>AP028440.1:10259422-10368722 GCA_036509395.1 Antheraea yamamai
GTCAGTGTAAAGCTAAAATCAAGTTTGTGGGGTCGCCACCCTTGCCCCACGGCCGCCATCTTGAAAATAGGGGTTGAAATGGTTATTGCGATTTATCTCTTAAACTATTTATCTGATAAAAAAAATTTGTCAACATTTTTTGTTGCAAATTTAATTCTCTACAACTTTGGTCCAATATCTTTTTGTCGTAGAATTATAAATAAAAAAGTTATAAGCGAAAATGTTCAGAAATTCGAGAAAAAAATTTATATTTTTCGATATAACATTTTTTTTATCATTTTACGAAAAAATGATATCAGACCATTTTTGTAGATCGTTTTTTAAGGAATAACTTTTATAAGCAACATTTATTAATTAAGTCAATAACTAAGGTTCTACAGCGCTCCGAAGTGAGTATTATTTTTCAGTACTCTTAACTATACATATATTATACGTGTGTATTAATAATGTGTCATCAGTTATTTTCTTTTTTTTATTTTGTTATTATAATTCTGTTAATTATTAATTTTGCAATATTATTAATAATTAATTATTGACTCTTTTCCCCACCACCCACGAGGTAGAGTCTGGAGGCGCGTTTATTTTTACGTGGTGTCCCCAATAGGCATAATCCAAGGTGATTTTCTATATGTGAACTATTCCGTCCTCAGTCTTTTCGATGGACCAGGCTGCGGCTCAGCATCTGATCGGCTTTCGGAATTAAATATCAGTGGGAGAACTGGAGAAGGAAGGGGTATTAATGTCGGCGGTTCATCATCAAAGTCATTTTCATTTATTAATTCTGTGAGCTCCATTACGTTGCTGCAAGTCTCTCCAGAACAATGGAAGCACACTGCAGAACATTTCAACCCTGCTTTTCGACATCCATACATCGCTCCGCAGTTTCCTTTGCATTTGCAAAAAATCAATTTTAGAAGCTCAGGGGGTGCTGGAGGTTTAGAGGTCTGCACTGGCATCAATAATTTTCCACATTTTTTCCAGCCCCAGTCTTCAGGATCATTATTATTACCAAGCCACGATTGAACCTGATGGTAGACTCGGAAAGTATGAAAGCGAGCTGTGTCTTCTGTTGGAGGAAGTGAAGATAAGTTAAATGTACTTTTTGTCACTGCCTTGGCGAATTGTTTGTATCTTAGGCTGTCAAGAGAATTATCGAAATTATATTTATTTATTTATATTCGAAATCGTCTTCACAATTAAAAACAGAATAAAATACATCCGCACGTAGCGAAATATGTAGCACAACTGAAAGATATAAGTTGAACGACAACTTCAACACAATATCATCAGCTATTCTTACAATAAGAGAGGTTAGTAATAATAATAATAATAATAGCAGGCAGATGTTCTGTTGTTCCCTCATGATCACTTGAGTATTTTCTACCTGGACAGTATTCTCAGTAACGGCCATCAAATTTACAATTATTTTAAAAATCAATAATTGTAAAATTTTGTAATGGAGTGAAAAAGAGTCAATAATTAATTATTAATAATATTGCAAAATTAATAATTAAAAAAATTATAATAAAAAATAAAAAAAAAAGAAAATAACTGATGACACATTATTAGTACCCACGTATAATATAGGTATAGTTAAGAGTACTGAAAAATAATACTCACTTCGGAGCGCTGTAGAACCTTAGCTATTGGCTAATTAAAAAGATAGACTTAATTAAAAAATGTTGCTTATAAAAGTTATTCCTTAAAAAACGATCTACAAAAATGGTCTGATATCATTTTTTCGTAAAATAATAAAAAAAAAGTTATATCGAAAAATATAAATTTTTTTCTCGAATTTCTGAACATTTTCGCTTATAACTTTTTTATTTATAATTCTACGATAAAAAGGTACTGGACCAAAGTTGTAGAGAATTAAATTTGCAACAAAAAATGTTGACAAATTTTTTTTATCAGATAAATAGTTTAAGGGATAAATCGTAATAACCATTTCAACCCCTATTTTCAAGATGGCGGCCGTGGGGCAAGGGTGGCGACCCCACAAACTTGATTTTAGCTTTACACTGACCCCCCCTACATATCAAAAAAATAAAATTGCGTCCTCTAAAAAACGCAAGGTAAGGCCTAAAAAATGTAACATTTCAATGGACTATACTTATTTTGTTAAATATAAGATTCGGAAAAGTGTATATAATGTTTTGCATGTCACGTTTAACATTTTAGATTCCTTTGTCATTTAAAAGCTTAGTCATATATTGTGTATATCATGAAAATTGATTAGGGAATTTTAGGGAAAAAATTGTAATATTTAGTGATATTTTTCTTTATAAATCTAAAAGTATTATTAATAACTTTTCTTTCATACAATATATCACTAGAGTCGTCTGTATTAAAATCTGTTGAGACTTAAATATTTAAATTTGTAGTATGTACTTTTTTTTTTTACAAAATTTCAAAGATTTTTAGATAATTGGGATAGTTTATCGATTTTTAAATGACTTATACTTCATCAGAAACGGTTAAGCGATGCAGTGACACTGAAAATTTTCACTCCCTATGTTAATATACACAACACAGATCACAAATACGTGCAGACACACACTGTTCGGTATTTATATGGTGGGAGGATTTTTTTTTCTTATTTTTTGAACAAGGTTAGTCTAGCCGAATTGATAGGTACAAAATACATGTTTGAGTTTGTGGTGCACACATGCTAGTACCAACCACGTGCCTCGCTAATTCTTATATATGATTAATTTAGCTATTTTAGATTAGTAAGATTTGCGTTATTGCATCCAATTCTGCCACTTTTAGAATGCTTGAACTTGTTCCCAAGCAGCTGAGCGCCATAAACGCTCGCACTATTTAGTCTAGTAAAGGCCCATCAGGCGTTAGTCAGCTCGAAAAAAAATTTTTTTTATATATCAACGTGGATGTATCGTGATTTTGGGTATTAGTAACAAGAAGTACTCTCTTTTTTACACCTATTGGTTGTATATTAACGTTGTAACAACACATATCGACCAATATTGTTGATTGACAAAGTTATATCGGAGAACGGATAAAACCAACAGTAGAATAATGATGTCTTCAATCATTTGTTATCCACTGCATAAGAATAAAACATTATATTATGTCGTATTAGTGACCATTTCTAGTCATATACATAAATCGTCATTATGCACTGATAACAGTTTGATTGTTATTTTAATTCATCTAATTCTGCGTTATTAATTTAAAATATCATATTTTGGAATTTTATCTAAAATTGTCTACGTGAGAAGCGGCACGGTTTAATAAATAATAATAGATCAGGTTTTAAAAATTTGAGTATATCATTTTTAAATATTATCAGCTATTTCTGTTTAAAATAATTCTAAATCTTTGTTGGTTAAGTTTAGTTAACTTTATGAGTGGATGTAAAAGTATTACATATCAATGAAATAATTCTTTACAATCTATATCGGTTTTTATATCGTAAATACTAAAATTGGAACGTGGTATAATGTCATTATTTACTGAATTTCCATATCTTTATAATAATAGCCACATATCAGTCGTGATTAATCACCTTTTTTATTTTTTGTTTAAGAAAACAAAAGAGATTTAAAAATAAATTATATTTATTTAGGAAGAAAAGTATCACACATAAACAAAACTTTTATTTATACATTCACAATGTTTTAACTCCCTGTATGTCTTTGGTTTATTAATAAATACACGGTAAATCATTACTTTTTGTTACAGTAACTAAATTACCTATTTCGTAAGACAAAACCACCATATTTTTTTGACAAGACGCTATTAAATTTGCGCAAATTAATGTAAAATTAAATACTAAGATGTCATTAATGGAATTTGATGAAACATTATTTTCATATTATTTTATATTATCATGATTTGCTTGCCTTATATAAATATAAATAAAAAACAGTCTATGTTACCCGCCGAGAATGCATTTCTATAGGTCAAAGAATTTTAAAATCGGTTAAGTATTTTTTAAGTTTATCCATTATAAACGAAAAATTAAATGTTTTCGTTTTATAATAATAGTATACATATATGCATATATATTCTGTTGTTAAGTTCAATACTCAGTCTGTCAAAAGTTACAAACATAAAAGTCTAATTTACAGTTGAAAGAAATATTGTAAATGACATTCGATTATTTTTACAACTTTAAAAATCTTAATTTAGTGGCGATTTCTATGTTAAAATGAGAGTTACGGCGAACTAAAGAATGAGCATCAATATACATAATCAATGTCAAAATATAAAAAGTCACTTGAAGGTATACAAGAGAGGTTATTTGAATTATGACAGTATCAGAGTTGACAATAAATTAATCATTATTACCATAATCAGAGTTATTATCGTCGACTTTATTGTTCATTTAAACTTTATTTCAGATAGGTAACTAATTTATCGCACATTTACGCAGAAATTAAATATTTATCGTAAATAAGATATAATATAGAATAAGATACACAGGTATTTTAGTAAATCCGTCTTGCGTACTCCTTACTAAAATTAGGTTATATACAAACAATGATGCCATTTAGGTACTCCGGTGAAGCTGTTGAGACCTTGCCAGGTCAATAGCGTATTCAGTTCGAGAAAAAAAATAATAATTAGGCAGATACTGTAGCGATGTTCGCATTCACTGCCACCACCAATTCACTAAAGTCCTTTGTAATTATGATTGTTTAAATTTCTAAAAGCCTGTCATATCAATATAATAAACTGTAATCCTTCCTGAGTCCGTACTCCAATAACATTTAATTGTGATCATAAAATAATAACGTGGGTGTTTCTTTGTGTAAAATCGGCTGTTATTTTTTTATAAATATTATACCTTTAAGATATAGATTATGTACAACCATTATGGCACAATTTTATAGATACTACACATTTATACCTAAGATTTTTATTGTAGATACAATCATTTAACTGATATAATTTTGATAGCCTATGACTATAAAAATATGGACATTCAAAATTTTAAACGTATGAAATATCTTAAGGTATCATTAAAATATAATATATATCATATTCTACTTTAAAAATCTTACTTTTGAGGAAAGTTGAAAACTATTTTTACCTAATAATAAAACTGAATATAAATAGATAATAAAACCATATTTTTATTGTGTACAAAATTGCTCGTAACATTGCTTTCAACTCTCCCGAAAAGAAAGATGTTTGCGTAGCGTATTTTTCTTAATAACTAGTTCAATCACAACCTACATATATTTAATAATGAGAGAGCAAGATACAATTATCTCCTTTTGCGATAACAACCCGTTAAAATGTACACTATATGCATAAACCAAGACACGTTTAAGCTTTCTTGTTTAGCCTCTGCTTCGTCTTTGAAAGCGATCCATTCTCTGCGATCTGATGATAGACGTGGGCCCCATGAAGCTTTGCTTTGGAACGACTTCTTTATTGTCTGTATACAACAAAAAATCTTGTAAATAGCAATATTATATACAACGTATATCTGTAACATGATGTCAAAATAGCTAGTATAAAAATTCCTTTTATATTTAACTAGCTTCTGCCCGCGACTTCGTCGGCGTGGAATAGTTACTTTGGGTTAACGCTAACACGCAGCGGAAGTTCTCAAAAGAAAAAAAAACCCGAATTTGAAACATTCTTCACTGGTGTTCCGCTCCTATTAGTCTTAGCGTGATGATATATAGCGTTTAAACCTTCCTCGATAAATGAGCTATATAACACTGAAAGAATTTTTCAAATCGGATCAGTAGTTCCTGAGATTACCCCCTACAACATCACAAACTCACAAACTTTACCTCTTTATAATATTTAGTATAGATAAATATTAGAAGAAAGAGTCAGCATTTATAGTTTACATGTTATATATGTAGTACATTGGTCTTTATCTATGTAATAAGAATAGCTTATGAATGATTGTTATACATTAACACCCTTTTAAAATAATTAGATAGAAAAGCCCCAATTTCTACTTGAACGTACTTTATACTACGTTACACATTGCATTACGATTCCTAATCACCTTACGTTTAAACCTTACCTGCACAACATTTCCAGTTTTATATTTACTCATCGTCAAACCTATGAAGATAGGCACAATTAATATTCCCGCGAAGAGCATTATGTATCCGGAAACTGAAATAAAATTAATTAGAATTTAATATTATGGAAATCATTGCATCCGTAATAATAAACACCACAAGCCGTGGATTTATATTTTTTCTTTTGAAGCAAATTAAGGTTTTGTTTAAATACATTTTTTTTTTGTTTACCGTCGTCTATAATATGAAAATAGCAAGAAAATGTAATAGAATCACATTGAAAACGGATTTAAATTTTAATATTTCGTTTCGGTTATGTTATAAAAATATATATTTACTAAATAAATATTTATAAAGAAAATGTTAAATTACAAACCATATCCAGCTGTGGGATAGTAATAATAACCGCCGAAAACTAGAGCTTCATATGATGCGAGGGCGTAAATAAAGACGACAATCATCATAACAGGCGTTATAACACCCCAACACATACGCCAATAGAACGATGTTTTAATGCCCAACATAAATTCCAGATCAAGACATATATTTTCCAAACCTAAAAGTTGATAATGAAAATATATTAAAAAGTGTAGGAGTTCATCAATCTTAGTACACACAACGACTTCTATTATTACAACTTGTGGACTTCTTCCTTTACAGAGTTGTCTGATATAGAAGTATTTATACATTATGCACTTACCGTAAATCCAGATTACTCCGACAATTTCGGCAATAGCACAAAACAGGACCAAGAAAGTTCCACCGTAATAATCAACAATCTCTAATATGTATTGGCCACCCTAAAACGACACATTATAATTATAACAAGTATAATTAAATTATTGACAAGTTTCAAATGCTATTTAATTTTAAATTATTGTATTTAATATCTACCTACATAAATAAAAATCAAAAGCTGAATGTATGTCAGCACATCACTTTGTATTTATTGTGTTTGTAATTTTCAGGACAAGATTTGTATTAAAGAAAATCGTTGAATAAATAATCGTAAGGTAAATTATATACTGAATTTACTACTTTAATACTAAATTTAGATATAAATAATTTCGAAAATAAATACTCTAAATAAAATATGCAGCTATTATGATCGCACTTACCGGAGTAACATAAACCAGACCAAGTAGAAAACCGCAAACGCAACTAAACGCTGATAAATAGGTAACACGCACTTGCGGGAACGAGTCCAACAGCAATGTGTTAATAGTAGATAGTAAAGCTACCGAAGAACCTACTCCCAGCACCGTCATCATCAAAAAGAATAGGACTGAGAAAAGCTGCAAACATAAAGTAACACATAAAATATATTATAATTTATACATACAATGCTCTAATGTACATGAACAGACTTTGTAAGAGCAAATTAATTGGACGCGCTTTCGGTACTTGGTTACAAATTTATAATTAAAATACCTTTATTCTTAAACTGGATTACCAACGTACTACGTAGAAATTATTACAAAGGTTTACTATAGTTTTGGAAAGAGAAAATATTTTTTTCCATAGGATAACTAAAACTGTATTTACCCGGATAGATAATAATGAGGACTATATATTACTATTAGTTATTATTAATTGTCGTCAGCTAACCTGCTGATGAATGCTTTGCTGTTGTTTTACAAATGATACAAAAATGAATTGAATATTCCCTGTTCATATTGTGACATTAGCTTTCTTATACTTTACAGGCTTTAGCGTTTCGCCAGAATCTCATCTGATATTAAGTGACAGTGTGGTTTAAGTGCTGCTACAAGAACACACCAACAGGTGCTTGGCGGTAGATTCTTAACTTGAGGATGGTAGTTAGCCAGACGAACTTGGGAAAAGTCCTACCACCATGCTATGGTTACATCACAATGTTTTCCTTCAACGAAAGCTCCGACGCAGTTGCTACGATTCGAACCTACGTCTCTCAACGCGGTGTCCACACACGTTATCAACTAGGCCTTTACACGACATGTCCTATCACTCACGATTGTGGTACACAGATTGAATGCGAGAAAGCGTGTACGAGCATTTGCGGATTTTACACAACACGCTATGTTACTTGCGTTTGGAGTGTGTAGATTGAACGCGGAAGAGCATGTAAGCGCTTTCACGAGTGGTTCTTACTGTTTGCCTTTATACGCCCACTCTTCCCGCGCGAAAGTGTTTTCGTGTGAGAAAGAGCGTGTCGTGCAACAGCAACGCTTGAATGTGAAAATCGGCATGCTTGTTCAAACGTTTCGGTTTTTGAATGTTCAATTTTACACACATTACGATAACACCAAGCGACTATTTAATTCAGGCAATGTACATTGTCAGAATAGCTATTTAACTCGCTATTGAAATTTTCAGGGTTGAACGCGGGAAAGCGCGTACATGTATTCACGAGCGATTGTTATTGTTTCTTTTTACAAACATTCTTTCATACGTAAAAGCGATTTTACAAAAGAAAGGGCGTGTCATGTAGATTAATGATTATTAATGATATCTTGAATAGTTTCGTTATCCATTGTGTAAGAATAATGCATTATAGTATTAACTGTTGTAATAATGACCGCCTTTATTTACCTGGGGCAAAAATGTTTTGGAGATAGCATCTGGGTACGAAATAAATGCAAGCCCAGTTCCTCCGGAACCGACGACGTTTTCGACTTCTGTGTCGAGCTCGTGAGCCAAGTTTCCGAGAATTCCAAAGATTGTGAAACCCGACAGTAAACTAGTGAAGGTGTCTAACGTTGTTACAATCATTGAGTCCCTGGGAATCAAAACTTTATTTTTAGTGCGCAATATTGTTATAATTATTTATGGACTTTTCTTTTTATAATAATATATTTATTGTAATATACGATTAACCATTGTTATTAAATATTCTTGAAAAGGCAACGTATCATCGTATTCTTGCTTAAAGTCGACAACTGCTATGATTATTAGACCTTTTTTTATTCAATATTTAAAATGTAATTTTATATACAGTAGAATCTCAAAAAGTCAAACATCAATAAGGTAATAACTTCTATAGCTTCAAAAAATAATCTGCTCCCTTGCCCTCAAAGCCTAAAACCTCTATTACTTAAAATACGTAACCTATATAACTTAAAGTAATAATTTCAGTTACCTAAGGAAATGTTTCGATGAGCTCTGTAAAATAAACTGTCTGCCAATGAGTCATTTCGAATGAATGTACAAAACAAAATTTTTCTCGAAATTTATTGATTCCACATGTTTACAAGTTAATTTTTTAATACAAACAATAAGTATACAATCACCTATTGTTTCTTTGAAATCCCTAAAAGCTATATTTGCGGACAACGGCTTATTGGATGATTAGTTGTTGATCACTGTCCAAGCAACTGTACTGTGTGATAAAAGTTACCTAAGTAAAATAAGTTCAAAACAAATATTAACAACACTAACTTACGCTGATAAATTAAAAGCGATGAAAAGTGGATAAAAGGAAAGATGCTGCGGCTCAGTTTGGATTACGGGAAAGTATATTATGCCTCATAATTAAAAAAGAAACTGAACTCTTGAAGAAACGAGAATCTGGAGAAAGTCTTTTATGTAAAAGACGAAAAATTGCTGAATTTTGGAGCAATGTCTATTTACGTGGTTCAAACAGTGTCCAAACGAAAACATTAGTTTTACAGACCCATAGTAAAAGAAAAAGCTGAAGAGTTCGCCAATTCGCTGAAATTCATAATTTTAAGACTAGCAGTAGTTGGTTTGAAAACTTCGGGAATGATTTGGCCTTCAAGAAAGTGTACGTTGAAAGTGCGAGTGTAACATAAACCCTTGATAAGTTAAAAACTATATAACTTAAATTATTTTGTGTTTCCCTTGGATTTGAAGTTATCGTGGTTCTACTGTAAAATAAAGTTCTCTGCCACGTATGTATGTCTATCTGTTCGCGATAAGCTCAAAAACTACTGAACGGATTTTCATACGGTTTTCACCAGTACATAAAGTGATACATGAGGAATGTTTATGTGTATAATGTGTCAAGGTTTTTTTTTATTATCAGGGCGGAACAACGTCCGCCGTGCCTGCAAGTACGGTATAAGTAATATAAAACTATTTTTTCTTACATAGTACTTTTCCTAATTTACACAAAAATGCTAACTTGGTTTCCACCTACCTTATATTCCATTGGTATATTGGTTCATATTAAAATCGAGAAATAGTTTCGTGTATTTACATGAATATAACACCTCCTTTTTGTATTATCTATAAAAACTCAACGTGTTCCTTATTTAATAATTGGCAAGTAACAAATGTATTTCTATAGATTCATTGTATAACAACGTAGAACACCCATATTTAGGGGTCTTAACTTATGTGAAGGCTAATAGAGTAACGGTTAATGGGTTTTCTGTGTCGCTTGCTAATATAATATAATAAAGAATAATTTATTAATTAATTTGGTTGTGGTTTCGCTTGCTTTAATATATATTTGACGTGTACTTCGGAAACAGTACTTTTTTCTACATAAATAGTTCCCTATGTTCTTTTTTATACTACTGATAATATGTATGCGTTCATGATGGTCGATTGAGTAATTAAGTTGTGAAAACGTAACAAACAAATGAACTCACTAGACAATAATAATATTAGTTAGGGTAAGGACTAGTTAGAATTAAGTAAGTACCTGTAAACATTTTGTCTGAAGCCATTGTATGAAGAGAACATAATGATAGCTCCGGTGCACACGGACAGTGAGAAGAAAACTTGCGTCACTGCTGCGTACCACACCTGTAAAAATAAAGTCCAAAGGTAATACTGTAACCGGTTTTTGAAACGGTGGTCCGGTGAAGCTGTTAAGGCCTTGCTGGGTCAATAGCGTGATCAGTTCGAGAAAAAAAAAAGTTTTTTAAACGTATATAAATGAAACTCGTAGGCAGAACCGATATCAGACTGTTGCAAAAAGCTGTGTAATATATTTAGGTTTAGTAGTTAGGCTATTTGTGATTTTAGATTTAAGAGTTTTAGTTGTATATAGATATAAGTTACGATGGGACTGACATGTCAAAAATGATAAAAGTCCCTAAAAAAAGTAAAGAGAAATAAAAGAGATTCGTAGGTACTTGTTTAATTATTATGAGTGGTAAATATTCTCTATATGATCTTTGAAGCGATGAAGGCTCAGAGGTTAGCGTATTTGGAGACCACATCGATTGACTTAGGTTCAATTGCGATGAAGGAAAAGATCGTGACAAAACCATAGCATGGTGATAGGGCGTTTTATAAGCCCATCTGTCTACCTACCACTCTCAAGTTGACAATCTGTCGTGAAACACCTATAGATGTGTTCCGCTATCTGTTCTTAAGACCAGGTCTCCATCTAAGCTTAGCGTGTTGTGACACGATGAAGGTTTACACAGATCGGCGGTCGTACACCGTGGGGGTTTAAGTCCATGGGAGTCGGACACACCCCACTCTCTCCCCCGGGAGGGTGAGAGGTGACGGGTTTAGCAACCATAAGAAAAGGCTTAGCGTATTACCATGTTAGACCACATCATAGTTTAGCATCAGGTAAAGTTGCAGTCAAACCTTAAAATCGGTGTTATTACAAAAAAATTAAATACGTATTGAATACTTGCTTTAAAAAGGTTTTGAATTAAATGCACCGCGGTCGCTGAATGTTCGCCATCTTGTTGTTCGACTCGCGAAAAAGGATAACGCGAACTTGCCTCGGGCGAGCGCGGTGCATTTATTCGAAACCTTTTTAAACCAATTATTTAACTTTTTTGTAATAACACCGCTAGAGAACAAAATAGTAATACTTACATCGAGTTCAATGAGCTTACTCCATTGCGGCGTTATGAAAAACAGAATACCATTCCCGGCACCCGGGAGAATTACAGTGCTGAAAAAAATACTTCATTAGTTTTCATATTAAAATCATAAAGTACTTGTACAATTAGTTGTTACAATCAACAAGTACCTGCGTTTTTAACCGATTACGCAAAAGAGGTTTAGTTTTTGTAAAGTAGTTTTGTGGGTACATACGTGCATTTCTATTTTTTCCGAAAGTTAACAGGTTTCAACTAAGAGATGTTTATATTTGTCTTAATCGTGAGAATTATATAAGCTACTAGCTGTGCCCACGACTCCATCTACGTGGTATCGAATGTAAAATAAACAGTGACTAATAAAGTCATCTGAATGTATTAAGTCCATTTACTTAAATACTTTTCCCTCGTACTTAAATCGGGTCGTCTTCAAATTATAATAACTTTTGATAGAGTGAATGGGTTTTAATGAAACCAAGACTAAATGTTATTCAAGGAAATGTTCTATGATTTTCTTTGCCTTTTTTTATCGTGAACGCAGTACTGTAACAGTGATGTGTGTCCAAACAAACAGACAGACAGTCAGACGTTTCTAAAAATGATTAAAATGTATTTTATTACTCATTCCAAGACACCTGTAACAATATTTTTCACAAAAATCTAAAACGTATAGACATGTTACAATTAGATCCTTATTATATGTAACATTAGTCTATGATGATTGTAATAAAACTGTAATAAAATAAACCAATACCCAGCGGAATGAACAACTCGTTCAATAATATATGTAAAGAAGTTTCAAAGATGTTTGTTTATCTTTGTGAATAATTCTACCCGTTCAATAAATATTGTTGCACCTTGATATTAGTTATTAATAGTTAATTATAGATAGTTATAATAATTAGATTTAAACTACTCACGTTATAAATAAGATAATCATAACAACGTAGGGGAATAAAGCGAGGAAGTAGGACGCTTTTCCAGAACTCTTAACTCCTTGGGAGACGATCACGAAGATGATTACCCACGTTGCCATTAAACAAAGCGTCAAGTACCAAATAGGAGCACCTGTGGTAAAAAAATAGCATAAATATATTTTTTTTCACTTTAAGAACAAATTATCTCACGTACTGATATATATTTATTAGCATTTCAAAGCCTATTGTCGAGTTCGTCTGTATTCTATTTCGTTATCTTAAATAGTTGTACACTTTAACACGTCATGTCACACTATTCTTGTGATTCAACACTTAAATATTATTTTATGGCATTCTGTTTTAGTATACAAGTAGTATAACAGTATGTTTCAATGTTTGATCTTCATTCGCCTTTAAAAGGGTTGACAGAATCTATTAATATAATGAAATATAGTATAGAAATTGATAATATCATGTAATAAGACAGAAAATGTTTTTCACAAACAATTACTAGCTATATAAAGACCTGGTGAATTATTTTATTATACAAAAACGCAACAGTTATAAAGAGATAGTGAACCTCGATTATCATGTTTTTTTTTTTATGTCATAGGAGGCAAACGAACAGGCGTGTCACCTGACGTTAAGTGATCACCGCCGTTCATAGACACTAACAATACTAGTGGAGTCGCAATTGCGTTGCCAGCCTATGTTTGTGGGGTAGGGGAACATTTATGGGGAGTGGGGAGGGGAGAGGAAAATAGAGGGAGGGGAGGTGGTCCTTCGACGCTCTCACTGACCGAACGAAACGCAACAATGCAAGCACTGTTAAATCATGTCGGTTTTCTGTGAGTATGCGTGTGGTAGTACCGCGGGCGAGTTGACCCATTCACGCTGAAACCAATAATAGCTTCAGCGTAGCTCTACCACCTTCAAGATATGTATATATAGTATATGACGAAAAGTATTTTATTCAGATTTTGTTATTAATCGTCGGAACTATATTAGACACATATATGATGGATACTAACCCAAACCACCTTCAATTCCATCACTTTGTTGAAGCACAATTCTCCTGGAAATAAAACGAAAAATACATTGTAAATTTATTAATGAGATTAGTCATATATTAAGAATATTTTGTTTAGTAAAGATATCATATATTCTACCATCCTTAGACTGTTAACGACGTTTCATCAAAATGTAGTAAAACTATTTAAAAACCCGTAAAAATCAAAATATACTACAAAATCACGAGTTTAAAGCATTAATCTCGTGACATCAAAATCATAAAACTTTAAATAAATTTAAAAAAAAATCATTCTTTGTCGATTTTGGCGTCGTCCTGCTTTTAATCATTTTAATGGCTTCGTGGGTGAGCACGCATATGACTATGATACCTAATCTTCATGCTAAATGTGCGTTCACGTATACTACACACCAAGATATAGTTAACGTTGTAGTACTAGTAAAGTGTTATTATAAGCAACACCAATGTACTGTAATATGTAAAATAATAATACTTTATACGAAAACAACATTGAAATACTTCAATGTTAGCCGTAACATATACCTAATGATATTGTAATAACTAAAACATAACGCAAGACTTTATTTGACAAACATAGTAATGCCGTTTATAAGATTATATGTTTTTCTCATTTGATTCGTTAATCCTTTTATCTACATTAATGTACACCTAAATATGTTCATTTACTGAATCCTTTAATCTAATCCGTGAATGATATTAATACGTCATAAGTACTTAATTATGTTAATAATAATGAGTGAAGACTCGACGTACTTACTATTAAACAAGCGAGGGAATTTTTAATCAATGAAAATAAATTACCTACTGAAAGCGCATCAACTTATAAAGGTACCAAAACATTTTAATGGTTTGAAAATGACAAACACCTGAATCATTATTTTATTTGTAGGTGTGTACCTATCTCTGTTTGTTCACATAACTTTAATGTATTTTTTAAGTAAATAGGTACGATACACAGTTTCACAGAATAACGCACTCGACTTCTGCAATCTCAATGATTCACCGTAAGTAAGGATTGCCGACATAAACAGCTTGTTTTACGTGTGAAAATAATATCAGGTAGAGCCACGCTGAAATTATTATTGGTTTCAGTATGAATGGGTCGGTTCGCCCGGGGTAGTACCACCCTCTCACAGAAAACTGACGTGAAGTAACAGTGCTTGCACTGTTGCGTTTCGTTTGGTCAGTGAGAGCGCCGGATACCCGTTTCTCCGCTCTCTCTCCCCTCCCCCACTCCCCCTCCCCAAACACAAGCCGGCAACGCACTTGCAACTCCCCTGGTGTTGCTAGTGTCTATGGACGGCGGTGATCTCTTGCCATCAGGTGACCCGCCTGTTCGTTTGCCCCCAATTATATAAAAAAGTGCCTAAGATTTATTGCTTCATTTTAAATATATTATTTACCCGTTACACTAAAACAAAACAACTCATGATCACCTAAATGTATCTGTATAATGCTATTCATATACTGAACTTCATAGAAGTTATTTTTTGGTACAAATATTAACATACCCAATGAACTAAAATCCCTAATATCAATAGTTGTAATACATTACTTACAAAAAATACAACTCGGCGCTGCTGCTTGCGTTGCTTATATTTCCCACAGGTGAAAGGTTTGGATCAGAAGGCACGCAGTTTGCCCATTCAGGTTGACAAATGGACCAAGGCAAAGTTGCTTGAAAACTCATTGCCAGATAGTAAAGACAGAGTCCCACAATTACAACGTAGTACGATAAAATGTAACCACAGCCTAGAGCCTGAGCATATCCTGTCCCTGTAATTCAAATTCACATAATTTTTTACTTACTTCAAAAAACAGGTAGGTTTTCCTTTACAGTTGTGCTACGTTTTCACAGCGTACAGGATCGATTTTTATGATTCTTTTACAGGGGTATTCTTTATATTTTTAGGAAGGTTTTAGTATGTGAAATATTAACTTATCATTCTTATACATATTTATACTATATACGTATATACTGTATTTTTTCAATTTTTCGTTAGTTTTTTAAAAGTCAGTTTGATTTTCATACATTTCCTTTGGAATAATAGTAATATGTTTAATCAGAACAGAATTATATGTTAACTAGTTTTTGCCCGTGGCTTCGCTCGCGTTAATGAAATGTCATTTATCCCTCGGAAACAACAACTCTATTTCTCGATAAAAGCTACTCTATGTCCTTTGCTGTGTTCCTGACAACGTGTATTCAAAATTTCATGATGATGGGTTGAGTCGTTAAGACGTGAAAGCGTAACAAACAAGTAAACAAATAAACAAACTGTCATTGGCTTTTATAATATTCGTAAGGATTTATTTTTCACATCACTAAATCTTTTGTAGAGTTATTTTTCGAAGAAAGTTGTAGCACACGACATACATTCATTAACCAATTAATTAATTATTATTTATTTATGTATTTTTTTAAAATTACGTATATATATGTATATATATATATTAGCGGGCCGGGCGGACGTTGTCCTGCCTTGATAATAAAAAAAATATCTAAAATTCAATACAGCGCTACCTACAGGTTCAATTTTGAATCTAAACCATTCTCGGATCCACTGGAACACGCTCACAAAATTTCATCAAATTCGATCAAGCCGTTTAGGAGGAGTTCAGTGACATACACACGTACAGAAGAAATTTATATATAAAGATTTAGCTTAATGATTTATAGATATTAGATATTTATAAATACCTTTCATTGCTGGAGAAAGTGCCCAAACTTTAACTGAGTTTCTTGAGCTGAATTGTCCGAGAACACATTCTAGATAATACATCGGTTTGCCCACCAGAAACAGTACTATTATATAAGGAATGAGGAAGGCTCCGCCACCATTCTGGTAGGCGACGAATGGAAATCGCCACACGTTGCCTAAACCTACTGAAGTAGCGATGCATGACATAAGAAATTCAATTTGGTTCGTCCATACCATACGCCCATTATCAAGTTCGTCGTCCTGAAATGTAAAAATTGTATAAAGCAAAATTACTATCTTTAAAGGAAAAATAATATATGATTGAAAGTACCTATAGTCTCTTTTCATAAAATATATAATAACTAGCGTGCCCGGCAGACGTTGTCCCGCCTGATTATAAAAAAATCCTTGACAAATTAAAATCAAAACGTTCCTCATGAATAATTTTATCCACTGGTGAAAGCCGCTTGAAAATCCGTTCAGTAGTTTTTGAGTTATCGCGAACAGACAGACAGACGGACGCGGTAGGGGACTTTGTTTTATACTATGTAATGATTTCTATCCATCCAATCCATTATTATTTGGATACGCATGTTGGATAATAGCGATTAGATTACAAAGCCAATAATATTGATTATAAAAGTTATAAAATACGTAGTAGTTCGCAATTTGTTGTCATAAATGTATGAGACCCTGGGACTTGTTCGTTTTGAAGAAGCGTAGTACTATTTGTTACGATTATCGCTACGCTTTTATCGTACTGGTTAGGGAGACGAGTGTGGAAAACGTCGTATACGGTAGCTAAGGACATGGTAGGCACAGGTTATCTACTTTGAGAACTTGATAACGTAGACAGAAACCGCGGAGAAGGATTCTCTAAATTGACTTCTCCAGCGTAGATACACAGGTGGTAGAACAGAATGCTTCTTTTATCTCTTTGATTCACCGTTACTAAGAACTATGGGGATGAGATCTTAGAAACCTGTCTCTTATTGTATAGTTGGGTCTGGTATATAGGTTCAAACCGTCATCGGAACATCATTGTGCATGCTCGCGTCTTTTCGTGTAGCCTCGTTAAGACGAAGGTTATCATACCTTAGATTCTAAGTGAGTAAGAGTCTATGGTAAGTTTTCCCACGATACAAGAAATCTACAAGGCTTGTAGAAATATATACAAGTATCAGGTTTTCGTGAATTTATGGCTACATGCACAGTGATCAAACTGCACAAGAATCGCGAGCAATATTAATACTAAGTAAAGCAATATATAATGAAGATTATTTTTATAAAAAATTGTCTTTATTAGTCCCTTTATCCATTACATGTATAATATATATAAATATAACACCTCTACGGAGAATGTTAATTGTAATCTACTTAATAAAATATCTATATGCAGATACGTAAAGAGATAATATACGATGTCTTATCTAAATTGATTATAATACAAAACATTATTTTTTTATAGGTATTATATATAGACATATAGTATATCTACGAATAGGTATAAGCAAACATAATATAGACAATTTAATGTGTGTTTGAAAGCAACATTTCTAATAATATATTCATGAGACTCGGTTAATAATTCTGTTATTCACTTAGAAACAATGATGACTTGTCCTAGTATCTCAAGTGCTGTAGTGAATTACGCGAGTTCGAACTACACTTCATATAACCTTTAGTTTTCAATAAGGAAAATCATGGTACTAAGGCTATATGTAACATGATGATAGAGTATGTCGTAGTCTTCGCTTGATTAATTGTCAATATCAATCAATACTCTTAAGTTTAAAAACTGTCGCTAAACAACTATTGAACATCTGTTTCGGAGTTTTTTATTACCTATAGAAAAGGCTTTGCATTGTTCGCCGTAATAGTAAAGTAGCGTTATGAAAGCAACCTTATGTTTAAATACATGAAAATAAAACTCAAGGTTACGAACTAAATAAGTATATATTTACTTTATTTATTATCTTATTTCATAAATATAATTGAAAGCGATAAAAGAAATTCCGCAATAAAATACATTTTATCATTAGAGAATTATGAAAAGCGCTTTGGTTCACGATAATTTATAAAATCAATTAGTAACATAAGTAAATCACTACAGACTTTTCTCTCTTCATAGCTTTAGCATTTGACAATGATCGCACATGATATTAAATGACGTTGGGTCCTGAAATGGTGGACACGTTAAGCCCAGATAGAGGGGACTGACTTAAGTGTATTATATGCCAAAATACACCTGTACATACGTAGCGGTAAAACATGAACTTGAGAATGATAGCTAGTCACGTGGGGATACAAAATACCCTAACACCACACTATAGTTTCATTTTCATCATTTTGTTTTTTTGACCGAAAACTGGGGACTTTTGTAAGATCCGAATGTACGTGAGAAAGCAAAGTCATTGAGCCATCATTGTTGCTAGGTGTATCTTTAAACAATGTTAAACGAGACTTTATTCCTACTTTAAGTCAGTTACAAACAGGCTGATTTTCTAACTAACCATAGAAAGCTAGCTTTGAAAAGCATTGGAATTTAAACTCTGATCTGAAACACCGGCAGAAACATAATTATGTGGTTCTGTAGTGATATCACATTCAAGCCCAGCACACGATTAATAGTTTTAAACTTAAAATAAATAAATGTTTTATACCTTCTTCTCATCAAAAGGCACTTTGAGTGCTGGTGGAGGCAGTTCGGGTTTTGTCGAACGTTTTGGTTTCGGCGAGCCTTGTGGATGGGGTGGTTTATCTAACGGTGGTACTTCTGGAGAGAAATCGAAGCCCCTATTTACGTGCTGATCGGCCTGAAATAAGTAATTTCTCATGTAACAGCCTGATCTATTAACCTAACTAAAGATAACAAACATTCATCAATAATTCTTGGCATATATGTAACCTAAAATGTCTTAGCTAATTCTATTGAATAGCTACATAGAAACGTATAGTTAAAACGTGTATGGTGACACACAGGTTTTCTTGATATTTGATAAATAAGTTGTCTGTTAGTTTGGAAAAGCATATAAAAGCTTTTACTACGTTATAGGTTTGACGTATGACCACAATCTCATATTTTTAAAGTAATAATATGACCTAAGATGCTAACATGCTAAAGTAAGACGAGGACTGCTTACAAGCACAACTGCCTGATCATTAACGGCAGATATTAAACACATAGTAGTAACATAAATTGCGATGTAAATAAATTAATTTTCCGGGAAAATTAATTAATTGAATAATTGGGTAGCAAACACGACAGTAGATAATATACTAATTTTCTTTTATCGCTTATGACTCTAGTTTAAACTGGTATATTCCTCAGGATATAGATCTACGAGATACGGTTTTATAGATTGGTTTTATCAAGGACAGCAACAGACGTTGAGTTTGATTCTATCATTGAAATAATATCGCACGAAAGAGTTTTTTCTTGAACAAGGATTAAAGACTACATTTCGGAGTTTTCATCTAAGTTAATATCACATTTTTGAATTGCGGAAAGCTCCAGGTAGGTATTGGGAAATTTTTATCCACAATCGTAATACATGACTTTGTTTTTCTGTTATAGGAGGCAAACGAACAGGTGGGTCACCTGATGTTAAGTGATCACCACCGTCCATAGACTCTAACAACTCCAGGGGAGTCGCAAGTGCATTGCCAGCCTGTATTTGGGGGAGGGGGAATGAGGAGGGAAGAGGGGAAGGGAGAGGAGAGGGGAAGGGAGGGGATGTGGGCCTCCGGCGCTCTCACTGGCCAAACGAAACGCAATAATGCAAGCACTGTTACTTCACGTCGGTTTTCTGTGGGTCGGGTTGTACTACCCCGGGCAAGCCGACTCATTCATGCTGAAATCACTAATAGTTTCAGCGTGGCTCTACCACCTACAAAAAATTACGCATCTAGAAGCGATGATGGTTCATTGGTTAGCGTATTCGGACTCCGCATCGATCGGCGTAGGTTCGGATCTTTGCGAATGAGTTGGAGCTTACGGTAATGAAAAACACCGTGATGAAATCATAGCATGGTGGTAGTGCTTCCTCTAAGCCTACTTGGCTAGCCACTATCCTCATTCCACCTATAGGTGTGTTCCAGCAGCTACACATGAGAGTTTGTCTCCCAATAGCCTTATCATGTTTACCATCTTGGACCAAATAATCATTTCACATCAGGTGAGATTGTGGTCAAATGTTTAAAACCTATAAAGGATTTTAAAAAAAGTACTACATCTTATCCCAAGAGCCTGTCCAGATGAAGCGATTTACGCGCGAATCGACTCGCGCGTAGACACTCGCGCATACTCGAGATACTAGAGCTGCATATATCTCGTGCAGATGGTGCGGCGCGTTTCCTAACTCGCGCGTAAAACGCGTGCAATGACCGAGACTCTCGACTCGCGCGTTGTACGCGTGAGCGCCGCGCACCTCGATATACTCAGGCCCCATTGCTGCGTCCAGTGTATTACGCGGGAGTCTGTGGCGAGTCAACATAATCGTCTATCCGTACGACGTATCCCAGCGTATGCGACGTTCCCTAGGGTAGAAACGCGCGTAAAACTCGGTATCTGGACGCAATATATTTTGAAGCGCGCGAGTCGACTAGCGCGCAAATCGCCTCATCTGTATAAGCTCTTAGGAAAGCGCCGCACCATCTGGACAGGATATATGTAGCTCTAGTATCTCGAGCACGCGCGAGTGTCTACGCGTAAGTCGACTCGCGAGTAAAACGCCTCATCTGGACAGGGTCTAAGAAATTGTTCGGACTACATTTAAGTAGTTCATAAAATATACACATAAAATATGTTAATATCTACTTTAATAATATTGTTATACTTAACCAACGAAATGAATCTCACTGATCAAACGTTTTTTTTATTCTTATTTCCTTAAGTTTTAATCAAACTTGTAAAACGTACCTCTATCTATCTCATGATTAGTTACCCGAGAATATGAAAAAAAAATCATGAACTTGTTTTCTTTTATTTGAAAAAAAAAAATAGATTGTGTAAAATATAAATTCTGACTCTGTAAAACAATATATGTATACTTAGAATAATTAAATATAATATATTTGTAAAAATCACACATTATTTGTTCTATTACTTTTTATATTTGGTAGTTAACAGTCTTGCAAATTAGTATTACGTACTAGGTGAGTACATTTGTTGACACATATTCCGCGGTACAAGACTAAATATAGCTATACTATTTTTATCTAAATTGCCAACATAAAAACGTTAAATACAAATAAAAAACTTTGTCATATAAAATGAAACTTAATGTTGGTTATTTTTTAAATACTTTTAGTAATATTTAATATGTAAATATGCCAATTTCAAATAGCTAAAAACACGTAAAAGATAGGAAGAGTAACACGGAAAGATGATTTATAAGCGTATCTACATCTATTTGTCTACTATCTAAATTTTACTAACTAAAGGTAATAATGATAACAACAACCGTTAATAACTGGTATTAGTCGACAATTAATCTGTTTTAATACCTTAACTTCCGATTAAGTAAATATATAATTCTACCGCAATATTTATTTTGATAATATTAGGCAGAAAGACTAAACAAAAAAGATAATAAACAATATTAATATGTAACTATGACGTCTCTATAAACAGAACAATTTTTGCAGAATACACTATTTACTAATCACATGTTAAAACGGTTCTAAATTACACTACAATGGCATCGATTTATAGTTAATTGTACTAATGCTCTCGTTTTACCATTACAAGGCGTCGTGAATAATTATAAATACTTGTTACAAATTACAATACAAAACTTAACGGTCAACCGAATTTGTATGTATTTCCAAGTAGTTTTTTTTCTCGTAGTAGGTATAATTAACTGATGACATAACCCATATTTTAATGTTTTTTATAATTACAATATTCGGTTGCATGTTATTTTGTTACAGATAATATAATGTTTATTTTATTAGATTATTTATTTGATATCAAAGGCATGTTATCAAACATACCAAAATATAAAAATAAGGAAGCATTACTTTGATTTACTTTGATTGCATTATAAATTAAAAATATATTCATGATAATAAGCTATTACAAAACGTCGAGTTCATTACCGATTTCAAAGTTACTGATTTGGCCTACATGTATATATGAATCTAAAAAGACGAGTCCCACGATTATATATTTCGGAATAGCAAATGCCTAAAAATGGCAAATAACCATAATGTATAAAGTACATATTTTACATTATAGCTCTAATACACGATCTGAATATATTATTACAAGTTATCTTTCTTATTCGATGTTGCTGTTAAAGTCATATGGGGATTTCATCTAATTAGTGTTTTTAACAAAACGATGAATGTAATTTTCATACCGTAATTACATAATATATTGCAAATAGGTTATTTTACTTCAGAAAACTTTATTTCGTTTTGTATGTTCAGTATCGGTTTCTTCAATAGTCTGTGTTTGAAGGTTACAATCATGAGGATAATTTGTTAATAATTATTAGAAGGTTGTTTTCTTGTGAAACAATAATTACAGAGCTCTTTTTAATATACCAAAGATCACGATGTTATACCTAATAATTCGTTGTGTTAATCACAATTTTTTCACTATTGTATCTAACCTATAATTAAAATCTATATTAATGATGAGAATAATCTAATCCATATTCCATCATTTGCTTGATAACGAATAATATCACAATGAGTCGATATTGATGAAATATTTATTATAAGATACAGTCAAAGTATTGCTAAAATGTTGGATTATACCTAAATACTATTTTATTTATAACGTTAATGATTTTACGATGTTATCCTTTCGTCATATCATACAGGTACAAGTGAGAATAGCTTAATATAAAACACCTACATGTGATTAAAAATAATAAAGATTGTTAACTTATCGCAGACTATCTAGCCAGATAATTTGTACCATCCATTTAATATTTAGTAATTTTAGTGTCGGTTTTACAATCATTTCAAAATTTTAAATAGGCATTAATAGTTTAATTATTTATTGGATATTGTTAGTATAAGTATACGTTATCGTTTTTAATTAATTCCTATAGCAAACATGATCAAGTTATATTTCATTTTATTCTAAACAACATCCGATCAGTATAAACGTAATTGTGCCGTTATTTAATAAACGATGCCTTGTGTTATTTTGTTATTAGTCAATCATAGACAAATTAATGGTTAATATTTCCTTTCGAAAATGTATTGTTCGTTATAGATAATAGTTATAAAGAATAGATTGTATTTATGTTTTTATTGCACTATATAAGGCAAAATATATGTTTAAATACAACATAGTTAATATCTACACGAACTGCGCAAAAACAACCGATTTGAATTGGTCGAGATTATTTGGAAAGTGTTGAATATAAAAGTTTTCAATGCAGATGCAAAATAAACGACTCACCATTTTGTGACACAATAAAACACCTGTCAATTATATTAATGAGTTTTAATGTAAAATAATAATAATAAATAGCGTCCTCGAATAAGGCGGTGCTACGGTTGCACCGCGCGAGTGAAATATAGCGCGGTTTCTTCGCCGGTTTTATACATTTCCCTATCAATCGTTGACGTCGCGCCGTCGTCGCAAAATAATTCCTTTTGTAATCTATGATGGCTCTTCTACACGCTCGGCAATTATGAGTGATCACTGAACATGTACTCAATGTAATGAGCACAAGTAACCTCAGATCAAAATTTGGTAATGTTTACACGCAATGGTCTTTCCAGTGATGGCCGAATGTGTTATACAAGTTACGTATACGCAAATATACATGAAAAGAAAATATACTAATACCATGACACTGGTATATAAGTTGGAGTAGCCGAATACGCAAGACTAATTAACTATTCATTCCCATTTCACGGGTTTTTATTTTTAGATATAATATTAACACTTCATTGAGTGAATAGAATTATACATATCTTTTATAGAAAAGTTGTATGAAACAATGTTTGTAGCTTACAGTATTTAAAATTACTCTTAAAGAGGTCTACTGTTTGAACTCAAACTAACACTAACAACTAACTCAAACTAGAGTTACTGAAAATCGGATAACAGCAGGGCACAACTTTTTTCTTTGCGGCGCCTACAAGTTAATAATATTATTACTATAATAGGTACATAAACCTAGTACGTGGCAGGTGGTAGAATTTTGCTTCTTTTAAACACCTACCCAGAACTCACATTAATCAAGTTGTTTTGATTTTGATAGTGGTTTTTGACCAAATACATTTAGGGGTAAGCTGGGACAGTAATCATTACGTCAGCTTGTAAGAAACCCATTATGGGTTTTTACCGATGAAAGGTATATGGGCATAATGACCACGGCAACTTACGACATTATTGGTGATAAGAAATTCCGAGAAATCCACCATTCTATATTTCCTCAGATACGGTGGTACTACGAGAACATTTGTCAAGTTTAGATTTCCTAACGATGCCCTGAATCATCGTTAGGCGATAATGTTACGAATTTAAATCAGTAAATATACGCGAATTCCGAACAATTCTACGACGGGATTCTAACCTCCGGACATCGAAATGACATTCCATCAGTCAATCCACTCGACTACCACGTCTTTCTAGAGTCATTAATACGTGTACTTAAAAATTAAACATCTAAAATGTTGAATAGATATCATTAGAAATGTGTTCCAATTATTTTGGCAGGTACATGTTGCAGAAATAACCTATCTATATAATCCATTTCACGACACCATTTATTTCAGAACTTGCATTTTATCTATCTGAGATTACACTCTATTACAGGTTCATTTCTCAAATACGTTGATATTATACATATCATGAGTTTTAAATATGTTAAATCTTAAATAAGTAAGCCATTTGTATGAAGTATACGTAGTTAAGTAATATGCAAAGAAATTTTAAGGCAGTAGGATGCCAGGTTCCGACAAATGTCAGATTTTAAAAAGCAGTAAAATAGATGTATTGACAGTTGTAAAGTGATACTTGTAACTGGGAGTCACCTTGAGAGATCATAAATTGTTATTAAGAGCCGTCGCCATACCGTCATGCAAACCTATCACGGTGAAAGTGTTGGCATTAGTTGAAGAATATACTCCCTGATCAAGAACCTATATCCCACTCCTACAACCAGACTGTATGTCCTGACATTGATACCACAAACGCGGACAAATTATCTGATAGATAACTAACAACAAGTACGTATTATATCTTATTGAGTATCTTTTGCTGGCGTTCTCATTATCTTTCATTATACGAAATATTAAATTCTTTGATAATATTCCTCGCAAATATCTAACATTTTTTTTATCAACATTAAAATGTTAATTCTCTTCAAAATCAATATACCAGGAGTTAGGTTAGTCGCTTACAGTATTCTAAGAGATGATAGTTCATGGTCACATTTAACATATAAAATAATAATATTCAAAACAAATACTAATAAACAACAAAGAGAACCTAAGTTAAATTTTATTCTTAGACTTTTAAAAGTATAAACACAAACGTAATAAACCTAAGTGCAATGACCGGTGCCGAAAGCTGCAAGGGGCGACCCGGAGTTAATAACCTTCGATAATAAAACGGACAATAAACCCTTTTGTTTTGTTCATTCCATTCCCACGTTCACTTTCAAGTGAAAGTGAAGTCACTCGACGATCATTGACACTGTGCTTTAACATAGACGTGTAGAAGATTGTGTATACTTTTTGTATTTTTCTCGATAATTAAGTCAAATACTAAGCACCTATTTTTTTTATTGATTTAGAACGAGAATCGAGTGCAGAGTTGCCTCCATAAATATTACTACTGTCTAAACTTTCAGCCTGTATATACTTGGACTGGAGCTAGACGGTTTTTATTATTAGCTCGTAACGTATAGCAATAACTTTTGCCTTTATTATTATGGAGAGGAGAAATTTCCCACAGCATCTTAAATTTAGATATCTCCGGACAAAAATGGTTACACACATAGTTCCCTACGGTGCTAAAATATTAGCAGTTTGTTGATACTCCTTGGGCAGTGTCATGATGAATTTTTGTACCTCGAAGTCAAAGCTGTAACAGAGTAACAGAGCTGGTGTATTTTTGGTCAAGGGTTTAAAATGTGACTGTACAGACCGGAGCTTCACAGATATCTGATTTTCTATACTCTATTTTGAATATTTCTAATTTATCATTTGATGACTGTTACAAGAATGTATAAGGTTTATAAGAAGAGGCCAAAACTTATTTAATATGTGTTCATGTTAGTGAAAATTATATAGCTTGTAATTTTTATATAGGTAATTTTATACAAAAGCGTTAAAGTCAGCCTACTTTAGATTTTTTACAATTACAATCCGAAAATTTACAATTATTTTTCACATGCGCTATTACTAGATCACATGATATATAAGATATATAAGAAATCTTATTTACGACTTTGATTGTAAAGATATAGAAATATCTACTCGTCTGTGGTGTCATTTAAAAGTTTCTAAATGATAGATTACATAATCTAGTCTACATTCATGAACAATGACGTGGTAAAATTGTACATATTTAAATTTTTTACTCGTGAAAGATATCTAATTATTTCTGAACATATAACACCTTTTTGACTAACAAATTTTATAACAGAACTAGCTGTTACCCGCGGCTCCGCACGTGCTTTTTTAAAATCTATTAAAGAAATGTAAAAATTGTAAGTAGGTGTGTACATTACAGAAATACTTTTTCAAAAACATTTGTAACTACGACACGCACGCCAACTACTGTAACATGTAACGTGTACATTAAATATGTGAATACTAA
The DNA here is from genome assembly GCA_036509395.1 of Antheraea yamamai. NCBI lineage: Eukaryota > Metazoa > Arthropoda > Insecta > Lepidoptera > Saturniidae > Antheraea > Antheraea yamamai. Next base: position 10,286,703 of record AP028440.1, read on the forward strand.
TAGTATATCGAATGGGATGGGGTTTATCATCAGCAACATACCTGGAACCTGCTATATACCACCCTTAGTGCTCACTAACACTATATAAGTAATGAAAATTTTAAGCTATACATTATCGAACAATATGTGTTAAATCTTTTATTATATAGATATAATATGCCCATATTGTCGATATAATTGTGTCATTCTTATACGTTCCTATAATCACTGAGTTATGTAGTTGCAAACGCGGTAAATAAAACAAAATGGACGCCAAATTGACCAGAAAGATAATATAATTCAAATTACATACAAATATATGACTTTCAATGATGTATTTTATTCTTGGAGTCCAGTACATCGCACGTCTCACGCGCTTGTTTACAGTACACAAATTATTTTTGATCAATTTCACACGGACGAGTGCACAGGTAACAGTTCATCACTCCATAGTGTAAAACAAAGTCCTCTGGTCTGTCTGTTTATCTGTTCGCGATAGACTCAAAAACTACAGAACGGATTTTCATGCCGTTTTTATCAGTAGATAGAATGATTCATGGGGAAGGTTTAGGTATTATTTGTCAAGGTTTTCTTTTTATTATCAGGGCGGGACAACGTCTGCCGAGCCCGCTAGTTTAAAATAAAATAGCTCACTAGTTAGTTATCTGCCTATAAAAATCTCGTGAAAATCGGTCCAATCGATTTGGAGATAGCACTGCAGACGAAGTCTTGGCTAACAAAATAAAATAGTCTAAGTTACTTCTTATATTGTGAGTTATCTGCCAGTGAAAGTCCCGTGAAAATCAGTTCAAGCATTTCGGATATTCCACTGCGGCCGAGGGCAAATAAAAAACCTAAATTACTTTTTATGAGGTCTGCTATCTCCCAGTTTACACCTCGTGTAAATCGGTCCCCCCATTTTGGAAATAGCAATGCGGACGAAACCACGGACAAATAAAATAGAATATATCAACCGCAATAATTTGGGTTATCTGCCAGTAAATTTCCAGTTAAAATAGGTCCAGCCGTTTTGGAGATTACCCGGAACAAACACAAAAAACAGACAAAATATAATGATATAAAAATACCGACGAAATATAAAAAAAATTAAAAAATGTTCTTTATATCCATATCCATTCACCAAAAATTCACCTATATTTTTATAATACGTAATATATAAAAAAATTGGAAACAAAAAAACGGGTTGGGCATACGATAAGGCTGGAAGGCGGAATACAGTTCAGGGCCGTATCGAAGGTTTAGTCTAAAGTGAAAAGTCAGCTTCAAGAAAAAACACTGACATGAAGACAATTTTGATAGAAAGATCAGAAAAGTTTAGAACTAAGACGACATTGTCGCCCCCTGGCGTAATGTAGCAGAGAGCAGTGAATAAACATGGATTTATTTAAAAATAGTTGGGGTTTTCGTGCCAAGATAATTATTAAAAAAATACATAAACTGTCTTCCTAATATAACAAATATATCAAGCCCCTAACGTGTACGTATACACTTTCAAGGAAGGCGATGTTATAGGAAATTATCAGTTACTATTTTCAGGTTAAAATAACTTGTTCTATTTATATTGTTAATAAATTGTATACGAGTATGTATTGTGCGGATGTATTCTATTTATATAATACTGTTTGAAACTGCAAGAGAATATTGTTATACATATATGTACGTTATAAATGCTATCTAGTGCAAATGAAGATAATTCGTCAAACAAGTGAACAACAGAGTTTTCATTACATTTTTTATTTCCACCGGTGACCTTGTGCCACGTGCTAAAACTTGTGTTATCTAGATTATTTTATCATTATTTAATCGAATCAGAATATTTAAGTACGAATGACAACATGTCGATATTATTCAATTAGTGATAGAAAACTACGTTTAAGTACTTTAACAAGAAAACCCTTTAACATAACAATAGTAAATGTAAATTTTACCTTATCAGCGACTCAATTCATTCGTCATTCTACTAGTACATTCTTGCACTTAGGAGCTTGTTTATTTCAACATTTTGTATTAATTTGGGATAAGTGCCCGTTATCTACACTTTTAGAATAAATATCGGTTATATTGATACGCTTTAAAACGAATAAAATAACCTAAATTATAATATTTATTTATATAAATACGTTAGATACTCGTACTTAATTATAAATATTTTAAATAAGGATAAATATTAAGGTGGACCAATGAAACTATTTTTTTTCTGTAGTTAACATGAAAATATCGTTTAACTCGATAAATATTTTTTTGATAAATTCGAGCTTTTATTTGAAATAAATAGCTGCCTCTTCGTGATTTTTGATTTTCCATTGAAACTACATGGGATTTTATCTATTGGAAATTATATTGCGTCCTAACAACTTAGCGTGTTGTAGTAATCAATATAGCTAGAATATTGAACGATCTTCAAAAAAAGGTGTGATATGTTTTTGCTAAACTGACTGGTTTAAAACTATTCAAGGCTAACATTGAACCTCAAATGGTATATTATAACTTCCATATTTCTCTATTGAATCACGAAACAATGACTCAAAAACATACAAAATCATAGTTTTCGTGAAGTTTCTAGTTTCATTCCACGAGTTTAGAGAGAATAACTTTTGTTATTTTTGCTCGCATATAAAAAGCATTGAAAAGGGATTCAAATGTATGTAATTTAATCGAGTCGACTTAGCGAGCAGAGATCCTAATATTAAAAGTTCAAACTTTACCAGTATGTGTTTTTCATCATCTTTAATTATATTTTCACGGTAAGTAAAGAAAAAAAAAGTCATTTTTGACCCACCCTAGTAAACATATATACACTTAAGATATTTTTTTGTCAGATCAAATCTCCGTATTTACAACCATTAATTTATATCAACAGCGAGTGTTTTAGAAATGGTAATTGCACTATACACTTAAACGTAGCCTTGAGGAAAATATAAGAGTCGGCCTTATCCATTTTGATTTCAACACAATATATTACGATTAGTTTTATATGATGGTTTAGTTGATTAGTTTATTCAGACACAGCGTCAATGGAAGTAGGTTCGAATCCTTGCAACTGAATCGGAGCTTCGGTGAAGGTAAACACTGTGATGAAACCATAGCATGGCGGTAGGGCTTTACTAGGAAGTTTAAAACAAAAAAAAACCAGAACCAGGCTCAGACGTTTCGTTTAGATGCCAAAATAGGCTTCTGAAAATATGAGCTAATTTGCTAATGAATTTAACTTTGACTTCGAATAAGTTTTTTTGTAGAGCGTTCAATTCTCTACAAAAAATATTCGATGGAAATTGCAGTGCAATTTATAGTTACAAAATTATCAAGTTACAAAAATCAGAAGAACAAATTTTTTTTCGTGCGTTATTCTTATGGGATCGAAAAGTGCGATGCGAGCAACCTTCATATTAATATTCATGGCTCATATTTTCAGAGATCTATTTTTGTATCTAAAAGAAACTTTTGAGCCTGGTTCCGACAATTTTTTTTTCTTTTTTGTAACTAGTTTTAACTAAGTCTGCCTGGCTAGTTGAAATTCTCTTCAGTTGAAATTCTGTCGTCAAGCACCTATTGGTGTGTTCCGACAGCTGCACTTGACAGCCAGTCCCCTCTAGGTTTAATCACACATGGAACCCACTAAAAACTATAAAGTATAAAAGAATCAAAATCACCTTATAAACCAGCACTCATTACGAGCAATAATGCAAGTATGCAACCCTGTGGCGTTCCCATCGCTCGGTCGACCAAAGACCTTTTTCCGAGGAAAGGTGTAGGCATGATCACCACCAACGCTTGACGTACTGGCGATTTCAAACGCCGAGAGATGTTTCATTTATTTCACAAACAGTAGTACTACAAGAACAATTCTCAGCTACAAATTTTACCACGATAGTTTCTTTTACTATCAGCCGATAGTATTAACAATTGGAATGTGTTAATTTGCGTGAATTCCCAAACAAATTGTTAGTAGGTACATGTCGGAGTTCGAACTCGTGGAATCGATATTCCATCGGGTAAACCACTCCACTTGATCATATGAAACTATTTATAAAGAAACAGAATCCTTGATTATGATCAAAATAATATTTTTGGACCACGTAGAAACAATATTTGTATGAGACTTTGCTCACAGCTTGTAATGTATGTATACCTCGGGAACGATACATCTGTTCTGGATGAAAGGTGTAATGAAGTGTCCTTTTGTGTACCTATGACAAAGCGTATGCAAAATCTCATGCAGATCTATTGAGTACCTAGTTAAGAAGTAAAAGTGTAAAAAACACAAACATACTTTCGCATTTGTCTTTTTAGATTAGTGTATTAAAACTGAATTATCATCATCGAATGTTAATCATCAAATAATGGTTTCCTATTGCTCTTATAAGAAGTAATACTATAGTATATATTAGTTCAAACACGTTAAAACCCTCAAAATACTTTATTGCTCTTTTATACGTTCTCATCTCGAATATGCATCCCAAATTTGGAATCCCTCTTACAGTATATACAATACTCGTATTGAACAAATACAAAAAAGATTTCTTCGTTACCTACAGTTTAAAACTAAAAAATATTTATCAAAGTACACATTACGCTGTAATAAATTTCATATACTTCCATTGTATGAGCGCAGAAAAATAGCTGATGTAGTATATCTTCTTTTATACTCACTGGTAAAATTGATTGTGCGGAATTACTGAGTAAGATTAACTTGCGTGTACCAGCTGTGCCTAGCAGAAGCCATAGCATACTTTATAATCCGGTTGTTAAGGCGACCTACAGGTAAAATTCGTACATAATTAGACTTTGTAACAGTGTTAATAAATTAGTTAGTGATCTGAATGTAGATCTGTTTAACACAAGTGTTCAGAAACTCAAATGCGTTCTAAATTCCAGCTTTTTTGATTTTTAATTTCCTTCTTCGGATAATATTTTCTTATGGAAAATGAGAATTTTCTTATAGATGCGGAAACTTGTAAATGGTCTTCGTTTATGTTTAAATATGTAATGTAATTTTTTTGTTTACCTGTAAGTTTCCCTAAGAGTTTAAAATAAAATAAATAAAGTAGGTACAAAAATACGAAACATAAACTCAAATTATAAGCAATTATTTATTAAGACATATATAATTAAATATCTAAAACATTGACAAGAAAACTCAAAAAGGAAACTTCCTTTAAACTGGAAATACATCGAAACAAACTCATTCATGTATTAAAATGCCATTGCATTAACCATACTTTAGAGACATAACTAATTGTCAACATTCGTGTTATTTCATGTTCAATTATGAAAACATGTTGCGTTAACAAGCTAACAACAATATAAAAATAAAATGTATTATTAAACAAAAAGTTTACATATGAATATAGACAATAAGGTTATCAAATGATTTGGAATTATTACTACTACGTTGTTAGACTTGGTCATGACGTTTATTTGTGGTGAGAGAGGCTCGACACTTTGTAGAAGTAACGTATCTATTGCAGCATATGCTTCGTGAACTATCCGCTGAAAGTAAATATTAAAGTATTGTACTAATTAATGCATCCGAACGCTAATATCAGAAATTTCAAACATAATTTTACGCGGTCTTCAAACAATCTACCTCGCATCCATTATTTCTTTAATAAACTTAATTCTCCTTGGTAACTATTAGTCATATACTTTAGCAACAGGAAATCAAAATGTTATTATAGATATTAAAATATTTATCGATTGATTACCGATGACTTAGTAAGAAATTAATTCTATCCAACTTCTCTGATTATATACTTAGTTGAGTAGGTACTTTTACTGAAAACCACGGTATCCATTCTAGAAGTTGCAGATAAAACTTTTTAATAAAGTAATAATGTTTATATCATAATATGTACAAATAAACAAACTTAATATCGTAACCTAACACACTACAGTACAATTTTATATATTGTTCTAGTAGTGAGTAAACTCATAATTATTTAAAAAGTGCATATGTTATGTGACCGACTAAAAGATTGAAGAATATAGAGGCGTGAATATTTTATACTGAGCTGTAGTAATAAACAATGGAAATCGCTGGCCTCAATTATAAAGCACTAAATGCGCGGTCCGGTTTCGCGCGGGTGTACGCAAGTTTTCCCCATACAGTGCCACTATGTAATGAAATAAAAACTGAACAATCATAAATTTTTTGATTCGGATTTTTTTCAAACATTATCTTTATACAGACCCTGTCCTGACAATTACAAACAGAATAAGAAAATAATAAGCCAAACAGTTGCAGCCGTTCAGATTTTCTGCACTTACATACATTGTACACATATAAAAGTAAAGTTATTGTATAATTTTAAAGGTACCTCTGTAATAAGCTTGGTGTTGTACACATCAGTCGGCCGAAACATCATAATGGTGTAAGTATTATCGATGCCTAGATGTCCATCAACCCAATCTTCTATCCCACCCGCATACAACGCTGAAACATTTGCCAGAATATTTATGATTTTATTAATTTATTTTTAAAAGTTGTGTAAAATATATGTCATTTAATTATACCCATAATAATCAATTATCAATCGATAAGTAGTATTAAAACGATTACGATAAATAAGTACACACGCAAAAATTCTGATGTTTGTCCAGCCATGTATGGCCTACCACCAATACTAAATGCTGCCGATGCTGCCCGAGACGCTCGTTGTCTCTGGAAGTAATTTAATCGGAATTATAATGAAATAGTTAATATCATTATTTTTTATTTTTTATTCGATCAAGGCCCTGAAAAGACGAATTATGAAAAGTTATGAACGTTAAAACCCAGTAGGGGTTTGAAAACAACCGGGTTATTGAGAAGAACCATAAAGAAACTCGATTTGGTTTCTTTTTTTTGTATATACGTATACATTTCAAGTGTAACGTGAAGAGACGGTTTTTGGCGGGATTTTGGAATGCCATGTAGTGGTATTTATATTTTATCCATAATCTTGTGTTATTTGGCTCTATATTGTGTAATGTTGGTGGTGCTTTACGTAATATAGTTTGGTTATTGTGTACAAATGAAGTGGATCGGAAATAATACCACGGAGAATGGATTCTGACTTGCCACAAAACTCCCAGGAAAGTTCTAACAAGATGGTGGCCATCTTGTTAGTTCACTGAAATTATATCAAGAAACTTGTAATATCGTTACTCTCTTGACAATAACAGTAATAGTCTACTAGAAGACTAGTTGCCAAAAATAAAATAGAAACGTGAAGAGACACTTACGCAAGCCGGTATGACAGCGGCGAACGGCGATGGATAGTTTGTCTCTCGGTGGTTGCCATTGTTTTTGGATTGTACTATGCTTACCATCAAGCATATATACATATATATACTACTATATATATATACTATACATGTCATTGATGTCCCAGTCATAATTGTATATTCATCATTACTATATAGTTTTACCACAACTACATACAAGGACATCTCTTATTAACATATGTGTTTTACTGTAGATAATCCAGTTTCTTTATGGTGAAATTTATTAGAAAACACACTTACAAGTTAACGATTATATTCATAAACGATTTAACTATATAAATTTATGTTACATGCTTTTTTCATTGTTACTCGAATGATTTAATTTGAATACTCAAAACATATTTTAAAATATAAATAACATATATTACACGTAATTTACATATTATCCATAAGAGGACAACCGATGTCATAAACAACATTTGACTAATGCAAGTGTGGTATAAGAACGGAGGTACAATTAGTGCCGACGTCTTTCGTACTTTACCTCAGATCACAGTCCCAAAGACCTTATATGTAAAATATGGAGGATGATAAATTGAGTTATTCTAGAGTTTGCGGTGAAGAAAGACAACGTTATGAAAACATAGTATGATGGCCCTTTTTCTAAGCGCTCCTGGACAGTTACTTCCCTCAAGTAAAAAATGTCTAGTCTAGCCCCTATAGCTGTGTTTCGGCAGCTGTACGTGAGAACCAGTCCCTCTCCAGAGTTAGTGTGTTTCTCATCAACATGATTATTTCACATCAGGTGGGATTGTGGTCAAGCTACAAAATACAAAAAAAAAATGAAGTAAGCATAGATACTGAACTACTTACATATATATGATCAAAAGCACGTTTCTTTCTCGTGTGAGAGTATGGATACATTATCCCCTGTGAATTGAAAATATTTGAAATTGAAGTTAATGTCAAAATTATTTGAATATCGCATACGTGGTAGATAAAAATTTCATATATAAAATAATTTAGATGGCAAACTAACAAGAACGTCTCCTTCTTTAAAAGCGATGAATGCGAACAGAGTTGTGCGCTGTTCGTGCAAATAGTTTGTTAGTGCACGTGTCTCTGGTTCACTCAGTTGTCTGGTTCCTGCGTATAATTCACCACAAGGATGTTCAGTTCGTAACTCTTCAGCTGGGAAGAGAGAAATATATATTTTTTAATAATTCATAGCATTTATTACATTTTTATATAATTACTGAACATAAGACCAATGAGACTTTTTTATACAAGGACAACCGACATTTAAATCTTAATAAGTTTTTATTATGTTACCTGGTATCCACTGATATTCAAAATTTCTATCCAGATTAACGCCATAACAAGGCTTTATAGTGCATCTTAAACCATAAACTTCACAAACGTAACATGATTCGCGTCCTTTACACAAATCCCATGTCTGTCGTAAATTTTTTTTCCACTCTCTTCTCTGAAAAGATATTTACGAAAAATTAATTCCAAAAAAATAGTTTCAAGTTAATAATCTGCTTATTATATTTAAATTAACATTATAATTTAAATTTAATATATAAAAAAACAATAATTTAATGTTATTATAATAACATATAGTTATAGTTTTTCAAATTATATTTTACTTATTTACCTTTAATTATAATAAGTAAAAAGTGATCTTAGCCCTTAGAAAATAATTACTGCATATAAACATAATCAAAACCTCGGGCAGTTGCTAGTCGTAAATACGTACGTGAGGAAATTTCATCGAGTAGTCATATCCATCTGGATTAAATACAGGAATGATCCAAAAACGGTATTTAGCCAGCAAGTCAGCATGAACCTCGCTGCGTTCGATCAATTGATACAGAACGTACATTGCAGCTGCTACCGCATGGTGATCTCTACCTTGAATTCCTGAAAAAAAAATATATTAGTATAAAAAAACGTAGACAAAGTCTATACATAATAAGAATGTACATGTAACGTGTCTGTACGTTTTTGATTTTTTAGAAAAAAGATGTAGCTGTCTTGGAATAACTAAAAAAATTCATTTCAATCATTTTTAGAAATGTTTGTTTGTCTGTCTGTTGGTATGAACACGCATTATTGCCAAAGTATTACGCTCACGATAAAACCTCTAAATCCTAAATCATATCCTGAAATAACATTTAGTCTCGGTTTCATTAAACTCCACTCTATCAAAAGTTACTGTAATTTTAATAACGACGCGACTTAAGTACAAGAGAAAAGTAGATAAGTAAACAGACTTAATACATTCAGATGTTTTTATTAGTCACTGTTTTTTTTTTACATTAGGTTCCACGCGGATGGAGTCGCGTGCACAGCTAGTATATAATAAAATTAAAATACTACCTGCAACAATCATTACAGTTTGTTTAGCTGATAATATCTGACCACTGGTTGGGTCATCTACTATCATCATATAAATAGGATTTTCCATTGTCGTAAAGTTTCCATTACTTATGTCTGTCCATTTAGCAACCGGGCTCTCTTCTGACCATTGTTTCAGCTGTGTTATTATCTGTAAAATAAAATGCAAAATGTAAAACTGCTAACTTTTAAATTATCAACAAAATACTAAGCAATATATACCTCTGGCAAACTGCGCGGTGAGTTAAAATTTAACTGTTTAAGTTTAAGCATACTACAAGTTGGACGACGTTTGTCTTTTAGTTTTTCTTTTGTTGTCTGTTTTGAAATAATCACATTCCTAGATAAAGGGAGACTATCCTTCGTTGTTTTCTCCTCTGAGACATTTTCATATTCATCTATGTCATTTTCACCAGAATTTACGAGAATTTCAGGGCTAGTTATTTTTGTAGATTCTGTTTCGTTATTAGAAAAATCATAGTGTGGTAATCTGTTGGTATCTCTTCCAGTTTTATCGAAATATAAATCACCAATTATAAGTTGATCGTCTTTTTTCTCGATTTCATCACTATCTTCATCTTTATAAAGTAGGTTGTTATAAGACGTATCTATATTTTTTTCGTCTGTTTTTTCTGTTTCTTTACTAATATCAGATTCAACAAGTACTTTTCGAATAGAGGGTTCCACAAGATCATTAGAATGACTAAATTCAAACTCATCTGTGGATGTTGGTTTGGGCTCAAGTAATTGTACAGAAGTAGTTCGAGTTAAATATGTATCCGTTGGTGTCGCTTCATCTTCTATAAAAGATTGGATTTCTTCAAATCTAGAGCTCGTTCGTGTCGGAATAACTATATTTTTAAGAGGCGTAGTTCGGAATGGAATATCAAATGTTTTGTACAGCATCTTAAATGGTAAGAAATGTATATTAATATGCAATAACCATAAAGTCGATATTAGTATTTCAGTAATAAACATACATACGCGAGAATCCTTAAGAGGAGGTGTCAAGGGAGAATATGTAGTAACCCTTTGTGTAAAAGCTACTGCGGTGATAGGAGCATACTGGCGAGCCAATATCTGTGGTGTTCGCGGTAAGAACTGTGGACTAGCAGGTGGACTATCATCTCGTTGAAAGTTTAGTATCTTGCCATGTCGCACTTAATGAAAACACAAGTTAAAGAATTTCATTGAAAATAAAAAAAAATGAAATAACATACGATTATCTCTAACCTTGTGGTATTATCGGGGATAAATTATTGACAAATTTCGAAAGTGGCGGTGATTGAAAGTGGAGGTCTCCACCTACAGTCGTAACGGTTCCTGTTGTAGGTGGAACGAAACGTGTATAATCCTTAAACGATTCGGTTGATGGCGTCAGTATGTGCGAGCGTTGTGGAACTATAACACCACCAACAATTATTTTTTCTCCATCCTTTGCTCTTGGTTCGATGTTGATAGCGGCAATTTTTTTTGCACTTGGAGTTATTATGTCGTCATCTAAAACCTTAACGATGAATTCATGTGTAGTCTCTTCGTTTGCCCGCCATCTGGTGTATTCTGGATTCCCATAGTTTCTTTTGATACGAAACACTAAATTTGCTAAATTTATATTTTTTTAATATCAATGAAAAAGGAAAAAAAATAATTAGAAAGTATATTCATAGCATTGTAGAGATTGATATATTTCCACTTACATGAAATAGGAAATACAGAATACAAATCATAATTTGATAAATTAGGTAAAGAATTACAAAATACTACTTGTGAAATACCTAAAATTATCAAAACTATCCAAGTTATCATAGTAACAATATGAAATTCATTATATTTTGACATTGCATGCTGTAGTTTGTTGACAAGTCAACAACAAGAAGCTTCTTCTACCATATATGACAAAATGTGTACCCTGTACGAAACTTAGTTGACAGTAAGTATATTATATATGTTGTATGTGAACCAAAAAAATCAGAACGTTTTAAGGATGTAGTCATGAGATTAATTTTAAGAGGTATTTCTTTTAAATTATTTTATCAAAAAAATGTACTCGAAGAACATTTTTGATATATTAATTGCGACATGTTATTAGTAGCTAGTAATAAAATCACTATAAGATAATTATTTTTGTTAAATAAGTAAAGAATAAAATTTGTTACCGTAAGTGTACAGAGTTTTTTATACGACTGTTTAATATCTATAATTCCATAGTTAATTATTTTATTGTATTTTATAAGGATTACACTGAAAAATACTTTTACTAGAGGATTACAATGCAGTGCGTTTCTTACTTTCTCCTATATAATGTACTTGCATTATACATATAAATCATTCAGATGAAAATTTCTAAATGTTAGTGACCATGTGAAACGCACCAGCGTAATTTACAAGAATTTAGGACACACAAACAGACGTGAAAAGCGACTATAATTTATACAATATGTTGATATATAATATCACACATATAAATCTACATAAACGCTATATTATAATATTCTGTAGTATATAACTATTAAAATTTACATGTAATAAATACATTTTTCAAACTTCTCATATACATAATTTAAAACACCTAATAAACCAGTTAAGAGGTGCCTACCGCTATCTTTAAAGTAAGGAACAGGTACCAAAAAGTGTTGCAGATGCCATTTATCTGTAGATTACATAACATGGTCCGTTATATCAGGCGACGTCACGTGATAAGCATGTTAAGAATTTTAATCGTAATCGTCTTTAATGAAAATATCCTCAACAACTATAGACTACTATCTAAATTTATTCTTTATCTACCTGTAATATATTTTGTTTTATAAAGAAAAATACTTTTGTCAACTTCACCGCGTACGTCATCTTTTGGTGACGCAAAGAAATCAAGTGCACGGCAGTTTATAAATGTATAATTTGGGGAAAAACTTACTACACAATCTTTAAATTTTCTAATCTATATTTTGGTTGTATTAACAATGTTCTTGCAAATTAAATTATACTTAGTTGGAATTATTTACTTCTTCGGTGGTTTGTTTATGGTTCTGTTTCCACCAAGAAATTTTACTCTGTAAGCAAATAAATTTAATGGTATTCATTCACTTATATAATTAGAAGGATCATCAACCCTCATAAATATTTGCATTCTTTCTTTTAATGTATTTTTAGCAATATATTTCTTACCCAAATTGTTGAAACAATAATTTTCTCAATTCAAACTATTTCCTTTATTTTAGATCAGGTGCCAAAATACATGCAATGAGAAGTGGTGAGAGCTTTATAACTTACAAAGACTATATTAATTACAACAGTCTTATAACAATAACAAAAACGTTGGCACACGATAATCAAGAAATAGTCAAAGTAGTCGAGCTGACGCCTAAAAGCGCCGAAAACCGGACCATATTAGCCATTGAACTACGAAGTGATAGGCAGAGCAGAAAGCCGGGTATATTAATTATTGGAGGTAACTACGTCTATATCTGTCAAGCTATAAGGTATATAAGTAAGTATATATACGTACACAAGGTCGAGAAACGTTGACCTATTCTAATGAAGTCGCAAGGAGTTTCTGGGCGCTAAGATTGGTAATACTGGCTAAACCTTATGAGATAAGTCAAAATAATGTACTACGGAATTGTACAACTTGAAAATGGCTAAAGAAAAACCTAGCTGGTATACATCTATTTCCCAAGGGTAGCCCACAGTAAACATCTATCTGTTACAAATTATCTATATAATAAAACTGTAACGAGGCCAAATCTGTAAATTGAATATTTTTTGAAAATTGTAATCGGGATAGACTTTGTTATTATCGATATAGAAGCCAAAAATAATTCTTTTATAATTTTTGTCTGTCTGTCCCTGTGAACACGTATCACTCTGAAAGTACTGAACTAATTTTGACGAATCTTGACACAGTGATAACTAATATTACAACGTTACAAATGTAGGATACTTTTTATCCCATAAAACGCAAAGGGTTATCCAGTACTAGAACAGACGAAAGTCAAAGATTTGTAATTAATTAAATTTTTGACGGACTTTGGTAAATTTTCTTCGTGTTATATATAGCAAACAGATAAGGTAAAAAAATAAGAAATATTTCATCTCCCTATGCTTCTAAAAAAAAAACAAAAAAACGACCGTTGGGTTCCGAACTGACGTCTTCGTCGGTCCGTATAATGCACATGTACAGTACGTTATAATTGCGCTACGGTAACATGACGTTTCTATGCGTAATTATCAATCAGTTGAATTAGAAGTATTAAATGACAAATATATATATGTCTTACAAAAAAGTCCGCGACACCTTATATCTAAGTTTAATATATCAGCAAAAAAGGTGGTTTATATGTCAAAAGTAAAATAAACTTGACAAGATTAAATTTGGGTGCAGATTTTATGTATACTTTACAAATTCTTATAAAACAAAAACTAAATCAAATTGAAAATTTGATATAAATAAACTTTCGTTTTTACAGTATGTTAATTGATTAAGTTAGTCTGAAACTAATGCGAAATATAAACAGTAAATACGCGCGGAGGTGACTTGCACAAGAGCATCCCAATTGGTACTGAGAAGACATTTATCAGCAATACATATTAGTTTTTATCTTGGTTGGACCCGGTAGGTGATGCTGCGAACGCCTTGTTTGATGAAGAAGATGAGAGTATCAAAGCGCCAAAAAACGGATCTCCACCGTTTAGATACATATACGCCACTAGATCTCTAGTATATTGTAATACAAATTGGTTTGTCAGATGGTGCAGTGATTTAAGCATGCCATGTTTGAATGGTTGGTTCGAGTATGGGTTTACTGTTTCCGTCAATTTTGTTGTTACATTACATACATAGTTCTAGATAGTACATTTTTCTAATACATAGTACATGCCCCCGTCGGTCGACGTGCTTCTCCTATAGCAAGTCTGAATTTTGCTAAATGATAACATTGTTATTAAACCATAGTATTAAGGCATTTCTTTGTGATCGCTTAATTGAGTTCTCCTAATAGTTTAAAAATCTGTCTATTTAGTTATGACCTCATTGCTCCGGCAGTTGCACTTAAAAACAACTTAAAAAAAATTGAAGGTTTTTTTTAAATCTAAAATAATATTTCAAAATAAATATTCAAAATAAATAATATTTTTGTTTTTATTTTATGACTAAATATTTCAGCTCTTAATGGTATGGTTTGGGGAGCACCGAATGCTATACTTGAATTGGCAAATAAGTTTATTTACAACATTAATTATCAAACTCCGTTCTTCAATGACTATGATTGGTTAGAAAAAACAATAAACATTATATACGTTTATTACATTTACAGATAATTATTAGAAATTTGTGTAATTTTAGTACTCGGTTAGTTACCGACGTAATTAGTGCCATGTATTTTATTAGAAATATTTGTAATTTTAGTATTCAGTTAGTTACGTTCAAAATTAACGGTATATAATTTATTAGAAATATTTATAATTTTAGTACTCGGTTAATTACCTACTTAATTAGTTAGATACGTATTTTAAGAAGGGTAAAAGAGGTTTTAGTAGTAATTAGTAAGGCTTATACCTATTATTCTACATGTTTTTCGCCATGATATGTTATTATTGAGTCTTCATTTTAGTCCTAAACGTAATCTTGAAATCCTGCTCCGAAATTACCGCCAAGATATCTAAAATGTAACTATATGTCATAGCGTCATAAAGAAAACTAGGCAAAGCAATTTGGATATAGCAACATAGAGTTCTCTTACTTAAGACATTTGTAAATTCCTTATCTATATTTTTACTGGTAACATTGTGATCCTAACAGAAGTATAAGTATCTACGTGCATTAAATTAGGTCATCAGAGCATTTAATGAGCACCTTTACATTACTGAATGCGGTATATTCTAATATTATCAGAAACACTATAGTTGTTTAATGGACTTAGCTTACACTTTGTATAATTTGAGTGCTTCTATCCAATTTTTCTATACTTTAAATATCAAATCATAATAAAAATATTTATTTATCTAATTTTTAATTTCAGCTAATAGTGGCACCTAATATTTAATCATTTTTATCAGGTATTTGATACCAACCGGAAACCCAGATGGTCTACATTTTACTCAAAGCTTACGATCGTTTAAATCGTTGGAAGTTGGCCAATGGTCTCGCAATGTAACTGCCAGAGCACACACGAGACCGTCACAGTGGCATAAAAACCTTGACAAGGACATAAAGAAGGATACATGTTTTGGAACAAACGTTAATCGCAATTTCGCTTATCACTGGCAAGGTGAATTAACATAAAACGTGATGTTTTTTTTAAGATATGTAATTTTATTAAATTTAATCGGATTTATATACTGTTACGTCTTTTCTACACATACATAAATAAATTGTACAGAGATTTACCAATACGGATAATGCTACTGACAGAAAGTTAGAATTCAATAAAGCGTCCTTGTTGATTTACCACGCTGGGTATTATATACGATAGAAAATCTTTTTACTCGGTAAGAACCGAATCGATTTTGATAACATTTTAATACGTTATAGGAGTGTACAGAGGTCATCTCAGAATAAAATAAGAGACAAGTTTCCATCTAGTCAAAAATAGTTGGTTTAATGTTGTTGCGATGTGTGAACAACAGCCAGCAGTTCTTTGTACATTTTCAAATGCGCAGCAATATATTGATATTTGTTTTCACAGTGGTTGGAATGGACCTCATTCAATTTCGATCATATTTGGTGGGAAGTATTCTTTCAAAGTAAAAAGTATATATATATGTTATGCAAAATACATAATTTCACTGCTTTTTCAGTTTTTAAAGTTTAGTTTTTTTTTAATATACTTAAAACTATTATAGCTACAACAAAGTTTTAAAGAAGACACTTAGGACTATAAAAATAATATATATTTTTAAATATACAAAATTTGTAGAATTTGGAAATTTTATAGTGAATTAATTTTTTGGTTCACTTTTTTATGTAATAACTTTTATCAATCTTAAAATATTCAGTAGTTTCTCTTCAAAGATATGCTAAGCAATCATGATATATCGAGCAGTGAAAATTTCAATTTTTGAAATATATTAAT
The DNA here is from genome assembly GCA_036509395.1 of Antheraea yamamai. Classification (NCBI taxonomy): domain Eukaryota; kingdom Metazoa; phylum Arthropoda; class Insecta; order Lepidoptera; family Saturniidae; genus Antheraea; species Antheraea yamamai. The sequence continues at coordinate 10,303,382 of AP028440.1, forward strand.
AACGTAAAAACAAAAATGTTACTAACATTTGTTTTCTTATTTATTTGATGATAGTGTTTTAGGCGTAAATTTAATATACATTTAATGCGTAAGTCCTTTTTTACACCCTTTTTATGATGTTGACGCCTCATTTCTTTTTCTTCGACAAATTCGTAGATGGCATTGTTTTTCAATCAAAGATTTTGTCCTTCCTTAGATGACGATAAGGTTTTTATTTTTCTCGCATCGTTTAAAATAGGAACGGCAGTATGAAAACTATGTTTTTCTTGTACTGGCATAGCATTTTTAAATCTCCTTTTCAGTACGCTGAATCTGCTTGTCTGAGACGAAGTGACAACTGATTCCTCGGAAATATTCTTTGGCCCATTTGCATAACTCATCGGGTATCTATAGTTGGTCCTCGGTTTTTAATTGAAGATTGGCTCGGCTAGCCAATCACTTTAACCTAAATCGCTAACCGCCTAACCTAAATCGCTTTGACATTTTCTATGTGGAATTGCAAAAAATGCCATTTGGCTTGTATCTCAAGATCTCCTTTATGGTGTAACAAGGTTACCAAATTATAGCGATTTTTATATGAAACCGTTGCGCCTTCCGAAAAACAAACGCTTTTAGAATTGTTTGGAACATTATTTTTAAGGAATGACGTTAATACTTCTTGGAAACTGTAAACTGCAATTGTGTTGTGCGTCAAGTTATCTGAAATGATTACTAAACTTAAAGATTTTGTCATTTTGTTATTCTCATTAATAGAGCTATAATGCAAGCAAGCCAATGGCTGGATTATCGCTTCTTTATTATTCCAATAAACTCTTTGGACACTGTTTTGGAATAAAAAAGATTAGTTTTCAAGGAAGCCAGCTTGTTGCACTTCCCTAATATGGAAGTCTTTTTGTAGTTTAAAATTTTCAGCCTGTTTTTGAGCAATGAAGTCATGCTGAAGTAATTTCAGAATAGATTCTACCAAGTGATCAACAAAGTCATTAATTGATTTTATAACCCACTCCAAAGAATATCCATCCACTCGATTCACCTGTTTATACGTTACTTCATCGACAAGATTATGAATGAAGAGATTTACAATTGTACTTCTCAATTTTGTCGAGCCCAAACAATTTCTGCATGTTTCAAGGTGGCAGTCATTTGTTGGTTGTTGACAAATAACAAGTGTTAAACAATCCTGATACGAAGAAAACGGCTGACCTTCATCAAGTGTCAGTTATTCAAGTGCAATGCACCATTTTCAATTTCCATTATTATTCAATGCACCATTAAATTAAAGTTTGACATTTTCATGAATGAAAAAAAACACATACCACATCGGTACCAGATGCACCAGCAAGAACAAATTTAAATGGCTTTAGACATACACATTTTAAAAAACTGACTTTTTCGAATCTTTGCTTGAACAAAGAATACATTTCGTTCGTTACTTAAGATTAGCCGTTTCCGTTTTTATTCTCGTTGACTATTGTATCTTTTTCTGCCGAGCAACGCGAGGTCACGATAAGACAAATAAAATTAATAATTTTGCAATCGCTTTGCTGCAATTATCAAATCTTTCTTTTAAGTGCTTTACTATCTCTTTTCCAGTTAATTCAGAGTTATCATTAATGATCAAATCTTTATTGTTCATCGTATCAGAAGTATTTTCCATAACATGTTCAAAGCATAATTGCAATTTAGATTTCATGTCATGATATTTTTGTGCAGCTTTAGTTTTTTATCGGTCTACATGGGTAAGAGTAATAAGAGATGATTTGAATATTTTGAAGACCTTATTGAGACGATCAAGATGCACTTTATTTGGAGTAAAAGTTTCAGTGATTCATGTGCTGCAAATTTCAGATGTTGTAGTTATAACGCCCAATAACTGCAACTTGTCAGATAAATTAGAAGACATTTTTTCCTCCATCATAACTAAGCTTTGAGTGAATAGTGGAATTTCCTCTTGGTACGGTGTTTTAGTTAGTTCAGGTGGAATAAAAACTAAATTTTCAAGACACTTTCAAGCGGTCCACTTCTTTCGGCACAATAATTTGTTTAGATCCATCCAATTTGCTTTCTTGATGTTTTTGCAATTCCATTAATGACATTATAGTCTTTCTTTAATACCCAGTTTTCTTTCTTGTATAATAGAAGGTACACTGATCTCACACTCTTGAATTCATTTAAAAGTGACTGGTCTTAAAATTTACGTGTTTTAACATCATGAATTTATTGAAGTCAATTCTTTTGAAATTAGAAGATAAAGAATATTATTCATAAATATACCTACTCAGCAATTAGTGTTTACTAGTAAATGACGAACTAATAAAACTCTATTATTGTAAATATGTACATGTACATATAAAAATGTAGTTATCTCGATAAAGAAAACTTTGGCAGTAGATACATAGATGGCGGAGTATTTACATTTCTTAACTTTTTGATTTTCAAAGTGATATTAAAAAATGTAAATAATGTTTTTATTTTTGCATTATAATGTTATAAATTAAAATGAAAAAAATTCATGACTACTAACTTTATTTAACATGAAGATAAGATATTGTTTTAACAAAATTCAAAAACTCATATTTGATATTGAAAAAAAAAACAGGTCCAAAATTTCAGGATCCTTTAAAATCAGTACAAGATATTATGAAAAAAATAAGCCAACAATGTAATGTTGATTTTTAATTTTACCACGATAAAAAAAACAAAATTCTACAAATTTTTACTTTTCAAAAATTATTTCATAGCCACAGTATCCTGTTTGCAACAGACACAAGAACATTTTGTAGTTAATAACTAGCTTAACATTAAAAAAAATAAACTTCGACTTGTAGTAATATTTTATTCAAGTCTTTTCAACATTAAAAAATCCACTTCGTTTTTATAATCAAAGAAAACTTCTCATCAAATTTCATAGTAATCGAAAAGAATCGATTGCAACGATTGGCCGATTTAACATGGAATGGTCAGTAATCTGTTTCTATATGACAAAACACAACAAATTTTAATATCATTATATTAGTTATATCTTACACGTAATTAAAATTGCCTGATTCATCAAGCATTTCCGCCGAGTATGAAATATCCTGCTTCAATTGATAAGAACCGGTTATTTACATTTTTAATACTTATATTATTAATACGAGTAGATCTTCCAAATCTTTTATAGTTTTTTTATTTCAAAAATAACTTTAGGTATTAGGATGAATTGTTGGGTTCTGGTTTATACCTTACTGCAGTTATTTATTATTTATGATATGAAGTATAATTATCTTAAATCACAAATTCAACTGAACATAAAGTATTTAATTATAACCAATCTCGTGTTATTATAGAACAAGACAGTAAATAATTCTTATAGTCTATTTGTAATTATTGTACCTACGGTTTATTGTTTATAATAATATCAAATACTGATTAGTTTTTTTATATCTATTTCTAAAAAAAAAACTTTATAGAGAAAATATACTTACAGAAAACCCCCATATAATTATAAAAAATGATGAACAACGATCGGAAAAGCTTAATATTATTTGCAGAAATCAGTTTTAATCTTTTTCTTGGACGCAAAATTTTCAATAAACTACAAAAATATATATTTTGATGCAAATTTTTTCGATTAGTTCGTTTTTCGTTTCGTTCACGTATATGTCAAATGTCTAATCAGTTTTCTATGTCTTATAGATGATGTCCACAAAACACCGGAACGTTGCTCGCAGTTTTATCCTGGGTCAAAGCCGTTTTCTACAGCTGAAGCGCGGGCATTACGTTCATACATCGATCGCCTCGGTGACGTAATACATATGGCCATACATTTGCAAGCCAGCTTTGTGCCAAAGAAGGTCATCATGCTTATTTGTATTAGAACCAAGTAGCCCTAAACATTTTTGAATCATAGTGACGTATAAATAAAATTATTATTATAGGAATTCATCTTATACCCTTGGCGTTATTCTTTGCGCCAACCCAATAATTACCACAAACTGCAGGAAATAGGAGAGTATGCTGCTAGACAAGCGCGCTTGGCTGATGGACGTCTATATGAGGTAAAAATAGTTTTTCTATTTAAATTTTCTTAAACGATCGATTATAGTTGTACTGCAAGGCTTGAAACGAGGATGACATATTTAATGTTAGATTGTACAGGGTTTCGCGTCAGTTGACATATGTTCAAAAACAAATGCGGTCTGTCGGTACACCGTGGGGCTTTTAGTCCGTGCGAGTCGGACATAACCCACGCTCTCCCCCGGGAGGGTGAATATCCATAATCGATTTCCCCACGTTAACAAAAAAAAAGGTTCAAAGTTGCGCTTTTGTTGAAGAAAAGTATCGTGATAATGACAAAGGCATGGTGGTAGGACATTTTGTAATGCCTGCTTTGTTAACGACCAGTAAGTATTAGGTTGAAAATGATTGCTTAAGACATAAAGTTGTGTTGGGGCAATAACACTTGACAGTAGCTGCTTAAATATCAATTTTGTTAAGCACCACCGTAGGTAGATTCAGCCATATCGTCAATCGGCATTAGTTGTGTTTGTAATAAAATGATGAAAGTATAAAGTGTAAAAAAAAGCTAATAAAAGTGATGCCATCAATAGGAGGGCTTATGCTGAGGAGCATGACAACGTATAGACCGTATACAGTATCACATGTCTTTATAAAACAACTAGGTTCTGCCCGCGACATCCGCGTGGAATAGTTATTTTGGGCTAACGCTAACACGCAGCGAAAGTACTCAAAAGGAAAAAAAAACGATGTTAAAACATTCCTCTTTGGTGCGGATCCTATTGGTTAGCGTGATGATATATAGCCTATAGCCATCCTCGATCAATGAGATATCTAACACTGAAAGAATTTTTCAAATCGGACCAGTAGTTCCGGAGATTAGCGCGTTCAAGCAAACATACTCTTCAGCTGTATAATATTAGTATAGATGTGCAGACCTACTACGTGCCAGTAGTCCGGTGAAGCTGTTAAGACCTTGCTAGGTCAATAGCGTAGTAACTTCGAAAAAAAAAATAAACTACGTGCCGTTACTATTGCAAATTCAGCAAAATATTTAGACGAGCCGTACTGTTTCGCCTGTTTTGGACCCTATGTATAAGTGGTAAGTTAATAACAACATCAAGACAGTACGTTTGCCATAACTGTTCATATCTTTTCCCATCAAGAGTGATGACCAATTAACTTCCGAACGACTAATACACAGAACCAGAAAATATATTGTCAAACCGAATAATAAAAATTTATACACAGGTTCACCAAGGTAGTAGCGATGCTCAAGTGGCTGGAACCCTCAGTGACTACATTTCGGGTGTTGTTGGAGTTGAACTGGTGTTTATTGTTAAACCTTACCACGATTTATTTCCTGATTTAAAAAATAGCAGCAATTTAGGTATGCTAATAAACTATAATGAACCTAATATTAATAAGCGTGTATCTAGTATTTATTTACATTTTGTAATATCTACTGTTTTTCGTTTCGTTATTTTTGGCCAAGTTCACATATTTAAGATTACCAGCTTTTCTTTCTAGATTAAAGGAACCGGGTCAGAACGCATGTATAAAACGCCTTGTATCGTTCGCAATTATAATTATCTATATAATATGATACAGGTTTACCATTATCACGATATCTTCATCTATACTAATATATAAAGCTGAAGAGTTTGTTTGTTTGTTTGGTTGAACGCTATGATCTCAGGAACTACCAGTCCGATTTGAAAAAATCCTTCGGTTTTAGATCGTTAATTTATCGAGGAAGGCTTTAGGCTATATATCATCACGCTAAGACTAATAGAAGCAGAGCACCAATGAAAAATGTTTCAAAATCGGGCACTTTTTTCCTTTCGAGAGATTTCGTTAGCGTTAGTATTATATACGTTGCCATGGTAACGTGGTAAGTTTCTGTCGCAAACATTTTCAAAGTTTATTTTGTTTTCCTATTCAAAAAGTTTATACTACTTTTATTTCCAATTTTTTATTTGTTCTCTATTACGTATTATAAAAATAAAGTGTGTGTATGTACAATTAAAATAACACCTTTTTGATGAATGGATATGGCTACAAATGACCAAAAAAATTTTTTTTTTACTTTGTCTATATTTTTAAATTATTATATTTTGTCTGTTTGTTTGTTTGTTCTGGGTAATTTCCAAAACGGCTGGACCTATTTTAACGGGAATTTTACTTTTTACTGCCAGATAGACCTCATAAAAAGTCATTTAGGTTTTTTATTCGCCTTCGGCCGCAGTGGAATATCCGTAATGCTTGAACTGATTTTCACGGGACTTTCACTGGCAGATAACTCACCTTATAAGAAGTAACTTAGACTATTTTATTTTGTTACTCAATACTTCGTCCGCAATATCCTACTGTCTCCTAATTGGTTGGACCGACTTTCACGGGGCTTTTATGGGCAGATAACTAGCGGGCTCGCAAGACGTCCCGCCCCGATAATAAAATGAAAACCTTGACAAATTACACCTAAACCTTCCCCATAAATTATTATTCTATCTACTGGTGAAAACGGCATGAAAATGGTAGTTTTTGACTTTCTTTTTAACCGATTTCGAAAAAGGACGAGGCTACTATGTTCGGTTGTATGTATTTTTTCTATGTATGTTAATCGATATTTTCGTCAATTGTGAACCGATTTTAATGATTCTTTTTTTATTTGAATTGGTACACTATGTAGTGATTAAATGCTACCTGTGCATTCGTCCGTGTGAAATTGATCAAAAATATGTTACAACCAAGTGAGACGTGTGCCTTACTGGACTCCAAGAATAAATATACATAATTGAAAGTCATATATTTGTATGTAATATGAATTATATCATCGTTTTGGTCAATTTGGCGGCCATATTGTTTTATTTACCGCTTTGCTTCTACATAACTCAGTGATTATAACAACGTATAAGAATAACTTAAGTATATCGACAATACGGGCATATTATATCTATATAACAAAAGATTTAAGATATATTGTTCGATAATGTATAGCTTATAATTTTCATTACTTTCTTATATACTGTTAGTGAGCACTGAGTTTGGTATATAGTAGGTTGAAGCTTCAGTTATATTGCTGATGATAAATCCCATCCCATTCGATAAACTTTTTTTTTTTTTTTTCGAACTGACTATGCTATTGACCTGGCAAGGTCTTTACAGCTTCACCGGACTACCCATTCGATACACTATTAGTATTCATATATCTAATGTACACGTTACATGTTACAGTAGATGGCGTTCGTATCGTAGTTACAAATGTTTTTGAAAAAGCGTTTCTGTAATGTACATACCCACTCACAATTTTACATTTCTTTAATACATTTTTAAAAAGCGCGTGCGGAGCCGCGGGTAACAGCTAGTTCAATATAAAGTTATTAGAGTTATAAGAAAGTACGATCTTATAACCTCTACGTGTTTAGCGATGTATATTTCCTTGCCGTGAAGTTGGGCAAGTGATATGGGGCTTATGTTTTTCCTCTGCACGTAAAATATATTGCTAATCCTTTAGGTATATCTGATGAGTGAGACTCGTCATCGATATGAATAACCATAGTTACAGATGATGACTCAAGGGGTTAAAATAACAAACGACGCAGACGAAGGCGCGGGTGTCGGCTAATTTGATTAATACTTGTGCATGTAACATACTGTCACAAGTTTTAACCTTATCTCGTAATAAACTAATACATCCTGGAATATTTCAACTCTTAATACGACTAATAAGGATGGTATTGAGAATTAAACGATTTTTAAATATTCATTAATCTTCTATCTTCTTCTATACATATAAGAGTGTAAATCTAACGTGTCTGTACGTTTTCGAATTTCGTGAAAAAAAATTGCAAGTGTTTAGGAATAAGTAATACATTTCAATCATTTTTAGAAATGTCTGGCTGTCTGTGTTTGTATGAACACGCATCACTGCTAAAGTACTGGGTTCACAATAACACCTCATATAAGAAAATCATAAAGCATATTTGGACGAAGTCCATGGCACAGCTAGTTATTAATAAAGACGCAGATTGTTAATATATTAGCCTACACTTTATAAACTTAATCAAGGACATAACAAACGTGCAATACGTTGCTATTGATAATAATGTAGATAAAATCAGAAGATTAACAAGTAATAAACTCGTATATAATTTAAAAATATCTATAGTATTTATTTTTTATTGTTCATTCTTTAAAATATCATACTTTTGTAGATTCATATGTGAAAAAAGCGATCACAGCAGTGCTTAGTTTGGTGCGTGGATGGCGTAGTAGTACTAAACAGAATACGCTGTCGTTTTTTGGAAAAAATATAGAGTTTTAATAATAAAATACAATAAAATATTATGAAAATATTCAATTTTTTTATTTACAATATTAGGTACTTACATATGAAATTAGCGTTCTTTTTCGAACTGTTTTTGCAGCGCTGATGTCACGATGGAACTCATATACGTAAATCTTTTAAGTTTTTTATTTCTAAATTAATATCCCAGAGCCACAAACACAACTTATTTTTAAATATATGATATGTTACGTTCTGGTTTCATGTACTTAAAACGCTAGCGCACTCACAGAGTTTAAGTCTGTGACAAATGTATAGAGTACCAGATGAGAAAGGTGATTAAAAATAAGAGCTACTTAACTTAAATTTAAATGGCTGATTTTTATATACGTTTGGAAAATATCACTTTAAAGTAGTGTCCAGTAACGCCAGACACTTTTCGCTGACCACAACTTGCGCGAGACCCTTTAAAGCAGACAGAAAAATGAATGAACTTCACTTATATTTAAATGCTTTATTTTTAAATGTGTTATTCACCAGCCGCACAGATTGTAATTTATTTATTAGGACTAAATGTAAAGTAATGACGCAATAACGTATTGAAGTAATGACCAAATATCTCGCCAAACATGAAAAATAGTCAGGTCTTGGTATGAGCGCAACACCTTAATGTACGCGTTAGTCTGCGAGAACAAATGTTTATATCGGTTACAACGTGCAATTTGTGAGCGAAATAATATTATTTGCAGTAGTGAATATCATGAGAGACTGTTGGATGTCCTTTGCTTTCCTGTAGTCGAGTATATTGAGATAATAATTTAAATTTTTAGTTTTATTTAAATAATTTGGGGTCAATTTTTAAAGTTGAACACCGAACAATTCCGTATTTAATTCAACAATAACCAACAATATCGTTATTTGCAATAACAAACAGGGTACATCACTGTTTTGACGTCATACCAGTGGACAAGTCAGACGTGAGATTGAAAATGATAATAATAGTATTAAAAGAGACAAAATTGTTGAGAACAAATTCATTGGTGCTTCTTATATCATTACAAAAAATATAAATATTAAAAGACAGGTACAGACATGCGTAGTGCATCAATTGGTAAACTTGATACCTAACCGCTTCGTTATTCAGTAGCCTGGATATATCTTTATATATAAATTTCTTCTGTACGTGTGTATGCCACTGAACTCCTAAACAACTGCAGAGATTTTGATGAAATTTTGTGTGCGTGTTCCAGTGGATCCGAGAATGGTTTAGATTCACAATTGGATTTGGATTGAATTTAGTGGTCTGGAACGGAGTATCACGCACGTAATATTCAAAATTATATTATAGTAATTTGATATAACAGACTATTCCGATTTCATAGAACAAAAACTAAATAAAGTCATATATTTAATTGTATAATTCTGATACTTTATAATGGATAAAAAAACCTATTTGTAGGATCTTAATAACTAATAAAATATAAGTACTATTATTAAGATGTGTTGTATAGATTTCTTTACAGTACTATGTATGGTTATTATATATAATCCATGTATAAATAAAAGTTCCCAAATTTTTATTAACATCTTTATATTTTACTCATCAAAAATAAATAAAATTCACATAGATATCTAATAAACGAACAATAATATACACTATTTACATAATAAGATAAATGCAAATATCATCTGCTCCGTGATGAAGTTATGTTTCTTTTGAAGATGGAGGTGTCAATCTCCCAATTGTTTGAGAGTGCCCAAAGAGAATCCATCAACGCCGTATGCCTATCACTATTTCCAATAAGATCTTCTAGATTAATTAAACTTAACTTAAAAGAGACTGTATGTAGGTGTTGCAGTCTTTTCATAAGAGCTTCTTTAAGCTCCTTGTTGTCTGTTCGTCGCCAATACTTCAAATTTCTTCCGATGACTGTTGTGATATGTTCTTTGATGTCTTTTAAACATTTCTTCCTTTCACTTTGTGCCTGAAATAAGACATTCTATAAGCTAATCGTAAATGTCGTTTGATTTCGTATAGGAATTTCCATTACTGATAGAACAGCGATTACTGGGTTTCATGGAAAAGTCACAAAGGTTCTGCGAAACGTGTACTTTTATCATTAAAACGTTGAATTCTTTGGATTGCTAAATACGAGAATATTGTTGCAAATTATATTTTGGAATTTGGATTTTTTTAAATGAATTTGGAATTGGATATATAGTCTTTTAAATGTTACTTTCAGTTCAAGCTAGCTGCCCACACTGGCTTCACACCGGTGTACTAACGAAGGAAATGAGATCATATTTTACCTTTACAGTACGACCATGTAATAAAAAAAATGGCAACTGAACATCAACCTGTCAATGCTGTCAATATAATTGAAGATCTCCCTACTATTTTCTGTCTTACCCAATTACTTGCTTTTTATATTTTTGTATAACACAAATTTTGCATTTTCCCTACGGTTTCTCAAACATTTTCTTTCATACGTATACGAGTATACGGTAACTGGTTGTTATTTATATAATTGTCACTGTATGTCATTTATTATCCGTTAATAGTAGAGTATTCTATAAAATAAAATATAATAATTGAGTACTAAAAAGTTAGAGGTAAAAGTGAAGTGAGTGAGATGTTTAGTAACCGCTGATCTGGTAGACGAGGTGACAAGGTGCTAAATAAAATTTGATCAATCGTAAAATACCGCATTGTATTGTTATCAGAATGATAATATTGAGTTGATTTAAACAGATACATGTTTCTTATGGATGTAGCTATCACTAATTAAATATCACATCAATTTTATATCGTTCGATATATTTTTTGTCATAGGCCAAATCATAGCCCAATAGAGAGATCACGTGATTAGCATTATATGTGATAATTTTTTAATAAAAGTCGTTATACTTTGATATATCAATTGCTGAGTAATCATTTTTGAATTGCTATAAAGGATTATTACAGGTTCATCGTACTGTGAAGGTTATCTTATTTTTGAATATGACACTTTGAACAAATTTTAATATAAAATTAAGCATTATATATAGACAGGTGTTTAAGATCAATTAACTGTAAGTCATTCAGATAATAATCGCTCTATTAACCTAATTACGGCTTGTTCAAATCAGAGGCCATGCAACAATGTGCATATTAACCTGCAAACATTATGTCTATATAATTATTTATGATAGTTAGTTTTTCCCGTATTAGACGTTCTTATGGTTTTCGAAGGCAGTATTAAATAAAGAAGCAATAACCGAGTAAACGTACGTTCAATAATCATTTAAAACCAAATCTATTCTACACATATAAATGAAATTGAAGCGTCTATCTATTGTTTGTCCAGAATAATCTCTGAAACGGCTGAAGTGAATGTTACGTCGATATATCTATTGCCAGATACGGGATTTTATAGATAATTATACCAGGTATTAGGTTAGTCGCTTACAGTATTCTAAGAGATGATAGTTCATTGTCACTTTTAAGATACAAAATAATAATATAGATTATTAGACAATTAGGTCAAATATTAAGCACCTATTTTTTTTAATTGATTTAAAACGAGAATCGAGTGCAGAGTATACTCCATAAATATTGCTACTGTCTAAACTTTCAGCCTGTACGGGCTAAATATTATTATAATTTTTCACAGGGGTTAAGTAGTAATTATAAAATTATAAAAAACAACCTCTAGTGTATGCAGATAAAGGATATAGTTCCCATTGAAGCAACAGAACAATATTCACGAGAACGTACTTGATCCTATTTAATAAAAAAATATTTATTTCAATGAATACCACTATTTCCAAATTCTACAATAATGCGATAAAGCCCCCCGGTAAAGGCTAGTAAGTGAACAGCAACTGTTTCTAAAGCCAATTAAATATTGATCTATTGTTAACTATCAAATATTTGTTCCATTTTAATCTAAGCTATTTAATATGAGATATTTCCTTTTTTTTTAAAGTACAAATTTAATAACTCTACATAGAGGACTTTTTACTTATTTTCAGGTATCCATTGGAAAAATTACACTATTATTTCTAGATTAAATTATATAGACGACATTAGTAACTTTAAAATTGATAACATTACATATTAAATTTTATATATGTGAAATGAAGTGTAACGTTTTTTTTTTTACTAAAAAAACACAGTTTTTTTAGTAAAAAAAACACAAGAGACGTAACGATCACATTAGGACGTTACAAAATAACAGGAAATTTATTATTTTATTGGTTATGATAAATTACAAGAAAAAGTGTATACATAGATACCTAGTAATAAAACGTATTATGTTATATTATTATACACGTCATTTAATCAAATTAATAACGATAATCCCAAAGCATGACGTCGGTATAAACACCAGTTAGGATTATGGACACGTAGATAACATTACTGCCTATCAATATCGCAAATTTACAGAGTATCGATTTGTTTAATATATATATATATATATATATATGTGTAACAAAGTATACGTATGACCTGATATTTACAATTTCCAAAATTACTTTATTACAATCGTTGACAGTGACGTATTTTAAAGTTTGACGCCCTGGACTTATAAGCTGTGTAAAATAACGAAAAGACGTGGGTAATGTATTTGAGGTGTAGTAAATGTTATTAAAAGAGAAGGGGAAGAAGTTATTACTGTATATTGTAAAAGAAGTGAGAAAACTCTTGAGAAAGCCGTACACCTGTTAACCCCATACAAAATTTTCTTTTCTACTTTATTTACCCCAAAAGGGCCGAGTCCGTAGCAACTACTTTGATTCGCAGCTTCATGCCCATAGCCATAATTCTCACCTCCTTGACTGTTTATCACTCAATTTATCAAAAATATATTAATAAGTATTGTCATATTAACATTTTTTTAATAAGAAGAGTATCTCTGTATGAGAAAACTTCAGAGCATTATATACTAAACTAGTGGGACCGGCGGACGTTACCCCGGTGTGATAATAAAAAAAACCTTAACAGATTATATACGTAAACCTTTCTCATGATCTACTGAAGAAAACCGCATGAAAATACATTCTGTAGTTTTTGAGTATATTGCGAACAGACAGATAGACACGTGACAGACGATTTTGTTTTATAATATATAGTGATTGTTTTAAATAAGAATAGTTTCGAGAAAACTTCAGAGCATTATATACTGAACATTACGCTAATCGATAAATCAAATTTTATTAGAATGATTCATAATATAATTTGTATAATATTTCTGATTTAGGTAATCCTATTACGTATTCTCATTCAAGTCACCAGTCAAGTATCCAATGTTTGGAGTACTATCCTTGTATATGACTTTGTCTGATTTTGTTTGATGAGCACAATTAGCAATTCTATGACTGGATGTTATTTAACATAGTATGTATGGTGATCATTCTCAAATTAGTTGCAGGTAAAAGTAATATACTGTGCTCTCTTTCCACTTCGTCGAATGACTATATTTTTAACAGATATCACATTCGAGCCACTACAGGCTGGAAAGTAGCGCCATCTCTTTTCTGTGTGCCAATTTCTTATCTATTACTCGTAATAAAGTGGAACTCGGAGCATGAGACATTGTTTAAAAAAATAAATTAAATAACTTTTTAATACCTAATCGTTTTTAAACACGATTTATTAATATTTCCATTGTCTATTAGGATAATTTACATCAATACATAGTATAAAACAAAGTCCCCTGCCGCGTCTGTCTGTCTGTCTGTTCGCGATAAACTCAAAAACTACTGAACGAATCTTTACGCGGTTTTCACCAGTGGATAAAGTGGTTCACGAGGAACGTTTTGGTATATAATTTGTCCAGGATTTTTTTATAATCAGGGCGGGACAATGTCTACCGGGCCCGCTAGTTGATTCATATAATATAAATTCAGGTTGCTTAATTCTTAGTGTGCTGCACTTTTGACCGGAACGCGATGTAATTGTAAGTAAAATCTAGAATTACCACTATGCCATTTTAAAAAAAGTCCTATAAATATAATATAACATTCTATAATTCATAAATAATTACTACTGTGATGTATTTTGCATGTTTGTAAAAAATATTCGAGATCATTAATTGTAAAGAAAAAAGTTTTTTTAAATTGAATATATTTGAGCGAATTTTTTCAATATGGCCGGTGTGTATGAGCTATTAAGTTAGTTTAGTTATGCTATGATTTGTTTGGAATTACAAGGCCGTGTGTGGAATTGTGTTCCGATATTAAATAATTTAATAGAACATTTTGAATTCTGCAAGACCGATTTAAATCCGAAAGCATTATATGCATATATACATTTATTTATCTACTGAGAATAGATTAACAAGAGTAATACAATATACCTAAGTATACATAATAGATATTACAGGTAATGGAATTATTGTCATAGTTAATCATTGCTTTCTTTAGACAAGTCACTTACATTTATTGACAATAAGAAGAGAAAAACAGGAATAAATATAAGAATTAATATTTCCAAATCTTTACATAATATTATAAATACGAAAGTGAGTTCATTTCTTTTTTACGTTTTTACACCTTAAATACTCAACCGATCATCATGACATTTTGAATACACATTTTCTGGGTGGCAAAAGGCATAAGGTATTTTTCATCCAATAAAATAATAATGTTCCCGAGAGACAGGTCAAATGTACATTAATGCGAGTGAAGCCGCGAGCAAAAGCTAGTAAATATATACGTTTCTTTTAAAATGAAATAGGATAATTATTAATTTACTATACTATTTGATTAAAATATATACAAACCTGCACAGAAGCGCAGAGTGCGAGTCGCACACGCATATTTAGTGGGGCAGAGAGCGAGCGAAGCGCGAGCGCCACGATACCGCCCGACGTGATGTGTTCCTCTATAGGATATGATCTACTCTCCGCCTCGCCGTTACTACACACATTATAAAAGTACAATATACAATTTATTACTATCGACAAACAGTGAAAAAACTAATTAACTAACGTGCATTTAACAATATTCACTTGTTAGTCAATTAGTTTTTTTCTATTTTCAATTTCTTTTTAAATTTCAATTATCTTTTCTATTTCTAACATCAAACGGTGGAAAGTTAATGAAGTAATCAGCAACGACTCCCAAGTTGATTCACCTTTCTAACGTTGATACGAGATCTATTAGAGATCAGTCTCTTAGGTATTCTATCATTGAACAGTGGAAAGACTAACTGACTAACATTCACTTAACAATATTCACCCGTTAGTTAATTAACTTTCTAATATCGAATGGTGGAAAGTTTAATTAAGTAATGAGCAACGACTCCTAAGTTGATTCGCCTTTCTTACGTTGATACGAGGTCTATTAGAGATCAGTCTAGAAAGAAAGAAGAAAGAAAGAAATGTATTTATTGCTGGATAACAACAAGATGAACATATACATAGCTTATATTATGTCCAACAAAGGCACCCCCATTCAGCTAAGTGCTGCAGCACAACTGGGTGTTACTGCAGCGCTGATTTTCAATGGGGGCCCTAAGTAATGTACGGACGTGTAGTCGGTTTTTTGACAATAAATATAACAGAACTTATAACATGTAAACAGCTAACGACAACTAAAAGTTAACATCGAAAAAAGATACAGATATTACAAATGTGCCCGTCCAAAAGCTATTCACTACCTTGGTTGCACAACGGCAACCATAAGCCTGAGAATAAAAAAAAATAATAAATTCTAATACAAACATATTAAATAACAATGCAAGCAAATACGAACATAGATAAGTTTAAATTGTACGTCTAATAAATTGGAACCACTCATAAAATTAAAATTAACGCTATTATTATTATTTGTTTTGAACTTGTAACAAACACTGCTGCAATATATGTTTAAAACTTTTCTTATTTTTCCTATATCTACATGGAGGTGGGATATTATTCCAGCAACGAGTAGCTGCATATTTAATTATTCTATCATTTAACAGTGGAAAGGATAACTGACTAACGTGCATTTAACAATATTCACTCGTTAGTTTAGCCTTTCTACCGTCAAACGGTGGAAACTCTAATCATTAATGAGCAAAAAGTTTTAACGGGTCCTTAGTTGATTCGCCTTTTCAACATTAATATGGAGTTCATTAGATATTCTACTATTGAACAGTGGAAAGGCTAACTGACTATCGTACATTTTAAAATATTTAACCGTTAGTCAATTAGGTTTTCTACCGTCGAATGACGGAAACTCCAACTGACTAGTGAATAAAAACTGTCAACGGCTCCTTAATCGATTCGCTTTTTTAACGTCGATAAGTAATTGCTTCATAAATGAATAAATGGTAACTAATAAACTAGGTATATATTTAAGTAATTATAAATAAATATCTTAGAGATCTATGAGCATATTAGCATTTTAATGTAATTTCGGGATTGTGGATTTTGAATTTGTTAAAAATATTCTTTGACACGCTACTTAAAAATTACTACCCAGACAATATAAATAATGACAAGTCAAATAGCGTGACGTAATTAGTACTTATTTATACTTCTTTATTCATCACATTTAGTATTTATTAGTCTGCGACCTCGATTGTACGTCGAATTGGTTAACTTAGGATGAAAACATAAGTTCAAAATGGATAAAAATAATTTCTTGAAAATAATAAAATCTTGTCATTATACATATTGCCCGGGCAGTATAGCGTTGTAATTAATCACTTGGTATATAACAGATCGATTATACCAAGCGACTGTTTAAAGGATAACACCCTTCAATCTTGGGGTAGTTCATGGTCACATTTAACATATAAAATAATAATATCAAAACAAGTACTAATAAACAATAAAGAGAACCCGTTAGTTAAAGTTTATTCTAAAAACCACACCTAACTTCAATGAACAAAATTCAAGGGGCGTTTTTCAAGGTCAATCATTATATCCCTATCGTGGGAACGCCGCATGGTCGAAGAAAGGTAAAGGGGCGCGAGCCGAGGTGCAGGAGGTGGCCCGGAGTACGCGACAAGGCGTGATTCATTTATTACACTAGTTCGTTTTTGCGTAAATCACCTGATGTTGAGTGTTTATTAGTTTTGCGTTTCTCGAGACAATTATGTATGTATGTATATCAAATATTAAGCACCTATTTTTTTAATTGATTTAGAACGAGAAGTATAATGGGTAATCTGTGAGAGTATTGCAACTATTTAACCAGTCATGCTGTATATTAATATGAAGAGAGTTTAAAACCTGTGAGGTGGAAAGACGAGCAAGGCGGGGTATCGCGGCGCGGCGTATGGCCACGGCAGGTCGTGCGCGTGCGCGTCGAGCCGCGCGACCTGCACGCGCACTCCGCTCGCGGTGAGGACACGCGCCGCCCGCGTTACCGCACCCGCCACCCGCGCCCCGCACGCTCCCCCACACAACACTACCAGCGTCACCTGAACAGACCAAACATACCTGTAGTCCGGTGAAACTGTTAAGGACTTGTTAGGCCAATACCGTAGTCCAGGGGTTCCCAAACTTTTTCAGGACGCGGCGCACTTACAAATTTGGTAATGATAATCATGCGGCCCTAACCTAACTAGCTAGTCGAAATAGATAGGTTATTTAGATAGGCAAATATATTAATATATCCACAAAATGTATTTGTGTGCTGGGAATTTAATGGATTACGCTGTACCTACGAATAACTAAGCTAAGCTACCGGAGCAAGGTTAAGAGAAGTGTCTCACGGCACCCCTCTTTACTTTGTACGGCGCACCAGGGCGTCGCGGCGCACACTTTAGGAACCCCTGACGTAGTCAGTTCGAAAAAAAAAGCTAGGTTTGTTTGGTTAAACACGTTAATCTTTGGTACTACCGGTCCGATGTGAAAAAATCTTTCAGTGTTAGATTGATTATTTATCGAGGAAGGCTATAGGCTATACATCATCACGCTAAGACCAATAGGAGCGACACAACAAAGAAGAGTGTTTCAAAATCAGGGTTTATTTTTCCTTTTGAGAGCTTCCGCTGCGTGTTAGCGTTACCCCAAAGTAACTATTTCACGCAGACGAAATCGTGGGCAGAGGCTAGTTTTTATATAATAGTATTAATTATACTAACCGTACCGCGAGTTTTTATGATTTTTTTAAACGTCTTTGTAGTTAAGTCGATGATATTTATAGTATTGTTATCGACGCCCATTTGTTGTGAAATACCGTTAGATCCGTAGTAGTGCGTGTGCTCCGCACCAGCAACGAGCGTACGCAGTGAACGCTTTAAGCGCTTGTTTGTGAAATTGTAAATAAAATCTGTAACAGATTTTGCGTTGTACTCCTCGGACAGCACATACTGACACTCGTGCTGAAATATAATAGACACAGTTTGAATAAAAACAAAGGAATAGAAAAACGAGTTCTCTTAAATTTTTAAAGCATGTTATTAACTTCGGCAACGTTACATTTCTTGTGGTGACCACAAAAACAGAATCATGAAATACTGTGTTCGCTGCTTATATATAAATATTTCTAAAAGGGGCACGGCATAAACTACTCCTTCATTGTTCTGGGGCATGGATATCAAGCGATACTAATAATTGTATTTTGTAATACATTATGCACCTTTAAAGAATAAACTTCTTGTTTGGAAACCAATAATATGTACAAATGGCGCTTACAATAGGACAAAATATTAACAGCGACTGAAAACGTGGGGCACATCTATCTTATGTGTGTCTATACTAATATTATAAAGAGGTTAAATTTGTGAGTTTGTGAGGTTGTAGGGGGTTAATATCTGGATCTACTAAACCGATTTTGAAAATTCTTTTATCAATAGAAAGCTACATTATTTGCGAGTGCCATAGGCTATATATTAACCCGAAATTTGAAAAGACTTTTTGGTGGTAGTCGAATTTGCAAACTAAGTCTGAGAGAAAAAACGGTCGAACGAAGAGGTTTCTTACGAACGCTGCCTTAACGATGAGAGATATATGACTGAGTTCTAGAGAAAAATTGTAGAGGTTGATAATGCCTATAAAAAAGTCAGCGACAGCATATGTCTAACTTTTATATTTAAGTGACAAAAAGTAGTTTTTTATATTAAAAAATAGTTTAAATCGTTAAGTGATGTTTATTGGTCATATTATCAACAACCATTACGAATTCTTATCAATATGTAATGATATAATACCTGAGCCACAGCAACGCGTGGCCGGGTCAGCTAGTATAATTATAAATGTATCAAAGATTGTATTCACGTATGGTGTTGGCAAATCATAAAGCGTGGTCTTTAGCTAAAGAAAACTATAAGAAAATAAATAAAATAATAAGAGAGCTGCGGTTTTTTTTCTTAAAGAATTTTTTTTTTCGTCAAAGATCTTTTTTTAATTTTACTGCTTAAAGATAAACCTTATCTACAGAAAAATCCACAACATTTTCATTAAATATGAATCTATTAAAGTTTAAAGGAATTAAGATTTCTTGTTATTGTGACGTCTGTAGGTGGTGGGTACATATAATTATTTAATAAATCAGTCTGTCGCTCACTACCGAGTTTTATTGATGTTCCACTGGCGACGAGGATGGGATTATTTCTTTTCCCAAGTGTTAATTTGAGTAAAAACGTTATTAAAATGCCTATCGGGAAAATAGAACCCTTTAGTTTGAGTTCTAAACAGTGGCCAGCATATATTCGTCGTGTAAATCAATATATTGTGCTAAATGAAATCACAGATGCATTGAAGGTACCTATGTTAATTACCGTTGTCGGCGAAGAAACGTATGCATTAATGTGTGATCTATGCTCGCCCAGCTTTCCGGAGGATAAAACGTATGACGAACTTGTGAAATTAGTGACGGAACATCTGGAACCCCAAAGATCGGAAATTGCCGAACGTCACGTATTCAGATTACGACGACAAAAGGCTGGCGAGTCCCTCACAGAATACCTACAAGCATTAAAACACCTAGCGGCTACTTGTAATTTCGGCAAGTGCAACGCGTGTTCGACTCTCGAAGAAAACCTGCGTGACCAGTTTGTGTCAGGCCTAGCAAATGACGTCATGAGGTCGAGAATCTTCGCGGAAAAGAAAATTCGGTATAAAGAGGCGGTTGAACTGGCGCTGGCTCTGGAAGCAGCAGAGAAACATGCACAGGTGAGCGGTTCAGCGGTGGCGGACTCAACGGAGACGAGGGGCGGCGAGGCAGGCGAGGGCCTGAATTACGCGCGCGGCGAGCGAGCCGGCTCGCGCGCGCGGCCACCGCGGGCGTCCGGTGCAGGCAGCGGTACGAGAGCTGCGGGCACGCGTGCGCGAGCTTGCTGGCGTTGCGGCAAGGCTCATACGGCGGAAAAGTGTAAATTTAAAAATTACAATTGTCTTGAGTGTGGTCAAAGGGGCCATTTAAAAGTTATGTGCAAACAAGTGCGCGTGAGGGGTGGCCATAATAATAATTATATGTACCCACGCGTGCACCCACCACCTACAGACGTCACAGTTATCTCACTGTGGAGATGTAGTGCAAGCAGTGTGATACTCATAGCAGGAGCAGGGTAATAGATGCATAACATTGTTTTCAAAGAGATTTTGTAAGCAAAGTATATTTTTGCTTACATTTTTTTATGTTTTTCCCCTATACATAAAATATATTATCAAGAAAATAAACAATACAGGCGAATTCACAGGTATTAGCTAGTTGTAAATATTTTTTTTTACACTAGAGCCGACGAAGGTTTATATGGATTAGCTGGTGTTCTTAAGCTATGGTTTCTTAATCCTAAATCTAAATCATTGTACTTTAATTCTATTTTAAAGTTTCGATCAACAATAACGAGATATCAGGTCGGCGCGAAAAATATATCTCGGTAAATAACAGCTCACTTCAAATGTGAGCTTTTATTTTGTTTAGTTTGTTTGAAACACAGCCAATGTAAGCACGTTTCACAATGCCGCAGTGTATTCAAAAGATGCAAAAATAATACCCGAAAAATCTATTTAACGGCCGGAGTATCTTACTTTCGCTAGATACATGTTGAATAAGTTATATTTCAAGCTTTAAACTAACAAATAATATCAAATTTTGAACAAAATTACTGATTTTAAACCTGTAGTACAAATGTTTGGCCAAGGCTCGCCAACCACACACAAACACGCACAATAACGGGAAAAAGTACTTTATTTATTGCGTGTTAAGGTTGAATTCACACTAAATGTTGTTTATGTTGTCTTTTCATTTGTAAGTGACGGGAGTAATTTATTGCTTTGCTCGTTTTATCGTAAGTATTAGATAATATTTTGAACATTTGTGATTTTATTACTAGGTGTCATGGTTGTAATTAGGTTGAACTTAAAACTGTCTTAAAACTTTTTTTCTCCCTTTCTTAGTAAACAAATAGCTACATAAGTATATATTTACGCGGACAGCAGTTAGCTTCGATTTTGTACGTGACCCTTTATCTAGTTATTGTTGATCGAAGTTTTAAAGTTTATTTACCATCCTAATAATATTATACTTACTGTATTATCCAAAATAACTACAGAAGTCATATCCTTCTTATTCATAATATCTATTCCGAGTGATTCCGCAAAATGGCGATTCTGTAGACTATCCATGGCCAAAATGTGTAAACTGAAATTATTCGCGCAAGACAGCCCTTGTATATGGCTCAAGTTTACGAGTTTTTCAGCCCTTTTTGATGGAAACACGGGTGAATTCCGTTCATCAGCGAATTTCATTAACGTACAAAAATGTTTAATGCTAGTTTGCATGAGGTTTTCTGGAGTCAGGTGATCGTCTTCATTCGGTAGCATTGAGGTTTCTAAACTGTAATAGAACGAAGTTATTTTTAAATATTTATAGTATGATCACAATCTGATCTGATGTTAAATAAAAATATGGCCTGACACTGCTATATGTGCTCGGCAACAGATTATCTACTCGAGGATGGTAGTTAACCAGGCGGGCTTAGAAAAAGCCCATCCACATTATACACGTATATTCACAATATCTATCTTTGAATATTAATTTTACTTGATTGCAACATAGAACTTAATACAATACAGCTTATAGTATTCAGGAATAATGTAGCATTTTATTTCGAATTTTATCGTTGCAGTATTACGTAGGCATAATTTTAGTCATTTTTAACCCGTGCCTACCCCCTGTTAGTAAAAATAAGTAAAGTTGTTACTCCTCCTCTTGTGCTTCCGTACGCATCGGTATAGTTTTCACAAAATTTCTAACAAGTTTCCCAAAAAAAAATGAGCCGTCACGAGCCGCCTGGCAGATGTGAAACATCGAAATCAAGTCAATTGTCTAATGAAATAGAAACAAAAAAATCACCGCTAGGCGCAGGCGCGTTGTGTTTGGAGGCATTTATCAAAGAACGCTAGGTCATCGGCGCGTGCCGCGCAACGCTAGTATAACGAGTGGCCGACAAAACAATTTGAATCTTATGTTTATACATATAGGGTTGCAAATGTTTTTAAGTATTTCGTTAATAGTGCAAAGTTCGTGTTTTGCGTCGCCACATCTGGCCACGTCAACAATCAGGTTTACCCTCGCCTATAGATGTTTCACATCAAAAATACCTAAATTTTTAACATAATCGACACACAGATCCCCCATTCTCACGTTATAAAAAATAAATAAAACATAATCCCCACCCTTTTACGCAGAGCTTGAATGGCTGGCCCCTAGTTCTAAATCTAGTATCGGTCAAATGTTTTTGAGTATTTCGTTAATAGTGCAAAGTTCGTGTTTTGCGTCGCCACATCTTGCCACGCCAATAATCAGGTTTACCCTCGCCTATAGATGTTTGATCAGATAGATCAAACCTCGCCTATAGATCAGTGCGTGAATGGTTGGCCCCTAGTTCTAAATCTAGTATCTATATCTTTTTCTGAACTAAATCTGAATTTATTTTATTCAATACGAATTAACACATTTAGTTCGTATGGAACAAATTAATGTAATCCATATGTTCGTCCTTCTAATTTGCTATATAATAGTGGCGTAAAGCATTATTACCTTATAAAAAAAATATTTTCAAGGAACACAAGATTTAAAAAAGTCTTTTTTACTGAAATTACATGATATTCCTTAGCACTGTAATGGACAAGATGGTGAAAAAGTTATTAACTCAGTAATCTAAAGAATACTTACTCTTCCTGATCTGTTTCTACTTCATGTTCGTGATTCAAAAGCGCCTGATTCGTTAAGCATTGCTCGTAGCTATCATAAAAACCTCTTTCAGCTGGCAAATCCTTCATATTACACTCGTCCAATAGACCGAGGGAAGATAACAACTGAGAATTATCATTACTGCTCTCCATAGCTTTTGATAATAGAAGACCCCGCCTCAATAGGAAGTGCTCTAAACCACCCTTCTGTGGCTTATACGTAGAGTTATTCCAAGGGTATTTATTGTTATGAGATTCGACATCTTTTTTTACGTAGCTCTTTTTCACAATCATTTTTCTGTATTTGTACTTTTCACAGAGCCGTGTATAGTTCCTTTGTTGATACAGAAGACGCTGCACTCGTTGTAACTTAAGGAGTTCGTTAATCCACGGGGTACTTTCATTGCTTTTACAATTATAGTACTCCATTGCAACTTCTCGCAACTATTAAGAAAAATTTTCCTTGTTGTAGTTATGTATAATAAGGTAAAAACAATGTTTAGAAATGAACCTTCTTTTGGTGACGGTTTGAATTGGATTTTATGAAACGAAAATTTATAACGAAAAAGAAATAAGAGAGAGGGAAGAGAGAGGGAAGAGAGAGAGAGAGAGAGAGAGAGAGAGAGAGAGAGAGAGAGAGAGAGGGAGAGAGAAAAAGACAAACGTTAAATTCTATAGCAGAATATATAGTTCTGTTGGATCGTAGTGACTATCGCGTAACTTCAAAAATTATTCTGTGCTGTCTATACAAATATTATAAAGCTGGAGGATTTGTTTGTTTTGTTGAACGCGCTAATCTCAGGAACTACTGGTCCTATTTCAAAAATTCTTTCAGTGTTAGATAGCTCATTTATCGAGGAATATATATCATATCGCTAAGACCAATAGGAGTGGAGCAACAATGAGGAATGGTTCAAAATCGGTTTTTTTTTCCTTTTGAGACCTTTCGCTGCGTGTTAGCGTTAGCCCAAAGTAGCTATTACACGGGGACGAAGTCGCGGGCAAGAGCTATAATAATGCCGAAAACTAATATTTACCACATAAATCACATTCTCTTAAAAAATAATCAGAATGCTAAGTTTCACTTCTACCGCCTATGAAATACGCACAACTCTTTTTTATACTGTATAATTTTTAGCATTTGACCACAATCCCATCTCCCATCGGCTCTCAAATGCAGCTGCCAGAACACACCCATAGGTGCTCGGAGACGGATTTTCAACTTGAAGGTGGTAGCTAGCCAGACGGACTTAGAAAGAGCTGTAAAACCTCGCAGTTTCTACAAATTACAGCACTCATCATTTTACTTGGCACGTCATGGAGAAGGGTGAGACATCCTGCTAAGATCGGCTTGCTTCGGTTTTATATAGCGTTCTTTTTATCGCGCTGCGTAATGATTATGATTTGGTAGGCAAAAATAGCACTATACGAAACTGAGCTTAGAAAACTATATCGGCCTTCTCACCGACGTGCCAAATCAAAAGCCGGGTTCCGTACGAGCATTAACTCAGACTTAGACCAGACGTGCTTAGTAATACAAAGTAATAATTATTTCAATATCTTCTATCAGATGTGTTAAGAAAAAAATTGGTAATATTGTTTTTTACTATATAGGTACTACTTCAAGCAATTTTTATATTTGATGCCTACTTTTCTTTACTGTAGCACAACAAAGTGACTGTATAATGTATGTGATGGAATGCCAGTTTATTTTTTTGTTAAACTTTTATGTATACCCCATATACGACACCCAACATTTTCATTGCCGTACAAAACAGAACTTTTGTTCAAAATCCGCGAAACTAATTATTGTTAAATAAGAGCGACAGACCATACAAAAATATCCATTATTTTACATTAGCTACAAGTAGCTATAACATTAAAACAAACTAGAGAAAAATAGGTTTCCATTGTAACATCTGATCAAACAAGTTTGAATAAATATTCGCTCGATGTCCGGAAGGCTAGTGGTCCGGACGGTATCCCAGCGGTTGTAGTAAAAAAGTGTGCAGCCGAGTTGGCTCCAGTACTTACGCGCCTATACCGCCTGTCTTATCTTTCTGGTGTCGTGCCTTGGGCTTGGAGGGAAGCCAACGTGCAACCGATTCCCAAGAAGGGGGATCGGTCTGATCCCAATAACTATCGCCCAATTGCCGTAACCTCAGTACTGTGCAAGATAATGGAGCGGATAATCAACACCCAGCTTGTCCGCTATCTCGAGGATCACTCGTTGATTAATGATCGGCAATATGGCTTTCGCCAAAACCGATCAACGGGTGATCTTCTGGCCTACGTACTGCACCGCTGGGGAGAGGCAATTGACAAACACGGCGAGGCCTTGGCAATCAGTCTCGACGTTGCCAAAGCCTTCGATAGGGTCTGGCACCGTGGTCTTCTGTCCAAGCTTCCGGCATACGGTCTCCCCGACAAGTTATGCAAATGGATCTCTGGCTTTCTACATGAGCGCAGAATTCGTGTCCTTATCGATGGATGTGATTCGCAGCTCATGTCAGTAAATGCGGGAGTTCCTCAAGACTCTGTACTTTCACCTACTCTGTTTCTTCCGCATATTAATGATATGTTGCCTTTAGGCCATATTCATTGCTATGCAGATGATAGCACCATCCATGGGTGCTATTACAGCAAGCCTTCTTGCAGTCGGGGAGACGCAGAAAAGAGACGACTGGAACTTGTGATTGAACTCGACCGGTCCTTGCATCTCATTTCAACATGGGGAGCAAGCAATTTGGTGGAGTTTAATGCAAACAAAACACAAGTATGCGCGTTTACCTGCAAAACATCTCCATTTACCCCTCTTCCTGCTCTCCAGAACCTCTCGCTCGCAATGCGAGACAGCCTCAATATCTTAGGTATAGATATTCGCAGCGACCTCAATCTCAGGGATTACATCGGGAGCGATATCTCCACTGCATTTCGGAGACTCGGAATCCTGAACAGGGTGCGACGGTTTTTCACGCCTGATCAACTATACCTCCTTTATAAGGCACAAGTTCGGCCTTGTGTGGAATATTGTTCGCACCTCTGGGACGGTTCCGCCAAATACCTACTAGATGCCCTGGACAGGTTGCAGAGACGGGCTGTCCGCATTGTTAATGATTCAGACATTACACAATTTATAGAGCCGCTTCAGTTGCGCAGAGACATTGCCTCACTGAGCGTTTTCTACCGTGTGTATCATGGCGAGTGTTCTAAAGAGCTATTTAATTTAATCCCTTCCTCTCCTTTTCATATCCGAACCACGCGCGCTGGGCTTCGGAGCCATAGTTTTATGGTAAATCCTATCTGGGCACGAACTAAAAAGTTCGCAACTTCTTATCTCTGCCATACCGTGAAGCTATGGAACAATCTCCCGGCCAATGTGTTCCCTCCTTCCTATAATATGGGGTCCTTCAAGCGTAACGTGAAGAGACATTTATGCAAGCCGGCATGACAGCGGCGACCGGTGAGGAATGAGGGATAGCGTGTCTCTCGGTAGTCACCGTTGTTTTTGGATTATACTGTGCTCACCATCAGGCACAGAACAGTCATTTTGCTGAGCTATGATAAAAAAAAAAAAATTATACATCTATACTGATATTATAAAGCTTGAGGTTTTGTTTGTTTTGTTGAACGCGCTAATCTCAGGAACTACTGGTCCGATTTGAAAAATTCTTTCAGTGTTCGATAGCACCTTTATCGAGGAATATATCATCACGGTAAAACCTATAGGAGCGGAGCACCAATGAAGAATGTTACAAAATCGTATTTTTTTTTCCTTTTCAAAGCTTCCGCTGCGTGTTAGCGCAAATTAACTATTGCACGCCGACAAAATCGTGGACAGAAGTTAGTTTATTATATTGTAAAATACAGAACTCACTAATGAGTAAGACGGCAGTTGCTCAAACAATGGATTCAAGGGTGTAAACAATATCATAATTGGATTCCCATCGATATATCTATCAAGGGTGAAGTCTTTCTTCCACAACGGTATAATTCTTCCAACCGGCTGTGAGAAATTCTCTAAGACCCAGCGTATTAATAAAGACTCGTTCCATCTTTGTACATCACTTTCACCTGTTATATACTCCTGAAACAAAAAAACAAGTATAATTATAGTACATTTTATCGCATATATACAATTTTTTTTACAAATTGTCATTAATGTTTTTTTTTTATTATATATTTGGCAACCAATCTTCTAGACCAGGGATTCCTAAACTTTAAACAACGGATCACCGACCAAATACCTTTTATTTTAGGGAACCCCATATCAAATGATTACAATTAAACACTGAAATTTATTAAAGAACTTTTTTTAAGAAATGTGTAATATCATTGAAACGCATTATTCGTGCATTGTGTCTGGCTACGTGCGTTGCTGGCCCATACATAGTCCGGTCTGAATGCTTGCTAACTAGCTACCTATTTACATAAAAGTAATGAGTCTTACTCGTCACATATTTTGCGCTATTTCAAAATAATATTTGTAACCGTGGTATTATTTAATAGTTAATAATAAATAATTTTGGCGGAACCCTGATGACTATTCTACGGAACCCAGTTTGGGAATCCCTGTTCTAGATCTACCATTGTCGATTAGGTAATTATATTACAGGTGTTTTGTGATAATTTCATAGTTTAAACAAAATGGTGGTCCCCTTATTAGAACTTTCCATGGAGTTTTTGTGGCATCTCAGAATTCATGCTCCGTGGTATCTATTATTTTTCATCCACTTCACTTGTGCACAATAACCAAACTATATTACGTAATATACCACCAATATTACAAAATATAGAGTCAAATAATACTAGATTATGAATAAAATATGAAATCCACTACATAACAGACTACAGGTTCCGCCAAAAACTCCTCGTCACTAATGGTCTAAGCTCAGAATACTCCGCTTAACCTGTACTATGATAAGGTATATATCTAAAAAAACACTAAGACTTTAATAATTTTATTTGTTAAATACTAGCTTTAACTCGCAACTTTGACCTATATCTCAAGAACAGTACATTTTTTTCTGGATGTTAGATACCCTATATCTTATTCTGTACCCCTAACAATGTGTATGCAAAATATCATGATGATTGGTTCCGAATTGGTGGCTGAAAAGTGTAAGAAACACTGACATATTATGTTAAACAGAAAACCATTTTTTTTAATGGAAATATATTAACATTAAAAAGAACAAGCTCCATAAAGGCCAATAATAAGCATGATTATTATATTATAAAAGATTGTATCTTCTTCTTTTACGTAGATACTAATAAAAAAGTAAAAATAAAATAGTATAATCAGAATGCATTTGAAATATTACAGATGGATAGTAAATACCAACTGATTTATTATCAGTTGTCAGAAAATACATATTTATTCATCATACAAGATTTAAGAAAGTTGTAAAACACAAGTTCTAAAAAAATGTTTAAGAAAAAAGTTTTTACACTAATTTTTCATATATTTGTAAAACGTTTTTTAATTGTGTATTAATCATACCATAGTACATTTCCTTTGCAAGTCATAGTTAAAATATAGGTAAAGTATTACTTTTTCTTTTCAAATAGGGTAATAAGATTAATGTAATGATCACCTTATGTTAACTAACTCTTGAATACATGTGTTCTCCTTTTTGTATAGTTCATAACAAAATAATAGTATATAAACCTTTGTATCATTCCATAACATGAGACGTGCATTGGGCACGACATCTACGCCGAGGTCTCTGGCAAGCTCTTCAGATGTAACCACGGCAAAACATATCTCGCCAATAGTATCAAATTCAAGAGATTTCAATGCAACATGATACCAAATGTTATAAAACTTTGAAGTATGCGCTAACGGTGTATATCCGACAGCCACCACCTGTTACAAATATGATATATATTACATACATGTCTTCATAATAAGTAAAAATATCAGAATATGAAAAGATTTTTACATAAATATTTTTTTTATTATAATGAAGGATATACCACATACGATACAGATATGTCAATATAAAACTGCAAAAATTAGGTTTTCGAAGTAGTCTAGTAGTCCGGTGACGCTGTTAAGACCTTGCCTAAGCATTAATTTAAACAAAAATAGGTTTTAGTTTGGACTAAACATACATAAAAAGGTATTTATTATTATTTAAGGTCCACAAAACTGAGTTCTATATTATTTTATTATATGAACCATTTTATATGTGAACACATCATGCATAATATAAGATAACAAAGTCATAGTACAAAGAAAAATTAAATTATATTAAACATTAAAAATTTTTTTTCTAGTTGAGCCCAAAGAAACACCAAAAAATAAATCGAATTTGAAACAAAAACTATTACAAAAAGAAAGCATGCGATACAAAGGGCAATGTTGGCCTGCGTTAGTTCTTGCTAATGGTAGATGAAAAGTTTGCCTGTTAAGTGAACAACTGCCTATACGCAGGACACTCAAGATTATTTTTGAAAGAAAATCCGAAGATTCTAGGAAACCGTGTATCAATTTGTATATAAACATTACATCAGCCACCTTTCTACTGTAATTTCATTTTCATGTATTTAAACGACATATAATACTTACGTCATATATTGATAGTAAATTAACAAGAT
This sequence comes from Antheraea yamamai, assembly GCA_036509395.1. NCBI lineage: Eukaryota > Metazoa > Arthropoda > Insecta > Lepidoptera > Saturniidae > Antheraea > Antheraea yamamai. Next base: position 10,333,391 of record AP028440.1, read on the forward strand.
CTTCTGTTGTTGATATTCTTTTTAATGGTTTTGTAATAAGTTCTAAAAAATTAACCATACTGTGTGCATCTCTGAGACCTGTAAATTATTTTAAATAGATTTAATTACAATATAATCAAACCAATATAGTCTTCTATTTTCCCATTATACTAAGTCTATCAATGTTTCTTTGGTTGCAAAATTGTGAGATATTACTGTGATGCTACTCCCATACCTGCATGTATCGCCACAAAGTTTTGTCTATGGTTGCAATAAATGCAGGTGTGGGAAGAAATTATTGTCATACATTAAAATCTATCAGGCTAGATTTTGATAGGCAAAACACGATAACTGCTATTTCAGAGATATTAGAATGACACAGGCATGGGACCCTTTAGTCCGCACATGTATCGGAATAACTTTTTATGTTAATTTTAGCATGACACATATCTCATGCTTCGTCACACAGGTATGGGGGTACCATAAAAAGCAACTGTACCAGTCATTTTTAAAATTTTAATCGCTTAAGCAAGAGTGACCAATTAAAGCTTATGATTTGAAGACACTGATTAAAATATAATAAAAACATGACAATGTAAATATAGACTATATCTCAATAAGGTAATGTTTAAGTATAAAAAGTATGATTTCAAATTATGTTCCATTAATCTTGTTTCTTGTTCCAACAGTATAAGTCAAGAAGAATCTTTTTCACTTTTTCCAATCATTTAATATTTCAACCTTTTAACACTCCAGAAACTATATCCAGTCCAAAAAAACTCCCTTAAAATTTATTTACATGTGTATGGCAATTTTAATTGTTTGATGAAAAATGAAAGGACCAATCCAGAATAATTTGCAGAAAACCTCATGTCTCATTACCTTTGTAAAGAACACCCCTGGAATTGATGGTATAAGCCATTAAAATAGGCCATGATGGAATTTTGTTGTGTTGTAATTTACATTCACTACCAGGATTCCAACAGTTTATCGCAGCAAAATATACCTAAAAATTATTATAAATTAGTATTTGGACTTATTTTCCTTAGAACATTGTTGATTGGTAAATTTACTAAAATCAAAATACCCTTTATTCAATTTGGGCCCTGAGAAGGCGCTTATGAATGTCAAAGCTACTAAGAATTTATCTCATATCACCAGCTATTATTCATAATTTCTGTTTTTTTTTTCAAATAAATACATGTATCACAAATTTACCCATAGCAAGAAACATTTGGCCATAAAAACATGAGTAAACTTATGACCAATCAACAATGTGTAAAAATAAATAAATGTATTGTTTCTGAATACCAAGAAAGCAATATTTACCAAGTCACCAGTAATAAAAATTTTGTTAAATACTGTATTCACAATACATTTTACAAGCAGATAAACAATAACAAAGAGTTTTTCTCAACAGTGAGTAACATGACACTGTTGTATTTATTATTTACCTATAGTCAATAATTTTAATTATGCCAAAATACACAATAGTATTTGTTTATTATTATTGCGTTTTTAATTATATAAGATACTTTTAAACATCATATTTGTTATTATGACTAAGATATGTTTTTTTGCCCAGTAAGTACCAGGACTTATTAAATACTCACCCTGTCTTTCATAATAATAGCAGTTTTCTCAAACTCTCTTCTTACATACTGTGACTCTGCATCCCATGGGGCATAATACATAACAAAAGATACATCCATTTGATTTATTACTGATAGTGCATTACTAAGTTGACCTCTATACCAATCCGTTACTAGAGATTCTGACTTAAAGAACCTTGTTGCTTGAGGATGTTTTGAAATTTTTGTAGGACTGTAATTAATAAATCCTCGATTTTTATTTTATTACTACACCTAACTGCTCGACCTTGCCTAGCATGTGAATATGAGAACTCTATGAGTTACTAATGAGAACAAATCTTCCCTTTACAGTACAGTCATCTAATGAAATAAAATGGCAACTGAACAAATACTCTCACTTCTGGTAATATTTTTTAATATATCTCTAGAAGTTTCGGACTCACTCACTCACTTTTTTATAAATATTTTAACACAAATTTTCCACATCGTTTTTAAATATTTTTTTATACAGACAGTTTCTGTTAGTTACAAATTAATATATAAATTATTAGCCAAATAGATGTGGTCGTTTCGAACCGATGTGCTTACAAACATTCAGCAATTCATTTTTCATATATCATAGTATAGTATACTATTAAGTATATACTTATCTTTAAACAGATAGAAATGGATTGAATTCACATTTCAGGTTTAACACATAAAAGTCACATTAAATTTTGATTAAAGAGGATCTATACCACAGCTTGGCATTAGAAATTTGCATCATGAATTTTGGGTATTTAAGGGTTGTTTTTTATAGGAGTTGGTTACCCCTTTCAAAAAACACCCCCCACACCCCGCGGAGACGCATATTTTATTTTTATATGTGTTTGAAGTTATGTGTAACGGAACGTGATTTTTCCTTCAGATGCATAATTTTCTGCGGCGGGGGAGTTGTTTAGAGATGTAGTCAGCCCCTCCTCCACCCCTCGCACCCTTATTTCAGGATGCGAATTTCTAATACAGCCCCTATACCACCCTAAATAGATGTACAAAATTACGTTTTCAATCACATATGCTGACTATGTTATAGGTTTAAAATACGTGAGAATATATCCGAAATATTGATCAAACATTTACAATTTAACTCTAACCACGAAAGTAGTCGAAATAAACATACACAAACAAGAACATACTTTTTTATAATATAATTGAATATTCATAGTAATTTAATGAGGAAAAATAATCAAAAAGGTTTTAAGGTAATTTGAAATATACCTGCTGTGTAGAGCACCGTATGTTGTGAGTGCTAAGGCGATACAAAAGAACATTTCTTTTATCAACATATTGAATGTTAACTCCCTGTTGTGTTGTGTTGATATTTGTGAGTCTTGTGAATTTTCGACAGAGTTTCCAGCATCGCTAGCCGCAATCGGTTCGCTTCCTAATGACGTTACTTCGACTTGTTTATTATCTTCGGAGTACACCGTTGGAAACATTACACGTCATTCAATAAGAACAAAAACACTGGAATTTGTAAATAACTTTTACATTATAAAAACATTTTTTTTATTCTGACAACCGATATTTATTTGAATTTATAAAAAACTAATTGAAAACTTAAATTAGATAAATATACTACATTCATAATTAATTCATCATGTAAATAAGCCTTATATTGACACAAATCCATAAAATAATCACAAATATGACATATGACTGTATGACATATCCACCACAGAGTACCTTATATAAAATATCCACTATGTTACCATTCCGGTTGCTGAGTAAACGACTAAATAGTACGTAAAGGTAATAAAATTAGAGAAAACATCAACAACAAAGTTGTTCCTTGGATATATTTTTACTAAAATAGTTACATATTTTTGATTATATAACTCACATAAAAGGATGTAATCCAATTAAAATTGAAATTATTGATCAAAAAACGAAATATTATAAAATAATTAAGTTTTTGGAAATTGTTTGTTATTATTCTTTTCCGAATTATTAGGCAACACTATACTAAAATATCTGGCTCAATGAGAAAAGTTTATAGTATTTTTTATTTATGTCAGTTAAGGTATCAACTAAATGATTTACCTACAAATCTCAATTTTTTTAGCTTAAATCTATTAAATTATTTTACAACCCTACAGCCACATTACCCAAAGAAAATTACTGCCGGTCTTAGTCGAATCATGTGACAAATACTCATATAAAATTAGGAGTATTTTTTTCTAAATAGACAATCATTATTCCAATCTTCTTGCTTATTATTTCACTGACACTAAAATTATCAGACTTCGTGTTTCTGCGGACCTAAAATATAGTTAACTAGCCTCTGCCCACGACTTCGTCCGCGTGGAATAGTTACTTTGGGTTAACGCTAACACGCAGCGGAAGCTCTTAAGAGGAAAAAATATCCCGATTTTGAAACATATTTCATTGGTGCTCCGTTCCTATGCATCCTAGCGTGATGATATATAGCCTATAACCTTCCCCGATAAATGAGTTATATAACACTGAAAGAATTTTTCAAACCGGACCAGTAGTTCCTGAGATTACCCACTACAACTTCACAAACGCACAAACTTTACCTCTTTATAATATTAGTATATATGACAAATTTTTTGGCCACGGAATACTTTTCTTTCTTCCGTGGTTTTGGCGAAACTAAGTGATAACACGAACCTTTGCTACTACAACCGCTAATGCGGCTGTACCATAACTTAATACCATACCATAACCATAACTTTCGCGGGGTGGTAGGGTGTCTGTACCCGACTGGATCGCGACCACCGTACACCAGGTGGAACACCCGCCATAGTGGCACGTTTGGGCGTGTCGCGTTCCGGGATCAGCCGGTGTATATCCAGCAACCGGGGGGGGGGGGGGGCTGTCCCTAACTGGGACGCTTTCAGGCCGGCATGACAGCGGCGACCGGCGATGGATAGTATGTCTTTCGGCGGTCGCCATTGTTTTTGGATTGTACTGTGCTTACCATCGGGCACAGTACAGTCACTTTGCTGAGCTACAATAAAAAAAAAAAAAAAAAAAAAAAACTTTCTAGCTAAACGCATGTCTTATTATTTTTATACACATTTGGAAGTAATATTTTTTACTGCAAAGAAGTTTTTTTCAACGTAAATTCTACAGTCGCGACCCAACGTTTTAGATGTTTGACGTTTTATAGCTATATATACCTTACGAATTTTAAATCAACAAATTTTTCCTCTTTACTTGCTGAAATTTTTACATTTTTCTACCGGCAACATTTGTTTTAGCGGCCATTTTATTTTTACAATTACATTGTTTTGGATTTTTGATGAAATTCTGTCTGTTATTCTGTGTGTCACTTATTATGTTAACGGTTGAAGTTTACTCGAGTGTATGCTAAAACATAAATCCTCACAGTAAGAACGTATTATAATTATACATTTTTGTGAGATTCTCTAAAATATCAAGTATATTTCTTTGTTATGATTCATTGACCAGCTTTGGAATCGTAATCTGCAAATTACACGAAAGGATCATGGAATCTCCAAAACAATCAGATTGTGACACAGTGGAATATTGGAAAAAACAATCTAAATATTATGAGCAAAAGTAAGTGTATATTTATTGATTGTTTAAAAGATGTTTTATTAATTTTAGTTGCATCGTCACAGAATACTTACAAATCAACATTTTTTATAAATTGTAGAGCTATCGATATTCAACAAGAACTAGATGAATATACAGAAAATTCAGCGCAACTCGAAAAGGAGTTGGAAGCTTCATTAGTACAGGTTGAAAAACAAAACCGAGATCTAGATCATCAGAATCAACGTTTAAAAAGCGAGATAGAAATGTTACGAGTAAGTAAATCAGTTGTATTTTTATGTATATAAAAAGTAATATGTATGGTCTATGTTTTGGTATTGAAGTCACTTTGGAATTTCCTTTTGAGATTTATATTTGATATAATATAATACATTAAATATTTGATATAATATAGTATATTAAATCAAATCTTAGTAGAACTATGAACTAATAAAATATTGTATTCAAACATATTTTGATTATTTTTTTATTTTGGTTATGATTTAAGGAATCCGAGTGGTTGATATTACTATTATAAATTTACATAGCTTTGTATTAAAGTTTATTTAAAAAAAAAAAAAAAAAAAAAAAAAAAAAAAAAAAAAAAAAAAAAAAAAAAAAAAAAAAAAAAAAAAAAAATATAATAAATTTATGATCTAGAGTCTAGACATTTACATTTTAATAACAAAAGTTTAGTGGTAATTAGTATGATGGCTATAATTTATGTTATTAGTGTGTCTTATTTGATTCCTAGTCGTATTTATGTGCTGCATTCTGTATACATGCACTATGTAAATGATAAATTTAGTGAAATTGTGTATGGATATTCTTAATAAAACCTTTTTACTATTCATAAAAAAATTGTCAGCTCAAGTTTTTATTCTGATATTGTTTTAATAAATGTATGTCTATTTTTTTTACAATTTCTCTTTTTTTAGAGAGTATACTCATTTTTTTTTATATTTAGAAAATAATTTTGGTGTTTTATATTTGATATAAATTTCTTTATCAATTTGATATTATATGGGAATTTTAAAATATATTGTTATAAGTTATTTAGGAATGTTGTCAAAGACTTTATACAGACAAACCGATATTAAAAAAGACAGAAGTTTGTACTGATATTTTTTGTATTAGTCGATTATATACTTTCAATTAATTTGAAATTCAATTTAATTAAAAAAAACAGTTTAAATGTATTATTTGAAAGTCTATAAATTTGAGATTGTTAAAACCAACCAACCATTTGACTGATCACTATGAGCATTACTTTTGTACATTTAGCAATACATTAGCACACCTGTTTTTCAATTTGGGATAATTTTAAGCTTTTCTTTTTACTACTACTAGGTGATACTGCAATATATACATCAAGTAGTAATTAGAACAATTTATCATACCTAGAAATAGTATCAACAGTAAAGGGACTCTATATAGACTCTATATTTTTGGTTTATATGAAACTGCAGTTGGAAGCATATTTTTAATTTTTGCGGGTTTATTAATGACGCAATAAATTTTATTTTATTGAGAATTTGGTGAAATATATGAGGTGAAGCTTTCTCCTTTCGATTCCTTTCAAAGGTGAAATATTTGTATTGTTAACAGTACTGAATTAACATATGGTATGACCGGCATGACATTGGGTCCCTAAGTGTACTTTACTGCATGTACAAGGAGAGTGTTCTGAAGTATTGTCCTTAGGTGATGGTAATATGTTACCATCAGATGGGCTAGTATGTTTACTACCCTTTGGCTAAATTTTTTTTTTATTACATACAAAATTAGTTTTAAATTAGCCAAACCATAGAAAACATATTCTGTTATAATTAATAAATTTTACTTTTTTTCAAATTAAAGAATAAGTTGGAAAGAAGTCAGCATGAAACAAATGCCTTGGAAAATGAATTACAAGTTTTGAAGATGGAGAAGGAAAAACAGTCAGTTTATATCAGAGAATTAGAACAAAAGAATGATGATCTGGAAAGAGGGCAAAGGTAATCTTTGCACATTGAGTTTATTGTGGATCATAATATATTTATTTTTCAATTTATTAGTATACATCAATGAAAATAATACAATTATAAAATTAAATGTAATCTGTATTATATACTTTACTAGCTAGCTGACCCGGCCATGCGTTGCTGTGGCTCAGTTATTATTATACATATTGATAAGAATTCATAATTGTTGTTGATAATATGACCAATAAACATCACTTAACGATTTAAATTATTAAAAAAAAAATACTTTTTGTGACTTAAATATAAAAGTTGGACATATGCTGTCGCTGACCTTTTTGTAGGCATTATCAAGCTCTAGAACTCAGTTAATTCCACCATTTTTTGACTGACTTACTTTGCAAATCCGACTAACACAAAAAAGTCTTTTCATTTTACGGGTTAATATATAGCCCATGACACTCAGAAATAACGTGGATTTCTATTGGTAAAAGAATTTTCAAAATCTGTTTAGTAGATGCAGATATTCTTCTTACAACCTCACAAACTTTACCTCTTTATAATATTAGTATAGATTAAATATGTAGTCAAATCTTAATATAGGAATAATTAATAATCTTCTATATAAATCATATGATAGAGATCTGTCCTTCTGCATGCATAAAGCATGCAAAACCCTAGATAGATTTTGATTTAAAAAAATGCTTAGACATCTTAGAATACAAATAGCATCATTTAATACAAATACAAGGTTATTAAAGTTTTAAGTTACTACAATTTTTATACATTTGTTTTCCTGCAGTGGAGAAATGAGGCAAGGGGTGGGGTGGGATGAAAATCAATAATACACATTAATGAATATATTATGAATGAAATTGACTATGTATACATTTTGCAGTTAAATTATTGTATTATTACCAAAACTAAACCTCTGTATCAGCATAGTCAAATAAGAAGAGTCAATTAAAAATATATTTTTTAAATATTCCTCTCTGTTGACATATATATATACTAGCGGGCCCGGCTGACGTTGTCCCGCCCCGACAATAAAAAAAAACTTAACAAATTATATACCTAAACCTTCCTCATGAATCACTTAATCTACTGGTGAAAACCGCATGAAAATCCGTTCAGTAGTTTTTGAGTTTATCACGAACAGACAGACGCGGCAGGGGACTTTGTTTTATACTATGTAATGATATATATTGAATTATCAGGGTTATATCTGAATCAGTAGCATGTATAGAAACATTGCTCAATCAAGCATACGAAAGGAATGCTGTTTTAGAAAGTGAAGTTGATGAAATAGAAAATTTGAGAGTGAACTTACAAAGGGCAACAGATGAAGCTCGAGGTAAAGTTATTTTATATTATTATATTATGTAAGAGCATTATAGCCTTTGTGATCTGGAATATTGTTTGTCATTTTTATCATCTACTCTTTATTAAAGAAATAACCAAGACATAGTATTCTAATAATTATTAAAGATTTTTTATGTATTTGCTAGGATATATATCTAAATTTATCCCTATGATGAAGTGCAGTATGGTGCCAAGTTATAACTAACAATATGCGAATGTCCATTTGTCAATTTGTCATCATTTCTATTTTACATTCATTTCAAGCTCTTGGTTATGTTGTTGGGTGATTTAATTTTGTGACATTCTGAAATGACTAACTGTCACCGTTTTGTCTTTATGAATGTTATGTCCCTTAGTTTATTGTTTTTTTATCATTATATATTTGTTTACTTATTTAACAGGGTTAATTACCACATGTAGATTAAACTGCTATGGTTACCTTAACACCTACATACAACTAATTGTAAAATATAACTTTTATACAAAGATGATATTATAAAAATTTGTGTGTAAATTAGATTGAAGCAATTGTGATTGATTTATAGATCTTAGGCAAGAGCTAAAAGTAATGGAACGGGTTCCGATATACAAGAAGGAAGGAGACACAGCAAATGAAAATCTAGTCATCAATGGACACATTCCAAATTCTGCTCGAACTCAAATTGAGATTGAAACTCAAACATCTTTGAATTCACCCCAGAAACGTAAGAATTTTTAATCTACATATATATAAACAGGTATAAGGTAAATTAGTCTAATACCATCTTATCTTTTGTTTCACTTAATTGTTCTCGAGAAAAAATGTGTAGATAGTTTGTTCTCTTCCCTTAATATTAAAAATTATTGGACTAGATGATTGCTAGTATATATTTTTTGTGGACGAAGTAAAATAAAAATCAATTCAGCATATTCCTAAATTCATAGAATCTTGCATCATCTATAGCTGTGGGAGATTAAGACTGATATATTTCTGCTTTCTCTATTCAAACCGCATACCAACTGTTGTTTAGGCGATCCAAATATCTTTTTAGGTAACTTCGTCTCTTCTATTCTTAAAACGCAGAACATCCAGAACATGTCCTGTCCATTGTAATCATCCAATTTTAATGATGTTAACAAACTCAAGTTTATTTATTTAGGTTACCAGGAGAGGCGACATCAATACATTGTTATTAGAATAAAGTGTATAGTTCAATGTTTTTGCTAGACGTGACCTTATTTACAGGCTATAACGGCATGCATATCAAATATTTTTACTGTATAATATAATTTAAATAATTAAGATGTTAAAATTTTTAATAATTATAAACGAACGCATTAATCATTATATAATATGAAGTCATAATGAATAATTTCCATTTATAATCCTAAGTTTAAATTTTTATGTATTTTATGTATACCCAGAGATTATAAACTTTCTAAATAGCCAGGGTTAACCAAAGTTTATCAAGTTTTAGTGCTGAGTTTAAAATTAAATACTGATTTTACAGGTGAAATTAATGGCAATGCAATGTCTCCGTCGTCTAGAGTGTCAGCTATCAATATAGTTGGAGACTTACTTCGGAAAGTGGGGGTGAGTTTATCCCACTGAATTTTCAATTTTATTACAAATCCTCTACAATTGATTATTATGGTTATACTATATATACTACATTCCGTATATATTTAAAGTATATGTTATGTACATATTAGAATACCACTTTTATTTTGCGTTAATATCTTAATATATATATATATATATATATCCAACGTTTATGTCTTTTTTGTTGTTGTTTTTATCCTATCTGAATTCTATCCCATTAAATTGTGCTACAAATTTATCATTGATGGATTTAAAAGCTAAGAGGACACTCCATGGTATACAGTAAGGACAAACTTGAAAATTTATTAATAAATCTAGTATCACTAGTTGACTTTAGAAAAAAAATCTATTAATCTTATTTAATATAATATCAATACTAGCATTGCTTTGAAATTGTAAATTAAAAAGTTAAACCACATGAGTTTCTCGGCGGTTCTTCTCAATAAGTGGGTTGTTTTCAGAACTGGTCGTAGTTTTAATTTAAAAAAAAAAACGCCTTCTCCAGGCCTTAATTAAATAAAGTAATTTTGATGAAAATTTGAAATGAGTTTAAGTCAATGATATTTTTTTGTAAAAGTGGGTATTGATTCTTTGCTTTTATGGGCCTCGTTTATTACTTATTCTTCCCATGCAGGGGCGAAAAAGGTGCTTATTACAAAAAAGCCTATATAGTCCTAAGACGGCAATTTGAAAATTTTGTATATGTTTCCATCTTAATATTATACAAGTAGCTACTGATAGTGTATTAAATTTATATTGTTTATGCTTATATTTTCACTTCAGCCGAATATTTCAATATCATGTATGCATTATTATTGATTAACATACAATTTGTGGTTATTAGAAATGATAACTGGTATCAATTAATATATTCAAATCTATAAAGACGATTTCAAATTGGCGTCTCAGGGACTATTGAATATTGTAGTTTGACTTAGAACTGGATATTTCTTTTAGCTTAGCTGCTATGAGCACTTTCCCAGTACTATAGTTTAAAGATTAATGCTATCTGCTTTTTGGTGTAGAAATTATTAGCAAACACATGATATGCAACAATGCATCACTCTTAATACTGATCTATATTTCGATAATTTCAAAGTAACAGTACCATACCTTGTAATTTATTGCCAAATTTAATACAGTAGAACCTCAATAACAAACCTTGATAAAGTAAAGACCTCTATGATTTCAAAAAATATAAGTTCCCTTCTCCTCAGAGCCTGAAACCTCTATTACTTAAAATACGCACCTCTATAAATTAAACTAATAATTTCAGTATTAGCCCTCAGTTACTTAGAGCAATGTTTCGAAGAGTTTTATAACATAAACTGTCTACCAATGAATAATTTCGAATGAATGTACAAAATATAAATATCGATAAAAGTTTCTCGAAATTTATGATTGCACGTGTTTACAAGTTAAATAATTAACACAAACAATAAGTACACAATAACATCTCTATTTATCATAGAACATCAAATCGATGTGTCGACGATCGAACTGTTTAAAACAAACAAAAAAAAAAGTCTCAGACTTTTTTCAATAGACTAAACTTTAAATAAAAGCTCTTAGTTTCTATAACACTAGTCGTCACGGCGGACGTTGTCCCGTCCTGATAAAAAAAAATCTTGAAGTTGGACATACGCTGTCGCTGACTTTTTTGTAGGCGTTAGCAAGCTTTACAACTTTTCTCTAGAACTTAATCATATATCTATCATCGTTGAGGCAGCATTCGTAAGAAACGTTTTCGTTCGACCGTTTTTTCTCCGGCTTACTTTGCAAATCCGACTACCACAAAAAAGTCTTTTAATTTTTCGGGTTAATATATAGCCTGTGACATTCACAAATAACGTGGCTTTCTATTGGTAAAAGAATTTTCAAAATCGGCTTAGTAGATTCAGAGATTACCCCTTTACAATGTCACAAAACTTCACCTCTTTATAATATTAGTATAGACGTTCATATATGTATTTTATTTTACCACTTCTTCTAACGCATTCGGGTAAAAATAGGAACTGTATATTAACTCATCAATCACTCTGTAACATAAACCCTTGATAAATTAAAAACTCTATAACTTAAAATATTTTGTATTTCCTTTTAACTTAACGAGGTTCTACTGTACAAGTAATTTTTCCCAAAAATGATTTATGTTGTTTCATGTATTGTAGATTATCTGCATGGTTGTGTGTTGTGTAGAATGCATGTAATTTATTGCTTACAGCTTGAAAGGTTTCTTTGCCGTGAATGTGGTAAGATTAAATGCGGCTGCGATGCACCAACTGCGGAAACAATTTCATCTGTTGCACCCTCAAATGAAGCCGATATAAATTCAGACAGAAAGACCTGTGATGAAGAACCAAATATATCTGTAGAATACAGAAAGAGCCGGCTATACTCCAGGCAACATTCAGGTTCTGACGTCATCCATGATCTAAATTTAAAGAGATCTAATTTAACAAACAGGTCATCGGATCAACCTTTTATGCGCTCATCGTTAAATGGAGAAAACGGAAAATTACGAAGATCTCTCGCAGTGCGTTCTAGAGAGGGCATTGAAAATATATTTTCTTCAGTAAGAAAAGGACATGACAATGGAAAAATAAAACAAATATCAAAATAATGAATAAGTTTACAACTAAACTGACTGTTGTATAAACTTTTGTAGTGGAATAATTTCTTTTACTGACATTTTAATTATGTTGTAGTATCATTTAGATATACATTCCGTTGTTATATGTCATAAGATATATTTTCATCTAGTACATTGTATTTTTTTAAAATTAATGTATAAGGTAGTATAATTGTATGCAATAGTATTTAATTATTCGTAGACGCTTATCTAACAATGTATATTCAACAGTGAATTAAGATGAATACTTTTCAATGCTAAATCAACCCAGTAAAGATATCAGTACAAAGGTCATCCTACGGATTTTTTCTTAAAGCAAATACAGTGGTAATCGTGTATATCATAAGTCTTCGACACTAATACGTATACTAGCATAATCTATCCATCGAACAGTGTTAATAAAGCATTCTCTTTTTTACACATTCATAGTTATTTACCCAAGTTAAAGGCACATTTCGAGATTAATGGCCATAAACTATTCTCAAAAATTTTAAGATGCGTTCATATAACTTACCCTACTGGGAGCAATATGAGTTGTTACATTTCAAAATAATCAAAATCCAATATTACCTGTTCCTAATCTTCAAAGTTTGTACATGTAAAATATGATTATCGTTTGTAGGTGGTAGAGTCACGCTGAAGCTATTACTGGTTTCAGCATGAATGGGCCGCCTCGCCCGGGGTACTACCACCCGACCCACAGAAACACCCACGTGAAGTAACAGTGCTTGCATTGTTGCGTTTCGTTCAGTCAGTGAGAGCGCCGGGGACCCACCTCCCCTCTCCCCCTCACTCCCCTCCCAACTCCTTCTCCCCCTCCCTAAACACAGTTGCTAGTGTCTATGGATGGCGGTGATCACTTACCATCAAGTGACAAGCCTGTTCGTTTGCCACCTATAACATAAAAAAAACCTTATGAACGTCAAATTTGAACTTCTCGGTGTATAAACGATTAAGATTGGATTTGGCTCATTTTGAAATGCAACAGCTCATATTATTCAAACTTTATAGTAGTTGTAGTAAAGCTGGAAAAAGTTTAAAAAATGTGCCGAGAATGTGTTCTCATGAATTTGTTTTCTTTTTTCCTAAAAACAAGCGTTCATACTGGGATTTTGTCAAAATTACTCAACGCATAAAACCACCTTTAATTAAGAATACACTGTGTTAAATTATGTCATTGTGAATGTAATTATTTACAAAAACTATGCATGTCATATGTAAACTATGTATATAAGTGTATAGTTTTAAAGCATGATCTGGACGGGGTGTCTGGAAAAATATTAGAAATCATAGACTACATTATTATAGTTTTCTATGAAGGTTTGACAAGTATGTAATACATATAAATAAAAACGTCTTATTATTGTGTATTATATAAGTTTAAGAATGCGTTAACCTTTTTTCTGGTTCTATATTCTTCCGCCAATTCATTATTGTATGTGAATCTAAAACGCTATACGTCCTGTTTTGTCTGGTATCGGGTTAATCGCTTATACTCTCATTTCATACACTAATATTAACATCCTTCATTTATTGTGCAATTTTTTCATTGTAGGCTTTGGAATCGAAATTAGCATCGTGTCGTGGTACAGTTAGACCTAAAGAACACTCACCGAATTCCACTTCGGATGTCAATAAGGACTACAGGTGTGTACTCAAGAACTAAGAACGTAATCATCATCATCTAATATCATCTCACATTTCGACTGCGAGCTGCCACTGCATAGGCTTGTCTTATAAGTGTGATATTAAGTTAAACTACATCGCTTCGAGTTCGTATATTCTTGTAGATCGTAAAATTTAATTATACGTGATGTGTTAGTCACGTTTTCCTAATTGAGTAAATGTCTGTGATGATACTGCAATAGTTTAGGATCGATACGTATATGTGTGAAAGTTCCCACCGCAGGACTGACACCGTGATTCAGCATGCCGTGCAGCGATTTGCTTTACACATTGTAAGCGTATTTATATAATAAATTTGATTTTTCGATAGATTGTATTGATACGAAACGTAGGATTATCATTAGAGATCCCTCCAACCTAAAGAGTGAAACATTTAACGTTAAAGTTAGAAACTGAATAAGTTCACTTGTATACTAGGTGAAAGGTTAGACACTCGCAGTATTTTAGGATATGATACTTCATGGTCACATTTAACATTTAAAATGATGATATTAAAACAAATACTAATAAACAACCAAGAAAACCTAAGTTTAAACATAAAAAAAGAAACTAAACATATTTAGCATATTAAATATAAATAAAACATAAGCTATAATGGGCGACTCTGGAGTTAACTTTCGATAATAAAACAGGCAATAAACCCTTTTCTTTTGTTCCTGACGTTCCCTTTCAAATGAAAGTGAAATCACCCGACGGTCATTGGCACTGTGATTTAACATAGACGCGTAGAGGATTGTGTATAATTTCTGTATTTTTGTAGATAATTAAGACAAATATTAAACACCTATTTTTTTATCGATTTAAGATGAGAATTAAATGTAGAGTGTCCTCCATAAATATTGCTACTGTCTAAACAGTCACCTGGTATAACGCCACAAATTATAAACCTTATTAGTAAACGTTGGTGACTTTTGGAAATATATTTTATGTACATAGTAGATAAAGGGGTATGTATGTATGAAATTGTTAATATTATAAATTCTATGAAATTATTTGCAAAAATGCGTTGTTTTTGTAATATTGTGTTTATTTAGGTAAGGCCTAAATGGTGGGTTGTCAGTTCAAGATATAGGAGTTGGCTATTTTTCGGTTATCAAAAAATTGTACAATTCCCAAGGCGACATCAGTCGTTTCATTGTACATAATTAAATTTACAAATATTTATAGTAACTTTGGGATATAAATGTATATATGTGTATGTAAAAGCCCGTAAGACGTGTTAATTTGAATTTCAGTTAAATTGAAAATTATATATCGCTCGTAGAATCCAGAAATAAAATTTCCAAACTATTAAGATAGTTTCGAAGTATGAACAGACTTTTACGAATTTGTTTATAAAAAGATAAGTATAGAATAAAAATTGTAAGAGTGCGACAAAAGTTATTGTTTACACAATGCAATGTAACAAGATATGATTAAAAGAAGAAACGCCTATATTATTACTCTTAATTACTATTTAAACTTTACACATTTTGCTGTCTTTTAAGAATACCTTTTCACTTTCTTTGTGTTTTTCATCACTATAACAACAAATTGACAAAAAAATTATAATTAAAACAGTGGCGAGTTGTACGCAGAATTCGTATAACATAGCGTTTCAGTAACCAATCACAGCTCGAGGATCTAATTTTTCATTTTCAGTGCCTTTTGTTTCATCTTTTTTCATATAACAATAAAAAATAGTAAAGTTTATTTATATTTTTCAATATTAACAATACAAATTCAGGCCATTCATTTCATAATTAAAAACAACCCTTATAATCCGCAGTCTATATTTTCGTATCGTGTTAATGCTGAAAAAACAAAATGGAGGAGTGAATTTTGGCGGGATCTTAGGATGATATGGTGGCTTCTATTTCTTAGTCATAATCTTGCGTTACTTGAACCGGGGATGTTATGTAATGTTTGTGACATCTTGAGTAATATAGCTATATGTTATTATGCACAAGTAAAGTGGATGAGAAACAATAACGCAGAACATGAATTTTGAAGTGTAACAAAAATTCCCCGAAGATATTTGATAAGGATGCCAAGACCCATTGCGATAATTGCCCTCTTGATAATGGTAGTAATAATGCTCAATAAATAGGATTTGTTTCTTAAGTAGGAAGAAATAGAAGTGGCAGTGAGATTTGTATTTATTGAGAATCATTTATTGCAAATATTATATGTTGCGTAGTAATGAATTTCATAGCACTTAAAATCCCAAATTCGTCATGAGCTCTAGGACTTATCATTGTAAAGTTTTGATACTCAAAAAAGAGTAAAAGATTCTATGATTTTCAATATGTGCATCTACTTTTCCCAGTACTACTAGGTTATATATAATCATATTTTTTTATTATACTACAAATCAATTCTATACATACATAAACAAATTGAAGATTTTATTCTATTTATTTCAATCATTGACATATAAAAACCCAATACGCACAGTCTCGAATAAAAGTAGCGCTCAAAACCGGCCGTACAAAACTCCCCAATATACATACGTGGTTATAGTTATGCGATAAACTTATGATTTTGCAAATTCAAGCTTACCTGAATGATTAAAACTTGTTTTTACAAGGACGTAAGCGACGCGAGACTATTTGAAATGAGTGCATAATCCAAAATTAGGCACTCGTTTTGTTATGCCGTCTGTGAGACGTTATGTGTGCATCTTGGGTTTTTGTATATCAATCATTTCAATTTATGTCAGTTACTAACCGCATGATTGATTGTATTTCACAATTCTAGCATGTGATTCTTGGTTTATGTTCAAGTAATATTAACGAATTAATGTTTATTATTCCAGTCACATATGCATTCTACGAGATTTCGTTTTATGAAATAAATATTCTGTCATCAATTTTATACCTAGTTTGTTCGTTAACTGCAAACCGTAGACCTCATAGTGTGTTTTTGACGGCTTTATCATTGTAATAAAGAATTAGCGAGTAGATATCCTAAGACTAATTTATAGTAAATCAGCACATTTATCTACAATAAATGTTATACAAATTATATTGGCTAATTGACCTCACATAAAGTTTCAATTATATTATTGAAACATTTTTTTTAAGAAACCCTACTTTTCTTGTATGTGTCAAGTAGCTATTCAAAGTTCTTCTCTAGGTTAACCTTGTTTACCACATTCGAACACATCATTTAGCATCAGGTGAGATTGTGGGCAAAGCTTTTTAAAAAAAAATCCATCAAAAAATATAAGCGTCTGGTAGAATACATAAGTTACTGTTATTCCCTGGATAGTATTTTTTTATGTTATTGGTATTGTAAAATTAAATTTTTAAATTATTCAATAATAACTGATATAATATGAATATTCAAGAACTGTTCAAGAATAATTGCATTAGCATCCAAAACCTATGTTATGTTGTATAATGTAGTAGAAACTTTTGATCGAAATACAGATCTATAGGTATATTGTTAAAAATAAATCATAAGAATCTCGGATCTCTGAAGCTACTGTTGTCAAGTCTTGCCTTAATTATTTAAAGTTGTTACATCAAACTTATCGTATGAATTTTACAAGATTTTCAATGTACCTTAAGAGATTTTCATAAATTACATAATAATATTATATGCATAACAAACATATATTTAGATATGGAACAAGTTTAGTATTTAAAAATAAAATAATATTGGTGTTGATGTATGGTATATTTTCAATATTTAAATATATTATTAATATATTTAATAAAGGTCTTGATAAGTTTTTAATTTTTTTGGACTGTATGTAGGGTATACCATTGGTTGACGTGAAAGTATTGATAATTTTTTAACATTTTTCAATCATTATAAGTACATAAAATTATAACTAAAAACGAGTCTTCTTAGAGCACCAATTAAATTAATTCACACAAAAGGTATCTTTGCGTCGAGAAAACAAACATATTTAGGATATGTTATCGTGTAATTATCAATATTTTCACACAGGTATGTATTATAGATATAAATAGTGGAAATAAATGTTAGCAGGTGATTATTTTTATATTATACACACGATAAAACTTGATTCTGATACAGTCTGAGATCTAGAAGCGGGGGGCAAACCGGGTTGTATCTGCCTCGGGCGACAAGTTATGTGGGCGCCAAGTTTGATAAATTGTTCAAATTACAAATGCAAAAAACGCCCATGTCAAGTTTTTTGTCCAAATTCTGAAATATCCTGGATCCAGAGCTGTTATAATATCGAAAGTATTTTGGATTGGGATACAATTTTACTACAATGGTATTTCTAATTTTTAAGCCGTACAGCTTCTTTATCGAATAAAATATATGACGGTGGAAAATTCTATATTTTGGAGTATATTGTTATTTTCTTAAAAGTGCAACCTGATTTTCTAAGAATTTTGCTTTTATTACGAAAATTATTCACTTGCAATTGTTTTATAGTGTACGCCCTGTATGTCAGGTTGTTTACTACATACCTCTGATAGTATGGCAGCTGATGTATTTAATGTCTAAAATATTTTTTATTAGGGAATATCTAGAAAGGATAGTTTATGTACAGATAAACATATCTATGTACTGTATTTGTCCCGAATGCTGCATTTTTTTATAAGGATAAATATGTAGCATTTGTACTTTTACGCGTGTGGTGACCAAGCAATCGTTATTATTTTGTTTCGCAATATGAAATATTGAACGAATATTAAAACAAATCAAAAATGCTTTGGTATTTTTATTTAACTCTTCATATTATTTGCTTTCCAACAAGTACGTTTGGTATAAGGTTCGTCCATTCCACACATTTTGGCAGTTCCACTGGTGGTTTGAACGCGTTGACCAATTCTTGTAGAGGCTTACTATTCATTTTTACTTTGAGAACTAAAGGTGATTTATTACAATCACCGTTCACTACCTCAACTAGTATATTTCCTGAAAACATAAAATATATCAAAGCAGAGGCTCCGTCTATCGCCAAAATAATATCAATAACCCTCCCACACGAATTAAGCAGAAGTGCATAAAACTCGTAGCAAAAAAGGAGCGAGAACCTTCGGCTGAATGCTTTAAGCGCTCGTCCTAAAAGCCCGGCGAAGCTGTGAAGGCTCGTCAGGCCAACTGCAGACAGTCAGTTTGGGGAAAACATTGGTTGTCTGTAAAGTCGGTTTACGGACGATAATTTTATGTGATAGCGTCATAAGAAAACATTGATGGAAAAATTGCATACTTTTATTGAATTGAATTATTATATATATGTATAGACTCGACTCCGGCGGAACGTGACAATGAGTCATGCTTTTTCGTGCGTGCAGCCGACGTTCATCGATTTGTAAGACGTTATCACGTCAAAAAGTTATTCTCACGTTCACAGGACCGTTCACATCTCTAAAGATAATTCGTAACGTAACTATCTTCAGTAGTGCATTACTCTATCAGCTGTTAGTCATATTGCATACTATTATAACTGTTCTCTCAACGTTACTCCGACAGATAAACGATAATTATTAATTTAATAAAATAGAAAATGGAGTTATTTATTTGATCATAAGACGCGTCACCTCCGTCTTTAGGATTGTAATAATACCAACTGTAAGTATGACAAGGAAAGAGCAGTCTTAATTGTATACATTAGTAACTGTATGCGACTTTGCATATGTCAATCTCAGTATAAAAATTAGTGACTATAAAACAATCTGTAATCATCAGTCTGGGCATAGCCTTCTATGACTCAAAGAATTGGATCAATGGTTTCAGAGATTAGCTCCATATTTACAAACTTTATACCAATAGTATGTGATGTAATAAAATGATAATTGTGTCGTTTACTCTTCTATTTGATATTTGGCATCTGTAGAATTGGTCAAGCTTATAAAAATCTCGTGTAAGTTTATCTTTTTACTTATACTTAGTTCTAATCGGAAATGGAATCGAGTGATTTTTAAAAACTTTACGATTTATTAAGAAACAGATACAAAGATCCCTCCCATATTACAATACATTTTCATAATTGAAGAATGTAAAAATTTCGCTATAATAATATATAGTAAGAAAATACTCTGTGTACCTGATATTTTAGGAGACTGCAACATCCATAGTGATACCACGTAAAGTGGAAGGGTTTGAATTATATGTATCAGCTTTGCAAGGACATACTGGACAATCAAAGACAATATTCTAAACTGAAAGTAGGAAATAATTATTTTAGTAAATTTTTCATATCTTCATTACTCACAATTATTTATTATTTCAAATAGATACAGTTCATACAAAAATGATTCTTCTAAATAATAGGGGAGACTGAGGACACTTGATCCTCCATATTGGTTTATTATTCACATCTTTAAAAATAATAAATTATGGCAGAATGTTTTCTTATTATTGCCTATAAAATATATGTATCCTTCCACCATTTTGCATCATTCAATTATGAATAAAAAAAAATGAAATTTGTGTTAAGCTGTTTTTTTCTTGTTTTTCCTGAAGACTACAAAAGGATTAAGTATCCCAAGTTCTGGGACACTTGATTATGGCATCGGGTAGATATGATCATATGGGAACAAGTGTCCATTTCTGATCATGAAACCGTAGAACAAGTCGTACGTGGCGATATTACTGGTCCATTTTCGTATATTATTAGCGGGTTTATTGTTTTGAACAGCATATTCATACCCTAGCTTCTGAAAGCATTACGAGGACAAAACATGATTTAATTGAAATCCAAGTATTTGGCTAACTTAGCCTCTTCAGCGTCCCCAAAATTCTAGAATGTCAGTGGTTGAGCTCGTACGCTATGTTATTTACTTGTTTCTTTCTTTTTCTTGAATACCTTTTCAACGTCATTATAAGCATGCTGAAAGCTTTAGTTATGCTATTGCCTTTCTGGATAGCTCTAATTGCTGCTTTTAGTTCTATTTCGTCAATCAGTTGGCGTTTTTTCACTCCTTCCTTACTTTTGTATGCTAAATGTATCTATTTTTAGCATGTAGGGGACACTTGATCCCATAATCAAGTCTACCCGTATTCGCTATGATCAAGTGTACCCTGAACCGTGATTTTCCTAAAAATATTTTTCGAAATCAAAACAAAATGTTAATTAAAGAAAATACATGACTACACACACTTTAATAAATAAGGTTTAAACATTTTAAAATGTAATCCGTGATTTATTTATATGAATAATTTAAAATTACTTACAAATAAAGATATTGACATGTTGTAAACAACCTGACGCGACTGCTCTGAACGTGCTGATACTAAACTTTCAAAATGATATTTCGTCGTTGACAATAACAGTTATAATTAGTCTTGCATATGTCGAATTGGAAAATAAATCAAGTGTCCCAAGGAAACAAGTGACCCCAGTCTCTCCTATATTGTTTAGATTGTTTCATTATAAAATATATCTTACCAAAGTGAATACGATATAATACAGTGCCGTTGTCGGTAGCAACAACAACAAAATCGTGAAAGCCACAGTGCCTACGAAAAGCTCTTGATTAGTGTATTCACAAGAATCAATACCTCCCCGCAGTGGATTGTATTTACGCCCAACAAACAACCTCAGTAGTGCAATTAGGCCAGATATTTGCATATTAAATAATCTGTAATATGAATTTTATTATAATTGTTTTCTCATTTCGTCCAAATATACTTTTAAAATATTTGAATATAGGTACATATTTGGAAAATATTAAAGAGAAGTAAACACATTGTAACTTTATAATAATAACAAATTAATAATAATAATAAAATAATCACAAATAAGCTATTCCATGTTTTAGGCTCTGTAAAACCAATAAAAGTTTGTAAAACATTAGTGTTACTTCCTACAATAAAGTCCCAATGCACATTCATGATTAGCTAGATAATAAGTTAAAGCACAATGTATCAGCTGAGTGCCTTAAGCACTCACCTTAGTAGTTCGGTGAAGCTGTTAAGGCCATGCTAGGCTAATAGGATAGTCAGTTGGAAAAAAAAAATAAAGCACAATGTCAAATAGAGTGTTATTTTCCAATTTTACTATAGGGTAGATTATTATATGAAACTCCCCAATACATCTACTAAATTACGACTATGCATAGTTTTAATAAAACAATATAAAAATAAATTATAAGCCATATCAAATTTCTTGCTGCCTCTACTAGCTGACTGTGTGGGTTTCAGCACCAGTATGAGTGTTTGAACTTTCAAAAACGCCTTCTTGGTGATTAACATGTTAAAAACACTTAATTCTCATTTTCTAAGAGTATATAGTTTCTAAAAAAAAAAAAATGTGTGGGGAAAAAAGAAAAAAAAAAAAAAAGAAAAAAATTTTTAAAATTTTTTTTTTTAAAAAAAAATATAAATAAAAATTTAAAAAAAATATAAAAAAAAAATAAAAATAAAAAAAATTAAAAAAAAAAATTTTTATTTTATTTTTATTTTTTATTTTTAATTTTTTTTTTTTTTTATTTTTTTTTATTTTTTTTTTTTTTTTTTTTTTTTTTTTTTTTTTTTTTTTTTTTTTTTTTTTTTTTTTTTTTTTTTTTTTATATTTTTTTTTTTTTTTTTTTTTTTTTTTTTTTTTTTTTTTTTTTTTTTTATTTTTTTTTTTTTATTTATTATTATTATTTTATAATTTATTATTATTTTATTATTATTTTATTTTATTATTATTATTTTATTTTTTATTTTTTTTTTTTTTTTTTTATTTTTTTTTTTTTTTTTTTAATTTAATTTTAATTTTTTATTTTATTATTATTTTATTTTTTTTTTTTTTTTTTTTTTTTTTATTTTTTTTTTTTTTTTTTTTTTTTTATTATTTTATTTTTTTTTTATTTTTATTTTATTATTTTATTTTTTTTTTATTTTTTTTTAATTTTTTTTTTTTTTTTTTATTTTTTTTTTTTTTTTTTTTTTTTTATTTTATTTTATTTTTATTATTTTATTATTATTTTTTAAAATTTAATTTTTTTCCAAAGAAATAAAAAATTTCAAATAAAAGAGGAGGAAAGGAAAAAAAAAGTAAATTTTTTCCAAAGAAAAAAAAAAAAAAAAATTGTCAGGCAAGTTCAGATCTTCTTTATTCCACATAAAATTCATGTCACTATTATTACTAATGTTCTTATCAGAATTATGTTACTATACAGCTGGGATTGGAAAACGGATTGGAGTATTAACAGATGTGTAAGTAAAAGTATACAATAGTAATATGTACATACCTAGCTGCATATACATAAATGCAGTATGAATGAAAAGTAGCTATGCAAATCATATCAGATATAAGGGCTGTTTGAAATGTAAATCCTAAGTAGCCCACATATCTATACACAAGCAGTATAATGTCCAGCTTTTCACCAGATACATCTGAAATTTATTTTTAATAATTATATCACTCAGTTCCAAATGTAATAAAACATCAGGTATAAAAAATAAGGTACTTTTATGGTTATATCACTTATACTGTGAAGTGAGTTTATATAAATTTCAGAAAATAATGCATGAATAAAAGTGATATCAATTATTACTAATACTGTGTAAATTCACAGGTAGCACAGGATTAGATTAAAGATAGGATTATATTAAAAACTTAATGAAACATACCTAAAAATAACCACCATAGTTGTATATGATAAGAGAAATATTTTCCTAACATCTTATTGAAAGCATTATTTAATTTTAGACCAACAGGAGCCCCCATTAGCCATTTAAGTAAAGAATAGAGGGAATTTATCAATTTCTGAAACAATATTATAACTTTCAATTTGTGAGAACTAAGGTTGAAGATGTATACAAATATATCTTAAATATTTTAGTTTATAAAACATATTTGAGAATTGAAGATAGCTAGGTGAATATAAAAATCAGACCTATCTTTATATACATAATTCTTCTGTATATGGGTGTGTAATTGAACTACCTATATGCCTGGACTGGTTTTGATGTAAGAGTTCAGGTGGATTCAAGAACAGGTTAGGTTCACAACTGAACCCAGTAGGTGGCGTTGCGATCTGATTTCAAGATTTTTATTATTTTCGGGGCAGGATAAGATCAGCTGGGCCCACTATTATACTACTGTAAACTGCCATATTTAAAGTGGTGGTATCTGTATTATTAAATCAGTAAAATTCAATCATTCAATGTAATAATTATATTGATTTATAAAAATAATAATGGTAGAGCCTGTGCAAGGTTCAACTGAGTGACTTCAGCCTCTACACCTATTTCAGCTGCAAAGCAACTATGCATTTGCTTGTCCAGTTTGAAGGGTGTGATTGGTAACATACGTTGGCATATGAAAACTACCAGCACAGTCCTCAGAAGTATCAATTTATTATGACTGGTTTTAGGATGCTGATCCTGTTGATTTTCGTTATACATTCATAGGCTGTAGAAACCACTCAACATCAGGTGGATTACATGCCTATTTGCTACTATAACATCAGGAATCTAGAATTTTAGGCATAGTTACTGCTGTTAAAAAAATATAAAAAAGTAAACATCACCTCTAATATTCCCATTAGTAAAGAACTTATAGTCTTTGTATCATGCGACAATAACTGTAGCATAATATATCCCAGAATAATGTCTATAACAATTGCCGAAATCAAATTGCCTTGTTTTATAGATATCTGTAATAAAGAACAGTTAAAAAAAAACAATTCTTGGATAGGTTAGTTAGGTTTTTCACTGCCATTATCACCCCTTTGCTAGTCATCATAGATCCTAGGGGTCGATATAGTCTTATTTTGGGAATCATAGTAAAAAAAAAATATAAATGCTTACCTGTTTACTCCTTTTAATAGTTGCTATAAGCCATCTTATCATGTTATAATAATTTATTAAGTGCTGAAGAAACATTGAAGATTCTAGCCAATATGGGATTTTAATAGATGATGTTACAGCTTTTTTATTTTGTATTTCACCATATTCGATATGAATCAAATTTTGTAGTTTAGTAAACTCATTATAATCATAGATTATTTCAGAATTTCTTATTTTGTCGTAATCATAAAGCATAATGATAAAATTATTTGTTACATCTAGATTTGTGCCATTTATTCTAATTTTATTTATTTCAGAAGGATAAAACTGTAGGTAATTAGGAAATCTTTCAAATTTAGTTATTGTTTTCTGATCGCCGAAGTTTCCATATATACAATTTAATTTATGATCGTTTTGTAATAATTCCTTTTGATTTGTTGAATATTTAGTAATAAAGATAGTAATTGCGCCTTTCTCTGATATGTCAACAATTCCTTTAAAATAATTCGCTTGCGATTTCCATAAATCCGAAGGCAATAATATCTTTAACGAATGAGACATATTAATCGTCCAAACGTGTATAAGCTATAGATAAAAAATAAATGTTTTTTTAATAATGGCCACAGCCATACGTTTTTCCCTAATAGTCCATTGAAATGTTACATTTTTTAGGCCTTACCTTGCGTTTTTTAGAGGACGCAATTTTATTCTTTTGATGTGTAGGGGGGGTCAGTGTAAAGCTAAAACCAAGTTTGTGGGGTCGCCACCCTTGTCCCACGGCCGCCATCTTGAAAATAGGGGTTGAAATGGTATTTACGATATATCTCTTAAACTATTTATTTTATAAAAAAAATTTGTTAACATTTTTTGTTGCAAATTAAAATCTCTACAACTTTGCTCCAGTAACTTTTTGTCGTAGAACTATAAATAAAAAAGTTATAAGCGAAAATCTTCAGAAATTTGAGAAAAAAATTATATTTTTCGATGTAACTTTTTTTTTTATCATTTTACGAAAAAATGATATGTGACCATTTTTGTACATCGTTTTTTGAGGAACAACTTTTATTCGCATCATTTTTTCATTAAGTCAATAGCTAAGGATTTACAGCGCTCCGAAGCGAGTACTATTTTTCAGCACTCTTAACTATACCTATATTATACGTGTGTACCTATAATATGTCATCAGTTATTGTTTGTTTTTTTTTTCTTTGTTTTTACTTTATTATTATAACTTTTTTAATTACAAATTTTGCAATATTGTTAATAATTAATTACTGACTCTTTTAAATAATAATTAATAATGTTATAATAATAAAGTAAAAACAAAGAAAAAAAAACAAACAATAACTGATGACATATTATAGGTACACACGTATAATATAGGTATAGTTAAGAGTGCTGAAAAATAGTACTCGCTTCGGAGCGCTGTAAATCCTTAGCTATTGACTTAATGAAAAAATGATGCGAATAAAAGTTGTTCCTCAAAAAACGATGTACAAAAATGGTCAGATATCATTTTTTCGTAAAATGATAAAAAAAAAAGTTACATCGAAAAATATAAATTTTTTTCTCAAATTTCTGAAGATTTTCGCTTATATCTTTTTTATTTATAGTTCTACGACAAAGTTACTGGAGCAAAGTTGTAGAGAATTTAATTTGCAACAAAAAATGTTAACAAATTTTTTTTATAAAATAAATAGTTTAAGAGATATATCGTAAATACCATTTCAACCCCTATTTTCAAGATGGCGGCCGTGGGACAAGGGTGGCGACCCCACAAACTTGGTTTTAGCTTTACACTGACCCCCCCTACACATCAAAAAAATAAAATTGCGTCCTCTAAAAAACGCAACCCCAAATGTAACTTTTCAATGGACTATAACGTTTCTCCATAAATAAAACCACAGAGTACCTTATATAAATAGAATACGTCATAATTTATATAGGTACAATATACAATCATAATTATAGAATAAAGATTGCAATAACGACTAGTACAGTGAGTAGGTAGTGAACTTGCAGCATGACGCTTAAAACCACGGAAGAAAGAAAAGAGTGGGAGTAGTAAGAAGGCGTGGCGCATCACTCATGCATTTGGGTAACTAACCAAATGGGCACTCTTACTCATTTTGCGTAATCTATATAAATTGTATTATAATGGTTTATTTTGCATTTCTGGAATGTAAAAACGGTAGTAGAAGTAAAAAATTACTAAATGAAGGTATGACATACCATCAGTGAGAAATATTTTTTTATTTATTTAAAAATATATCAAACATATCATTAGTATTTATTAGTTTTATATAGCATTCTGTACGTGTACTTAAACCGATAAATTGCAATAATAATTGTTATTTTAATTTTATTGTATAGATAAGTGCAATTCTTGTCTATCTGATTTTTTAAAGGACAAGTAGTGTGTCCCAGCCTTTGGTACAACATTTAACATACAACAACACTGCAACACTTTATCATTGAATTATGCTATTACTCTATTTCACTGTAATTATTATAATAAACTCCTGTTACGTAATTTGCTGTCATGAGTCATATTGTAATTTGTACATAAATCATAATGAAATTAATAGGTATTATTGAGCTTTAAGATTTTGACATTTTAGATTAATTTTGCTCGAGAAATTAGCAGTAATATTCTTTGAAGAGGACTGGATTGCCAAGAATAAAAAAATAAGGAAAGAAAAAAATTCTATCTGGCAACTCTGTTGTAATTTGCGCGTGTAGTTTTCGGTGTGGAGTTGTGACTGTCTAATTTTATTTGAGTAGGTACATCTTATGTTGGTTGATGTGGAGAAGTCGATGCCTACTATATACTTTCTAAAAAAAGTGCAGTTGTATTCATACGGGAATAAAAAAGAGTTAGAAGTTGCAGGATATTTTCAAAGCGCTGTCAGTAGACTTGATTCAATATGTCTGCCCACGAGCAAATGAGGGCGATGTTGGATCAACTGATGGGCACAACCAGAAATGGTACATAAAACTGCATATTTACAATAGAAACTCAATTTATTACAGAAAATCTCACAACTGTGTATGTAAAAAATATACCACATTCCAGACTATTGTTAGTTCTCAAGAGTAAATAAACTGTGGTATATCAGTTATAATATTCTTGTTTAGATATTTTTTTGGGAAATTTTCTGTTTACATTTCTTTGGGGTTTTTTTATTATATTGGGTAAAAGGCAGTGGTTCTTATACTTTATAGATTTTAGTATTTGACCACAATCTCACCTTATGGCTTAAGTCTAATATGGTAATAAATTAGGATTCTCAAATGCACTCATGTGTAAATCCCATATACATTGTTTTGAATCAAAAGAGTGGATATCATATTATAGACACATCGTCACTCTTGCAAATATGTGGCATAAAAATTCCTGTGTTATGACATACACACATATACACATACATACATTATACTCAAGAAAAAAATGCTATTTATTTCATTAAAATTATACATACCAATGTGCTTTTAATATGTTTTCTTTATATGCTTTCAATATTATTGTGATAATTAATTAACCCATAGAGAAACATGTAAAAAACATCATACAATATGCATAGATCTCTTAGTGCATATATCTAGTTTATTAGTAGTGTTATTATGAATATTATTGCCAGTTATTCTAACAAGGATCACAAATTTGGATTATCTGAGTACTCATTTCGAAATATACTGTTCTAGGGCTGGTTGATAGATGATTACCAATGTGCAGGTTTTAGAATTACAAATAGTATAAAGATTTTTTTGTCTAGCTGTTGTCAATTACATGCCAAAATATAAATATACATTTTATGGTTTTAGATTTATCAGATCCACACTGATCTTTTCAAATGTAGAAAACTTCCTATTTTAATTGTTTCTTGAATATTACATGCTCTTTTGGTCCTGGCATACTAGTAAAGAAGAGAAGTCAGAATGAAAACTAAAAAATATGCAAACTCAATAATAAATTAGCATATGTACATTTTCTTTTGTGACAGAAAAAAAATGTAATTTGATTATTTACTCTATTAAGATTTGAATAAGTTAGGTAAGAGGTACAAATGCAGCCTGCCATTTAGTGATGTATAATGTTAGCCTACCGTTCAGTTATTCATCTTTAGCCAGTGTCTTTACTTTAGTGAACAATCATTTTTACTTATTGGTCTAGTAGAAGTTTCACATATGTAGTAATAATACTTTATTGCAGGTGAAAATGATAGACATGGGGTTAAATTTTATGATGACTCTGTCTGCAAATCATTTTTATTGCAATGTTGTCCACACGAAATCCTTTCATCTACAGTAAGTACAAAATATTTTTTGATATAAACTTGGGTTTTTAGGGTATTAAATTCCTAGGGTAATTTTGATTGTTTGTTACATTTATGTCATATAATTTTATAAATTGGAACTTGCTGTTGCTATTTTTGTGTTCCTGTTTAAAAATATTTATCCTATGGGGTAATTGAGTGTCTTATTATTCTACATATGTATATATATCTAGTGATTATATTAAATTGAACTCAGAGTGTTATTTTAAACTGACATGAAAGGGGTTAGAAATGAAGTTTATTCATTTATGTCAAGTAATAATGCCATATTTATAAATAAACTTGTTATTCATTTAGAATTTCTTTACAATTTGTGTGAGGGAAATAAAGTATAAAAAAATAGAAGATTTAGCATAGTCCGTTAATTTAAGAACATGTTATATATTGAAGTAAGTTTTAAAGTAACTCGTAATATAAGTATAGTATTATTTGAATTATGAGAATCTCTTTCAAAACGCAAGAGTAGAAGTTTATTATGTAACATTGACAATATTGTGATGTTCCTACAGTAGTATCTCAAGTGTGGGGGATCATCAACTTCTTACCCTTATCCCACCCAAGTAGAGTCAACACAATATATTTTCCTTTTCCACTCTCCCCTTTCAAGTGTCGTCTCAATATTCACACCTTTTATACATCCACACAATCCATCCGTCCACTTATTTGCCAATGTTTTTGGTCTTCCTCCTTATATCCACCCACCTTCATGCTCAAAACGTTTCTAGTTTCATATCTTCTCATGACGTGCCAATACCATTGTAATCTATTGCTAAATTTCTCTGCCACTGGTGCTATTTTGAAACTTGCTTTTGATATATATAGGATAATATGGGATATGTAAAATAATACTGAACTTTTAACTTCATTGAAAGATTTTTAAGTAAGAGTTTGCTTTTTGGGTGTTGTATTGATTTTAATTTCTTTCATACATTAGGATATTGAATGAAACATTATCTGCAGTGCAGTTGGTACAAATCATTATCCTACTGTATGTTACATCTTTAATTTTTTTGTTTTATCCTTGGACATATAATACTTAAATAAGAATAAAAAACTTGACATCGGAGTGGCATTAACTGTGGTGAAATATGCTTTTCAGAAAATGCCCAACACTAGTCTTTATTGCCCATCACAATACTTAACAAATGAGGGATAGATTGTATGAGTTAGGCTGTTCTGTAAGTACCCAGATGTATGTATAAACATTTATAGTTAGCTGACTGTATTCTCTACTGCTGTGCAGTATTTAATTTAATAAGGCCTTTGAAATAAATAAATTGTACAACGGTACTAATGCTGCTTCGGTGAGTACATATGACAATTTTAGGATCATGAAAAATCTTAAGCTGGGTGCTATTCGGTGACATACATTGTAACTACATTGGGTACGTACTGTGCTGTTTACATGGCTAGAACAAAATCAAACATTTTGCATGTAATACGCAGAAATTAAATGTGTCAAATAGTATTATATCAAAATAATTCCTTATTGTTTTTTTTTATAAGACATCTGATAACTGAAAATTATTTGTGAATATCATATTGTTAAATTAATAAAGCCATTGTAGAAGCACTGTTCTTGTAAAAAGACATTATCAATACTGTGTTTTAATTTATTGGTCATAAATATAAATCTGAATAAAATCAGATGGTAATCAATGTTATTGTGACATCAGACATCAGTCTTTCAATATATAAATGAAATAAGTTATTAAATGCTTAAGATTTACCCATAAATGAACAGACTGACAGACTGAATTGTCATTTTTATTTGGTACATATTTATTTGGTATACAACATCATAGGGATTATTACGATATTCAGGAAGGTGTTTCCACTGTAATTTGTAAGTATCTGAGAAATTTACATTGAAGGAGCAATTCAAAGGGGCAGTTTGAATATCTTGCTGTTTATAGTATGTATTTTTCACAAATTTTTATTACATAAATACTATATTCTATCCGATAAAATTGTGTTTATTTAGTGTTATATTATAATAATATAATCCCATTTTTGTTATATCTACTATGGAAATACAATAATAAAAATATCCTGAGTAAACTAAATTCTATGTATGAAAATATAATGTGTATTTGTCATGTGCTTTTAATCTTTATTGCAGCGCATGGATCTAGGTGAGTGTCCAAAAATTCATGATTTGGCTCTCCGTGCGGATTTCGAATTAGCGTCAAAAACCAAAGACTATTTCTATGACATTGATGTAAGTATTTAACATTACACTTCAATCCTTTTGTTTATTGAAGAAGGTGTTACTTTGCGGAAATCCATCATTAAATATTATAGTGGACCCAACTTTGCACTTCCGCCTGGAATTAATTGACTGAGCATCACAGAGCATCATCAAATCGATGTCCTCATGTTCGATGATCACATCGATCTGATGATGCTAAGTAGCATCCACTATAATATTCAATCCTTTTTAACTGGTTTCAAAAGGTTCTCTATTTGGTTGTATTCTTTTTATTCTATGTTTATTACCTCAGAATTTGCTATAAACTGATTTGGAAAATGCATTTATTATTGTAAAGAGGCTAATTTTCATTAACATTCGTCTTTAATTTAAAAGATATATGAGGAAACTCCTGAAAATCAATTAGGAAATACATCACTTTATAAGATACTAGTCTCTGCCCACGACTTCATCCGCGTGGAATAGTTACTTTAGGCTAACGCTAACACGCAGCGGAAGCTCTCAAGAGGAAAAAAAGCACCGATTTTGAAATATTCTTCATTAGTGTTCCGCTCCTATTGGTCTTAGCGTGATTATATAGCCTATAACCTTCCTCGATAACTGAGCTATATAACACTGAAAGAATTTTTCAATTCGGTAGAGTAGTTCCTGAGATTACCCCCTACAATGTCACAAACTCACAAATTTTATCTCTTTATAATATTAGTATAGATTGGAAGGCTTAGGACAATCCAAGACTAAGTACCTAACTATGGTCAAGGACTCTGACTCCCGACTCTGATGAAAGGAAATATAATTTTATTTAAAATTTTATTGTTCTTGTGCACGGAGCAATAATTTGTAAAGAACTGAATAAAACGATCTGTCTAAAGTAAATTATCTTCTACATAGATCTCTGTCTATTCAAAAATTCTTAGTCTAAAATTGTTGTGCTAACCTAGATCTAGTATTGTTTTGTAGATTACTGTACAACAGCATCACTATGGGTGAACTAATAATGCTTATTCTGCAAATGATATGATGATCATTATAATTATGTAAGTCATTTAGATATTTTTTCTAATACCTCACAAGATTTGATGACATATACTGGGTGACTGGTTAGTCATTAGCAAAAAATTTTCAGGTTACTCACTACTTGATACTCATTATAAATCTTTTATTTTCTCTAAGTTTAAACAAACAAAAGGGTTTATTGTCCGTTTTATTATCGAAGGTTATAAACTCCGGAACGCCGCTCACATGTTTTGTCACCGGTCAATCAACCTAGATTTATTTAAATTTGTACTCATACTTTTGAGGGTCTTAAACAAACTTTAACTTCGGTTCTCTTTATTGTTTCTTAGTCTTTGTTTTGATGTTATTATTTTATATGTTAAATGTGACCATGGACACGATTGAAGGTCGTCACTCTTTAAACAGTCTGTATAATTTTTCCCCACAATGGTATCAAGATAGTTCGTGTACTTTTATTTATAGTAATTTTTTGTGTTTCAAATTGTAAAGGCGACAGAACACTTGGAAGCTTTTATAGCTGATTGCGATCGCCGAACCACCGCAGCTAAACAACGTTTAGCAGAGACTCAAGAAGAGCTATCTGCAGAAGTCACTGAGAAAGCTAATTCTGTACATGAACTCGCTGAACAAATTGGACAAAAGTTAGCGAGAGCTGAAGCACTTGGAGAAGAAGGGATGGTAGAGGAGAGTGTTAAGTTAATGGGAGAGGTGAGATTGGGTGTATTCTTGTCCATTATATAAAAATTATATACTAATAACCAGGCCTTTTACCCCTCCCTCACTTCTTTTTAGGTGGCACGCTAATTTTAGATAGATAAGAAAGATAGATTAGATTTTGTATTTGCATTACTTGACTTGTTTAAAAAAAAAGATCCAATAATTTCAATAATTGCTACCAAGATTGATTTTTTTCAAATTCTTCCATTTTTTCAGTTTTTTGGCAATTCTAGAATATTTTCGAAATTCCCTTTAAGGGCACTGTGTGCTCCCACAAAAAAGTCCTGCTAATAAATATAGTTATTAAAATTAGGAAATATCTAAATATCTTATTTAGAATTTCAGTTTCCTAGAAAAAGTAAAAATATGTTACTTAAATTTGATATCTTCATTATTTTAATAACCAATGTATGTGTGTGCATTATTTTTATGCAATGAATAACAAATTATTGAAGACATCCTTATTTTTGGAAGTAACCATGCTGCAAAGGCTTCAACCTAAAATCCATGATCTACTATAGAATAATAATAGAAAAGCAAACAAGTCAGTAGACACGTGTCCCACAAGTATCATTTATAATTTATGTTGCTATGGCATAAGCTATAGAGCTATTATTGTCAATAATACTTGAATGTTTACATAATAAAAATGATATTTAAATATTTTAGATTGATGAGTTGCGCAAAAGAAAAGCGGTCGCAGAGCAAGAATATCGTAATTCTATGCCGGCGTCTTCATATCAGCAACAAAAGTTGAGAGTATGTGAGGTGTGCTCTGCATATCTCGGTATTCACGACAATGACAGGAGACTGGCAGACCATTTCGGAGGGAAACTTCACCTTGGATTTATTACTATTCGTGAGAAACTGTCGGAGTTGAAGGTAAATTGTTGCGGTGTAAAGAATAATTCGAAGTGTATTTGTATATTAAATGTTTTTGAAGTAAAACTTCTTGACTTGGGGAGTAAGCTGGTAAATGCGTGACGAGAGCGTTACGAAAAGTGTGATCGGGCGACGCGAACAGAAGTTGAGAGGGAGATATAAGTTAATGAAAATGAAAGAGAGAGTTACTTTTCGTATATTACTCTAGGAGCAAGAGAGAGAGGTGCGAGCACACATTTTCTTTCTCTGACAGTTAGTTACGTTTCATATATCTTAGACACAGTGCAGGCCTATTGTCTGTATCACACTGTAGGAGCAACAGAGAGCAGTGCACGCACATTTTATTTCTCTCTTCCTCTCATAGCCAGTGTATGAAGTATATATACCAAGTGAATATTTAGACAGTAGCAATATTTATGGAAGCAATCTGCACTCGATTCTCGTTCTAAATCAATTTAAAAAATAGGTGCTTAATATTTTACCTAATTATCTAGAAACATACAAAAATTATACTCAATCCTCTAAGCGTCTATGTTAAAGCACAGTGTCAATGACCTTCCGGTGAAGTGAAAGTGAAGCCAACCAACTAACAAAAGGATAATTTTTCGAAGTTTGAACAAACAAATGGGTTTATTGTCCGTTTTATTATCGAAAGTTATCTTAACTTAACTCCGGGTCGCCGGTTGCTGGTTTTATCACCGGTCATTCAACTATTTCTTTGAATATTGCAAGCGACTAACCTATCACCTGGGCCATATATCTCAGTCAGTAGTTGTAAAGAAGTTTTACTACAGTCGTGTGGTCTAAAGCAAACTCGTTTTTTTTTTAATGTATAGAAGTCCGTTGAGAAGAGACGCGAGGAACGTGGCGCTTCGGAACGGGAGCGCGGGGGCGGTCGCAGGCACTACGTCGGTGGGCGCGAGTTGGACCGACGCGCGCGGAGACACCGCGAGTCGGCACGTGACCGCGACCGCGACCGCGAGCGCGGTGACAAGGACCGTGATCGTGATCGCGAACGTGAACGTGAACGAAGGTATTTTATTTTAACACCGCGTCACTTTGGTTTTTTATTGTAGTTGTTGATGTGAAACATCAATAAGCTAGGGTAAACGTG
>AP028440.1:10370850-10421693 GCA_036509395.1 Antheraea yamamai
TTAGATTAGTATAAAAACGAAAACTGATTACATATTTATATTGTTTCTTTTAATTTGATTAAAATATATTATAATGTTGAGTTTTATTCGAATTTTATTTTATTTTATTCACTGGTAAAAACTTCTAGTTTAGAATGTAAGTTTAAACATCAGAACCGACTAATATAACTAAATTAATTAAAGTAATGAAATTGTGGTTTTTAAGTTTTACGGTTGTATAAAAAATGGGGGGCGCTGAAAATTATTGGTTTTCAAAGGGGGCGGTAAAAGAAATAAGTTTGATAATCACTGATCTACACTATAACTTTACTGTTCTATAAAATGTATACTTTTTCTTTTTTTTGTGATAAACAATATTGTGTAGTTTTAGGAATGTAAATGTGAGGTGAAATAAATAAGTTTATTATTAAACTATTATATTGTCCAGACGCAGTCGGTCGCGAAGCAAAAGTCGACAGGAACAATCGCAAGAACGATCGCGAGGGCGAATCGATCGCGACCGCGACGCGAGGCGCAGTCGCTCTCACCGGTCAACATCACGCGACCGCCGCAGGGAATAGACAGAGTTTGTACTCTTCCAGTACGAATATGAAATAGGACACATAATGTCTAGTTTAAAATTTACTTGTGTCGCTACATTTAAAAATAAGCTAAATCCAATCTCAGGCTTTCCTAACATTTTACGTTATTTTTCGAGATCTTCAAATTTTGTATAGGTATGTAAAATATGAAGATCATAAAAATATACTAAAAACCTTTTTGAACAACAAAACTTCATTCTCGGTGTATAAAAACTGTGAAATTAAAAAAAATATATAAAACATGTTTTACGAACGATTAAAATTGGATTTAGCTCATTTTGAAAAGTAAATGACTCACTTAGAGGTTAAAGCAATATATAATTTTTTCGTTTTTTTTTTTTCAAATGAGTTTGCTTACAATTATTTGGCAGATCTGAAAATTGGAGAATATTCCATATTTGTAGATTACTTTTCAATTCGTTGATACAGTTTTTGTGATAGTATTGAGAGAGATTTCATAGTAATTGCATAAATATGAACGAGGTATATACAGGATAAAAATATGGAATGATTTTTTTAAAATCTGTAGGGTACTAAATATAAACCTAAATAATAATGCATTTTATTATGTCTTGCACAAAGTTTTTCAACTCGTGCTGTTTTTTCTAAGTAACAAGGAATCACGAGGTCGGAAGTGACAAATTTTGTTATAATCTAAATTAACTGTTCCATATATTTATTATAGGTAGTTAATGTATTACAATCGGCTAAGATTGTTAGACCTTTAAAATAGGCTAAAATGATCCAATCCATCTATTGCGTTCGACTGTAATATCGGTGGGAATGATAAATCAGCTGTAGCAGAGATCATCGGTTTGAAATTGTGGAGAGTTCTCACATGTTGAATCAATGGATCTGGTAAAGGTTACCGGTTACTGCTGGATGTGAGTATTGTGTAAACCTAAGTTCAGTTGTGGACGTCTTACGGTTAAATGGATGGATACCGATTGACGTTTTGTATGCGAATACAAAAACTTTATGTACATAGTTATTGGTGTGTGAAATTAAAGTCTCTTGGGAAGGTTATAAGAATGTTGGTATCGATTTGGGAGAACACATTTGTCAAGCCCCTATGTGTGACAGACTGAGATATGCTTATTTACGACAATTGTTATCCCTGGTCCATCGCTAGCAGCTTTAGCGATTGCGTGTCCTACAGGCCTGTTTTCGATTACTATACTTCTAAAAAGTAACTTGGTTTTGGTTAGCTAATTATAAAAATATATAAAACTAGCCTGGCAGACGTTGTCCCGCCCTGATTATAACTAAATCCTGGACAAATTATATACCAAAAGGTTCCTCGTGAATCACTTTATCCACTGGTGAAAACCGCATAAAGATCCGTTCAGTAGTTTTTGAGTTTATCGCGAACAGACAGACAGACATACGCGGTAGGGGACTTTGTTTTAAACTATGTAATGATAACCTGTCGGCACGGTTAATTCTTTATCTGCGATAACTAGCTACGCTATTTTCACTTCTCAGAATCGAATTTGTATGGAAAAGGCTCGTCTATTTTTGGTTATCAATCCGCTCTCTAGATGGCACTGTTATGTAACTTTTTTGGCAAGTTTGATAACAAAAGATTGTGGACGACAATTAATTTTGATATTTCAAACTCAAATTTCACATATTTCTTTTCATTCACTTTAAGTTTCTGTTACGTGAAAGTGCTCTGTTAACTTTTCTTGCCTCCCACAAACAATTTCATCTATCTCCGGATCTATTTATAAACATTGTCTACTGCATACACTTGAATTTAGATTTGCCTTTTGATGAATATATTCATTACAAATAGAAATTATCAAAAGCTTGTGTAAGAGTTACACAGTACCGCTGTATGCATACATACATAGCTATAAATGTACATCTATAACTAACAGATATTACTTCGAACGCCTTATGATAGAGGCGCTGATTGGAAAGAACGAGTGCGACCTCTATTTATATAAGGTACTCAGTGTAACTAGCTCTATGAGCAGTCCGGTAAAGCTGTTGCTAGCTCAATAGCGTGGTCAGTTCGCGAAAAAAAAAAACTAGGTCTATGCTCTATATGCGATTCCTTCGAGCGCTGAATTACTCATCTCTAAATTCATACCTGGGAAGCCCTTCTAAGTTGTTTAAATTTGTGGAAGTTTGTTATTTTGAATATAGACCAATAGATGTCGTTGTTGCCGTGATAAAAAAAATACAACGAGGAACTGTCAATTTGATAATTCCTGTGCTCTCAGCTGTCCTGGTTAGGTCCGGCAGAGTAATTACTGCCTTAGATCTAGATTCTGTCCTGTAACAAATGCTGAGGAGCCATATTTAAAAACTACGTCTTCGAATAAAATTATTGTGCATTGTAAACCGCGAAATCACAGAGAACGACATCTCAAGCGTTTACAAGCATACTGTTCTTTGTGATATTATTTTTCAACTTCAAAAGATCATTTCCCCCAAAAGACTTCAAAACGGATATTCTATCTTAAGATTAAATATTCTTCTCTTCTATTTGTTCAAAGTTCTTTTTTCCCCCATATGCTTGTGACAAATCCCGTTAACGGTGTGTATTAGTTTCGGACAGGTTTCTATGATTTTTCTTATGAGTTGTTCCGGTGAAGACCGAGAATGGTTAGTTTTCGGTTTTTCAGTTTTTTATAGTACAAAATTCAACTTGTATCGAATTGCATTGCAGTAAATTGCTGTTAAGGTTATAAATTCATTGTTTTATGTTGTAGGGAATTTGTGTACTAGAGTTTTTATTTGTAAAATGATTTAAATATTTTTGTGTGTTTATAGTGTTACTTGTCTTTTTATTTGTTTCTGTAACGGACAATTGTAATTATTAACAAAGATAATTAAACGCAACGGAAATTGAAATATTGTTTGGTAGTTTTGATTAATTTCAAGGAAGGTACTTCTAGTACTCAAAAGTTGGCACGTGATATAGTTAGTCATCTACATGACTTCATGATTCCCTCTTTGATCTATCTATCGGCCCAGTCTTGATTTCAGTCGACCTATTACCAAATTCTTGTTACAAATAAAAATAATAAGTAATAAAAGGAAATATTAAAAAATATTCGAGGACAATTGTTATGCTAACTCGCAATGCTATTAATTTCTGTGGATATTAGTAATTTGCCCTGTATAACATTAATTAAAATAAATACTATTACTATATTATGGGCATTTAGATTAACTAGATGTATTGTTTTTTTGTTAAATATTGCAGTAAATAAAGAAATATTTAAAAAGTTTGTTTTATTTAAATTACCGTTTTAATAGTGTTTATAATCAAATATTAAAAAATACAGATGTAAAAAAATGTTGTGTTTAATTTCAAATGCTTGGGTCGGGTCTCTATATTGACCGAATTAATAAATTAAGTCTCTTGTGTTTTGGTGTTCTTGTAATTTTTTTTTTGTATATTATAAACTAGCTGTTCCCGCGACTTCGTCTGCGTGAACTAGTTACATTGGGCTAAATCTAACACGCAGCGAAAGCTCTCAGAAGGACAAAAAACGCTGATTTTGAAACGATCTTCATTGGTGCTCCGTTCCTATTGGTCTTAGCGTGATAATATAGCCTTTCACAATAAATGAACAAATCGGACCAGTAGCTGAAGCAGAAATTAGCGCGTTCAAACAATACCAATTCGTTTTTGCGTTAATCATCTGATGTTGAGTATATATCACTTTTGCGTTTCTCGAGATAATTAGGTCAAATGTTAAGAACCTATTGTTTTAATTGATTTAGAACCAGAAACGACTAATGATTGTCCTGTAAAAATATTGTCGGCGTCTAACCTAACACCCAGTATAATTATAGGTTAGTGGTTAGCTGGAAATGCGCATTACATATGGATAGGTGGGATGCTAGAGTATCGGAAAACTATCGGTTGTAGATTTTTGTGTATAGCTTAATAGTAACAAATCTACTTTACTAAATTTTAATAAATAAACCAATATTTGGTAATTATCAAATGAAAAGACATTTCTCACATATTACAATAGAAGGTATCAAGTTGACCTGAACTTGACATCACATATCGATCATGTGTCGTCACGTATACAAATGAATTTCGTATTTAGATCTCGTTGCACTTTATACCGTTGAGTATCTATAATATTAAAATTCTCATATCGCCCTGTAAAAAGTGTGGCAGCGGTTACAAATAAAACAATGTATATTTTCTTGTTTATATGTATTCTTCGTGTTTAAGGTATACATAAAAATATCACTTGTATAAAACCAAATTACATATATTTTTATCGCATTAAAGTAATTTACATTACTTACAATAATTTGTCATAAAATTTATACAAAAATCCAAAAACATTAAATGATTGCTGAAAGAGTTAAGAAGTAATTTTATAATTGACGCAATCTTATTAATGAATAAACTGAAATACAGATATAGGCTGTTATACTCTAATATGGCTAGAAAGGGTATTGAGAAAATAAACTTTTAATCACAAAATATGAGATCAAAACAACAGTTTTAACATCGAGTGACTACCATTACTTATGCCTACATACTTAATAATCGATATTTATTCGTAGAGATCATAAAACAATTAAAAAAAATAGTTCAGTAAAGTCTGTTTACGGACGATAATTTACGTGATAACGTCATAAGAAAACATTGATAAAAAATTGCATATTATGAATTGAATTGTTCTATATAGTATAGATAGAGGCGTCATAGGCCGATCGCACCTCTCTATCCTTTGCTCGCTCGGCTCAGGCGGAACGTGACAATGAGTCATGCTGTTTCGTGCGTGCAGCCGACGTTCATCGATTTATAAGACGTTATCAGGTCAAAAAAAAACAACAAATCATTAAATAATGTCAGTTAACACATTGTTTGTAGGTATATTGGAACGTGACCCACCACTGAAGTTTGATGATTCAGTAATATAAATTTTTCATTTTTCTCAGTAGTTTTCGGACTAATTACATAAAAAAAAAGTCTTTACGATCGACAAAAAATGGGAATAATTGTATTCACAGTCTAGCAACACAGACATCCACAGGTCAGTCGTATTAGTAAGATAGTACTTAATACTATTAGTAGGTACAATATTCGCTCTCCAGTACGAAGCAACGCATGCTGCAAGTAACTGAGCAGTAAACAAAATTTAAATACAGTCTTCTGTAATATTGTTGTCCCTCTGAATATAACCGTAGTATAACTCTTAAATCGAAACCATATTGTTGAAAATAACAACAAAAATCTCATTAATAAAAATTTTAATATTATATTACGGGTCGTTCAAACATCACATAGCACCAAAGAGGGTGGGGAATAGGAGGTCTATGCTTGTTTATTTTTGATGACTTGAGATAAGATGGTAGGTTTGGGATGAATCACTCATCAATATTTACTAATTTTATTGGAAAAATTCATAAAGAATCTTGGAGAGGTTTTATACAACTACTAGCGGACCGGGCGGACGTTGTCCTGCCTTGAAAACAAAAAAAATCCTAAAAGTCGATCGCAGCGCCACCTGCCGGGTCCAATTGTGAATCTAAACCATTCTCGAATCTCCACGAACACACACAAAAAATTTCATCAAAATCGGTCCAGTCGTTTAGGAGGAGTTCAGTCACATACACACGCACACAAGAAATATATATATTAAGATTGCGATTGCTTACCTAAACAAGAACTTAGCTTACTTTTACTGACGAGCAAGAGGGGAGTGTCAAAAATGACTAAAATCCTACTTAGTCAATATCATTACATAGTATAAAACATTAATGTCGTAATATAACTATTATATTGCGTCATTTCTTTTTTTTTTCACTTTTGTCTATAGTTTTTGTAATTATTTTTGTCTATTTATATAGCCACCCGGTAGTTTTGAAGTCTCCTTAGGTTTGCCTGGAAGAGATCGCTCTAAGCGATAAGGCCGCCTTACTGTACACATATTGTAAACTGATATCTAATTTTGTATATTTTCAACGTGTGTGCAATAAAGAGTTTTATTATTATTATTATAAAACAAAGTCATCTGCCACGTCTGTATGTCTGTCGCGATAAACTCAAAAACTACTGAACGGATTTTCACCAGTAGATACAGTGATTCATGAGGACGGTTTAGATATATCATTTGTCAAGGTTTTTATTATCAGGATGGGAACAACATCCACCGGGCCATCTAGTTTAATATGCTAAAATAATACATATGGATCCTTAATTACTCTCCTATTAGATTCCGGGGAAAGTCAAAGATTGTACAAAAAAAATATATCATGCTCTTATTAAAATATTCGTAATCACTGTTCTATCTATAAGTAAATGTCAAACTATGAAAAGCCTCGCACGTCATCAACATTCCTATTTTTGGTTTAAGTAGTTATCGCCATATTTTATGAAGAGTATAATAATTTCTAGGATTTGGTAGTAACTACACTGTCCAATTTTGTTTAACATTCGTTAAGATGTATATCTGAATGTTGCAAAAGTAATATTGAAATTACTATTTAATCTTAATTTTATGAAGTTTTAATTTGAAACCTAACATTTCCGATAACACTCCAGATAACGCTGACAGTATTACAACCTTAGTTATTGTATAAAGGTAATGATTAGCGCATATCCCGGATATCTTGAACGGTGCGTCTAGTTCCTGTAATGACAATGGAATATTATAGGTATGTTATATTTTTCCGTTAATGTGGGCTCTAGAAACACAATAGAACAGAAGAAACACTTGCCTATAAGCTATATCTATACTAATATTATAAAGCAAACAAAAAATACTTCAATTTTATCATTATACTAGCTGTTCCCGCGATTTCGTCCGCGTGGAATAATTATTTTGGATTAACACAAACGCGCAGCGAAAGCTCTTAAAAAAACATCGATTTTGAGAAATTTTTCATTGGTGCTCCGCTCCTATTGGTCTTAGCGTGATGATATATAGCCTATAAGCTATAGCCATCCTCGATAGACGAGCTATGTAACAGTGAAATAATTTTTCAAATCGGATCAGTAGTTCCTGAGATTACCGCGTTCAACCAAACAAACTCTCCAGCTTTATAATATTAGTATAGATAAATAAATTAGGCTAGTTTTAATAAATGTAAGGGTGTTACAATTTACCTTGAGAAGATCTGCTGCCAATTTTAATACGTTGTTCGCCACAGTTAGCTGTTCCTTGCTCTCAGGCCTCTGTTCGATTGCTAGATGAAGGTTTATTTGCTCAGTTAATATAGCTGAGAGGCAGCCGCGATACTTTCTGTTCACGTTACTGCCCAAAGTTAGTAGGCGTAACAGATAGATGCCGAGACAACAGCTCCAAACCATGGCTTCTAACAGCCAACCGTGTTCTAAAGTAACGGAATCCTGGAGCGAAACGTTATTGGATATCAGTAAAATATTAATTTATATTCAATATTACATAATAATAATTAAAACATTTAATATATCTGAGGACATTCTGGTAGAACCGATTTCGAATGATTCCAGAATGTTCTCTTTCTGATTATTTTGTTTATTCTTAGTAAAATAATAATTCGATTCAGTTTTAACTCATAAGAATTGAAAAGTTTAATATAAAAACATAATTAAGTTAAATTAATCACAATAGTTGCTCACAGTTACAACGAATTTTGGCATAATTAATAAAATAAACGAAAGCAGAAAAAGGAGTGTACCAAGAGTCTGCAAAAAAAGGATGTTTAATATATCTGAGGACATTCTAGTAGAAACGATTTCGAATGCTTCTAGAATGTTCTATTTTCGATTACTTTGTTTATTCTTATCTATTTGTTTTAAGTTATGATGGAACTGCCATATTATTTGTAATGATAAGAATCCCTAAATAATAGTAAGAAGAAAAAAAAATTGTATTCTAAAGTGTATGTCACCCAAATAGCTGTTAATTATAGTCCGCGTCAAACTGTTTAACCGCTCTGAAGTAGATGCGCAGAACACAAATTTAGGTATCAGAAGGACGTAGTGAGGTAAAGGGGACCAAGCTCGCCCGCGCGCGCACCTCGTCCCCTATTTCACCCATGTTGACACATGTGCCCCGTCATTACTAGTTGCCAGTACAGAGGCGTTCAGAAGTCAATTTTGTTTTGTTGTTGTTAATTGTTATTGCTATTTT
This sequence comes from Antheraea yamamai, assembly GCA_036509395.1. NCBI lineage: Eukaryota > Metazoa > Arthropoda > Insecta > Lepidoptera > Saturniidae > Antheraea > Antheraea yamamai. The sequence continues at coordinate 10,379,540 of AP028440.1, forward strand.
CGTTATTTTCTTTTTCTTGTATATTTGTTATTATTAGAAGACCCATCCGCTTCGAAAAATAATGTTTCTATGAAAGGCGTTGTGTATTTTATTTTTATTTACAAATTATTTATTTATTATGAATGTATTTTATTCACAATTACGTTATTCTAACACGCATAATATCTGCACAATATATGCTACTAGATATATCTCACAGATAGAAATAAATACTGCATAAAGATTCAATTAAAGTAAGCGATCACCCAAAACTCACAAACTGATTAAATGCTATTTGGATCTAATTATAACTGACAAATACATGATGTGGCGAACTCTTAATATTTTAGCTTTATCTATTACTTTATCATTTAGCTCGTCCATTTCTAGTTTTTACTGTTATTTAATTACCCCAGTAATTATTAAATTTTATCGTTTGTTCGTTTTTATCTCTAATTCTTAGCAAATATTCTATATGTCGATAAATCTTGTATGTACGTATATGTCTGCTCAATTCATATAAACAAATTTTCGTAAACCAGCTGTCAAACCGTTTACAAGACGACACAATCGGAATCAAACTTTCATTTTACATACACAAAATCTTCTGAAAGTAGCAACATGGTCGTTATACTGATACATTTTTATTACTTAATGTAACAGGTAAATATCTACTTGAATCATAATTCATTAAGACCTGATATACTGTACAGTACTGTATAATATCGAGACAAGTTAAAAATTAATAAACGTAAATATTAGATTCCTATAATAATATTCTGAATTTGTTTTGTATTAACCTCTTGACTGTACTATGTACAAGACCGAACTTAAAGCTATATTCAGAGCGGCCAAAAACGATGACTCGGACTTTGCACATACATAATTCTTTAAAAATTCAATTAGATTGTTTTCTTTGAAGAGGCATTTACTCAGTGGTAGCATTTTCAGACTTTTAGGTCGATAGACGTAGGTTTGTATCCTTACAATGAGACTGAGTTTTTGGTGGAGAAAAACATTATTAGGAAACTATAGCATGGTGGTAGGGCGTTGTCTAATACCTGTTTTCTAGTTACCACACTTAAATAAAAAATCTGTCTAAAAACACATGAGTCGTTACATTTCAAAAAGAGTTGAATCCAATTTAAATCGTTCATATAACACGTTTAATTTTTTTACGATTTCCAGTTTTTATACACCGAGACCGAAGTTCAAATTTTGCCGTCCAGAAGCTTATTAGTACTTTTTTCATGATGTACAGTACAGTACTTTTTACATGTATAAAATTTGGAGATCTTGAAAAATAACAAAAATATTGTGACGGACGAATAACGGTGAAGCTGTAAAAGTCCGTTAAGCCTATAGCATAGTCAATATAAAAAAATACACCAACCGTGACAATATATTATCAACTTGATGGTAACTAGCCAGGTGGACTAAGAAAAAACCCTACAGTACAATCCCATGATTTCTGCACGACGTTTTCCTTTATCAAAAGCTTCCAATCAGTTGCTGGGATTCGAACATACGTCTATCGACGCGGTGTCCGAACAAGCTATCAACCGAACTTTCATCATTTCAAAAAATAACCCATGGACACATCCAAACGCTAAAAACTATTAAAAAACGCAGTATATATCGTTGAACAAGGAAAACCAAAGAATGATATAACAATACATACACAATACAACAACATTATAAAATAAGCACATATACAATACAACTTACCCTGAGAAGTTGTGCGCTGACACATGCGAGTAATATTAGCGTTATCATAAACGCGGAAGACACGATCACGTCCACAGAACGCTGGGGTCCACGTCTCTACAAATAAAATAATAATTAGAAACATCCACACTCCATAGCACAAATAAAAAAAATTACAAACTGTCAAACTTAAAACGTTTCAATGTAGCGGAAGAAATCTTTTTCGATAACTTTAAAAATAACGAAACGATTAAATAGATTTTCACGGGACTTTTACTAACGGATAGAGGATTTTTCAGGTTATTACAGAATATTAGACATCATTACGCTTATCTATATGAGCTAAGGAGTAATGTTATACTATATACTCTTGTATAATTTATATAAATTTATTTTGTGTATCTCGAGAACGGCTCTAACGATGTGAATCAAATTTTGTATTTAGGTAAGGTTTTGCTTTCTAAGTTTATTTATATAAGATTATCCCTAAGAAAACGTGGTTTTACACATACAGAAAAAAAGTACAAAAAAATTACCTATTTTTGTAACGATAAATTAAACTATTTTAACAAGAATGAAGTCGCGGGCATCGTCATCTCTATTTATAACTAGCCAATGCCCGCGATTTCGTCTGTATTGTTTATTGTTTCAACTATATATTTGATGGACAGAAGAGAAAACATGAAAAACTTGAAAGCAAAATAGCAAAAATTTGTGAGAATGAAATAGCATTGCTCTCTACTTTTCTCTCGTATACTTAACTCTCGCCGTCGTTCAAATTACAATAACTTTTGATAGAGTGAACCGATATTAATGAAATAAAGACTAAATATTACGAGAGGGCTATGCTATATGATTCTCTTCTGTGAGATTTAATCATAAATTTAGTACATTAGCAGTGACGCGTGCACGAACAAACAGACAGACATTTCCTAAAACCATTGAAATGTTATTCTATTACTTATTCTTAGTCACTTGTAATAATTATTAATTACACAATAATCTGATAAGTATGAACACGTTTAATTTATATTCTTATTATATGTATAGAAGAACAATCATATATTTATAATGAAAATATAGTTCCTTTGAGGCTCAATCATATTAAAACGATTTAACGTATCGGCCATGACCATTCTTCCTTCTACAATATCGGATCCTTCAAACGAGAGGGGAAGAGACACTTTTGCAGGTCGGCATGATAGCGACGACTGCCGTTGTTATTTAACAGCGACAGTCGCCGTTATCTTTGGACTGTACTGTACTTTTCATCAGGTAATGTGAACTCATTTTGCCGCACAAGTACAAAAAAAATTTCGTAGATAATATTTTTTTTTGATTCTATTAACAATTTGTCATTTTTTTTATTTCAAAACTAGCTGTGTCCGCTACTCCGTCTGTCTAATAAATCATCTGAATGTATTAATTCCATTTACTTATCTACTTTTCTCTCGTACTTAAGTCGCGTGGTCATTACAATTACAATAACTTTTGATAGAGTTAACCGATTTTAATGATACCAAGACTAAACGATACTCAAGGATGTGCTTTATGTTGAGCTTTTATCGTGAACGTAGTACTTTAGTGGTGATGCGTGTTCAAACAAACAGACATACAGACATTTATAAAAATGATTGAAATGTGTTTTATTACTTATTCCAAGACACCGGCAACAATTTTTTTCACAAATATCTAAAACTACAGACACGTTAGATTTACATTATTATTATATGTATAGAAGATATAAGCGTAGGGTTACGTCACCTAAATGTAATAATATTTCAAGAAACTAACCCGTAAATAGGATCGTGTGGATAGCCAAGTCTTGATATTTCTGACAGTGTTCAGTCGGAAATGTGGCAACTCTGATTTACGAGCTCGTCTCGCTGACGTCAAATGTGAAAATAATTTCGCGTACAGGAATCTCTGTTTAAATGCCCGTTCAGCGACAGCCAACAGGAAAAATACCAGACCACTGAGTGCGAACCGAAGCAAACATGCAATCAGGTTTGTCGTTAACTCCCTGGATGATAATACAAAATACCGTATTTTTATAAATATTTATGGGTTAATATCCACATATGACATTGTTATAATCAAAATAATACGTGGCCGAAGTTTTCTTTTTCACGATCATATATATATATATATATATATATTTTATATCATAGGAGGCAAACGAACAGTGGGGTCACCTGATGTTAAGTAATCACCACCGTCCATAGACACTTGCAACACTGTTGGGGGGAGAGGAAGGGAAGGGGAAGGGGAGGGGAGGTGGTCCTTCGGCGCTCTCACTGACGGAACGAAACGCAACAATGCAAGCACTGTTACTTCACGTCGGTTTAAATTTTGTAAAGTTGTATTCCATTCTTCATCAGAACTAGATGGACTAGTATTTTTTAGAGCATTATTGCGACACATCACCAAATATCTCGTCGCAAAAGACGTTTTGATTTTATTTGAATGTAAATTAATTAAATAGTTTAATTTTTTTTGCAATATATATGAATTTAAATAATAATTATTAAAATTTACTGTTAACGTTTACAAATTGTAACCTAACCTCGTCGAGCTTTTGCTTTGTTTTTTCTATCTCGCGATTTGTATTATTTACGTCAACGCTCAAAACGCTCCATAGTCCATTCCACTTGGGTTTACGATTGTAAAGTTCGGGACTAAGTGGAACGTGAAAACCTGTGGTCGTGGGCGTGATTGTCATGAGTGCTGAGTGGAACGCACCACAAATAGGTGCAGCTAGTGTCTTTTAACATATTGACATTTAGTTGTTCAGCCGCCATTTTATTTCATCACATGGTCGTACTATAAATGCTGCTAGTAATGAATAAACATACATATAATATACGAAGCCAAGGAACAATATTTGTATTTAATTATTTTATGATAATATAAATACACTTTTCAAACAATCAGTTTAGTTTTTCACGATACTCTCCCTCAACATTAATTTATTTAGGTCACTGGATGCAAGTGTTTTAAGCAAATCCCTCAATGTCAGTCGTTAGTGTTGCCAATTAAATAAAAATAATTAAATGTGCACCGACTCCAACAAAAGAAGTCGTGATGTCTTTTTATACTTTAAAAATAAATTACGATGTGGTCCAATATTCCAAACATGCTAAACCTAGTGGTTGACTCTCAAGCGCATCTACCGGAATACTTGTAGGTGCTTGGCGACAGATTTTGAACTAGAGGGTGATAGGTAACCGGGCAACTTTGAAAAAGCCTTACCATTATGCTTCGGTATCATTATGAGTTTTTGCTTCACGGAAAGCTCCAGGGCTCCTACCCAAGGATTCGATGTCAATCGCTGTTGTATTCGAACACACTAACAACTGATATCTATCATCGCTTCAAAACTTCATCTAATCTACTTTAGAGTTTGCATACATTACACACATAACTATTGCAAAATGTCTCACCATATATTATCGCCGAACGCTCCGTTAATAATGGTGTACACAGAACCTTGGGTATAATCGACCACAACAGACGGTATGTATGTGAACAGCGAGAGAGATTGAAGTTCCTCATCACTTCTAGAGTCCTGTTCTATCGCAATCTGAAATAAAATATAAACTAAAATAAAATCGATTAAACAAGAATCGACTCTAAAAATATGCACCACAACAACCTTGGCCATAGATAAGTAACTACCTAATTTTGGATTGTCATAAACCTACTGATATATTAATTATTATACATTTTCTGCTCGATTTTGAACAGTTTCCCGGTGTATCTTCGAAATTCGTATCAAAAATAGGACCCTTGAAAGTATCTTCTTTCTAATAAAAAAAAGATTTTTCCAAATCCGTTTATAAATGTCGAAATTCTGAGGTAACAAACAGAAAAAATACAAACGAATTGAGACTCTCTTCCGTTTTGAACACGGTTAAAAATATCAAAATTAGTGTGATCTACACAGTATACTATTGTGTTCAAGCGCAAGAGGCCACTAATTGACTGTCCCAAAGAATAATTTAATTTTTATAGTCCTTCTAATCGAATTAAAAGCCTGACAATATGGACTTCTTATACGATAATTTTACCATTTATAAATATTAATAATCATGCACGTGTAGAGGCGGGACGTGCCTAAAAGTCGAATTGTAAATTAAAGTAAATAGATCTTTAATTTGTTGTACGTAAGGTCTATCCGTAAAGTACGTCACATGAATTTCATGATTCGTGGAGCTCTACATCAGATGGTCATAATTGTGTGATGCACCATATGTACCTATTTAAAAATGATCAAATTGAAACAAAACTTTATTCATGAAATCAACCATAAATCAAATATTTTAGATTTTCGTTTATGATGTACTTGATATTTAAATTTATAATACTGTAGATTACACGTCACGTTACTATGTGTGTGACGCCACCCCACCCAATGACACATGATATCATATATTGTTGACCCCATTCCAAGCCCTTGCCATGTTACGTAGTTTATGGATAGTCCCTAAGAAGATATTTAAGGAAATTTCTTGGGTACTTTTCAAACTTTATGATTACGAAAGTCATTGATAATCACGTAGGTATTGTCGATTTCTCGTTACATTGATTCTATTCATTCTTAATTTCTTACCGATAAAATTAATTTCACTCCTGTATCAATTAATCAACGCTTCCTTTATCGGAACTCTACGAAACATTTGCAATAGCGGCAAGTACTGTGCGACAAGATGCGTCATAGTGCAGGTTTATAGACGTAATACGAGTGAACAAAGCGAATCGAGCGCAATACAAAATGACTAGAGGGGACTGGCTATCGAGTGCACCTGTCGGAACAAACCGATAGGTGCTTTGCGGCAGATTTCTAACTCGAGGGTGCTAGCTAACCAGACGGACTTAGAAAATACCCTACCACAATGCTAATTGTGTGTAATCTGTGTGTAATTAATCTATGTGTAATATGTGTGTGTGTATGTATCACCTGAATAAGACGCGATGCGGACGGTATGAGTGCGACAGCCGCGGCCATTGCGAGACCGGCCCACACGCACCCGTCGGCGGCCATCGCCCTCTCAGCGCGCGCTACTACGTACCAACTGATATCTACAGCAGAGAGCTCAGCACGCAAAGTCGAACCGCGTTCCCACATTGTACATTTCACTGTTGCAATAAACTATACATGTATTATTCTACCTGTGCTCTTACAGGATAATAAGTAACATTGTTGATAGAACAAAGACTAAACAACAAAAATTAAAAGATTTTTGAAGTTATACTTCTTTTGGCGCGTTAGGGAAAAATGATGAGAGTAAATTTTTCGATGCGCGCGCACACCGTCACGAAAAACCGACATCCTGAAGTTAGCTATAGTCAACATTTTGTTTCTTTGTATTTGTTGTTTGTATTTATTTGTATTAAAACTTTCAATGTATTAAATACCTTTTTTCTATTGTTAGTGTTGTTTTTTTCTACAAACGTAGAATAAGGCGAAAGATAAAATTTTTGGAAAGATTTTTATCTTGTTACGCCAAAGAAGTATAACTTCTAACGCGTGTACACACACACTTTTTTTTACTGACTACGTTATTCAAAGTAAAAAAATACTTTATTCAATTTAGGCCCTGAGAAGGCGCTTGCGAACAAAGCTACCGTCGCACGGTGGTCTGTCTCTAAAGTGGATGTCGGACATAGGGCACTAAAATATTAATAATGAAAAACAAAATAAATGCATCAATTCACTTTTTAGATACACGCATACAAAAGTATAGAATATGACAATCGAAAAGAGTACGAAAATAAAGTAATCTGTGATAGAGTAAAATATCTTAAAAGGCTTACTAATATCACGTACGCAATAAACATGGACTTAGTTTTTAACAAAAAAAGAAACGAATATTGAATACGAATTATCTGTTAGAATTTGTTGTAGTAACTGTGGTACTACATACAAACTTTATATATGACCTTCAATCCGAGGAGGTACAAGGCACAGACAATGACCGCATGTGGAAATCTGGTTATAATTTTAAATTATATTAAATATTTTTTAAACCATATATAATTGCACTAAGGTTGTAAACTGAATAAGACATTTGTTTTTTATAGGATCATAAAGGAACAAAATGTAATTCCGATCCTGTCGAGTATTAATGGTCATATACTAACCATATGAAATGATATAGTTAATACGTGCCTGAGTTAGATCTATTCCTTTTTCACTTTTGAAAATTGAAAAGAGAAGTATGAAATACATATATGTAATGTACAATAATATATACCAGAACACGTAAACTGCAATTTATATCGACATTTTTATTTAGAACCAACTTATGTTATGAATGAGAAATGTATTTTTTATAGTCATTATCTTCATGGTCGAGACAGAATTTTGATAGGAATTATATTTATACAACCGATTTCTATATTTACCTGTATCACTGGAAGGGTCAAGGATAGCAAATGGATCCCATGAACTATCTGCAGTGTAGTGGAAATCTACATCTGAATTACCGCCTTCTGATTGTGAACCGTAACTGGTTTCTTCACCTGATGAATATAGATTTATTTTTTATTATCTACTAGCGGGCCCGGCAGACATTGTCCCGTCCTGATTATAAAAAAATCCTGGACAAATTATATACCAAAACGTTCCTCGTGAATCACTTTATCCACTGGTGAAAACCGCATAAAGATCCGTTCAGTAGTTTTTGAGTTTATCGCGAACAGACAGACAGACAGACGCGGTAGGGAACTTTGTTTTATACTATGTAATGATACATATAATAAGAATGTAAATCTAATATATTTGTACTTATTTGATTTTCGTGAAAAAAATTGTTGCAGGTGTCTAGGAATAAGTAATAAAATACGTTTCAATCATTTTTACAAATGTCTGTCTGTTTGTTTGTATTAACACGCATCACTGCTAAAGTACTGGGTTCACAATAAAATCACACCATAAAAATCATGAAGCATATCTTCGAGAATAACTTAGTCTTTGTTTCATTAAACTGGGTCCACTCTATCAAACGTATAAAATTTTAATGACGACGCGACGTAAGTATGAGAGAAAAGTAGATAAGTAAATGGACTTAATACATTCAGATGACTTTATTAATCACGGTTTTTTACATAAGGTTCCACGCGGGCGAAGTCGCGGGCACAACCAGTGTTTAAAATAATAAAAACTATTCATTAAATCAATTTAACGAAGTAAATCCTATTTCTAGATTAGTTTGTAATTTGTTTACAAACCCAGACTTACTGTATCAGTTTACAAGATATGTACATTTATGTCAATGTACTTAGTCATACTTAATGCATATGGTTGTTATTACAATAATCAATAATATCATTAATTATTCGTGTTATTACAAATATAACAAATTATTGAATAATTCATTATGCTGTTGTTATATATAAACATTTTTTTTTCGAACTGACTACGCTATAGACCTAGCAAGGTCTTAACAGCTTGACCGGACTGCTAAGGCGAGCGCTTAAGGCACTCAGCTGATTTTATTTGGGCAACTAGCTCAAGGGTGCACGGCACACCTCGGCTTGCGCTGTCGCCTGATACATGCAATTCGCGACCTATCTGAGCTAACCTAAGCTACGCTACCTATTCATACATATATGACTTGTTGAAACATATATGTGTACCAAGCATACATACCTCAACAACTCTTATATATATTTGTTATATATCCGTTACCCATTATTATTGACAACGACAATGTTCAAAGGGTGCTAATATCGCAACGTGAAAAGAAGTAAGCATTATGCAACAATTAATAGGTGAGAAAGAGACAGCACTCAAGTTACTCAAACAAACAACGAATGTTTATTGGATACAAAATAGCATATTAGCCAACAGAACAGAATAATTGACTACAGTATATAACGAAAATTATTATATAATAACACACGCTTTAAGTAATGCATTATCGATATGTAACTGTTATTGTCATCTATAATATTAATAATGGATTTTATCAAGTCCGAGCAGATAATTGAAGTAGTATAAAGTAACATAAGAAAATGATTGGTATCAAATACTTTCATATTAGATGTATGGTTATTAGAATAACTAACAGAATTAGAAATAAATAGTAAAATAACAGAACAAACGAATAATTTAGGTGTATAACAAAATAATGCTTACTGTTAGTAGTTTGCCCGACCCAGTCAGACATAGTGTGATGAGATGGCAGAGCAATAGAAGGGGCTGACGCAGAGCATTCTCCATCGGACGATGATGACTGGTAATTTTCTAGCTTCTATATAAATTTACATTACTTTAAGATGGTTTTATATAACTTAATTATTTTTGTATGTATAAATTCTTTCATAAATGTTACGTCAGACACTATTTAATTATTATTTAGGTTTGTTTAGAAAAATGATAATGAAATGGTTAATTTTTTTTAATGATATCATGTTTTAAACATAAATTTAATAACGAATTGAAAATTGCTTGTATTGGAATCACCATCCTCATCGGGTCAGTGAAACAATCGAATAACTTTGTCAATTCTCAACCGATCGGCATGTTTGAATGCGTTTTAGAGACTTCTTTTCAATGCAATTTCAGCCATGCATCGTTACACACCTAAAAAAGCTCTCAACCATGATTATTTTGCATCGGAACTTCTCGGGACGTGTGATGTCAAAATGAGGCGATATTGACTGGCCACAAAGATCCCGGGATTTGACACCACTGGACTTCTTCTTGTGGCGATTTTTGAAGAGTAAAGTTTATGCCAGCAGTCCGAAGACTATTGAAGAGCTCAAAGACAATATCCGAGCCGAGATGGCAACGATATCGCCCGAGACGCTGATCAATGTCATGGGAAATGCAAGGAAAAGAGGTCAATTTTGTATCCCCAATAAAGGTAACCACTTGGTCGATATCGTTCTTGGAAAATAGCCAGAATAAATTGTAAAAGTTCTCTGGAATACTTATTGAGAATTGACAAAGTTATTCAAATGTTTCACTGACCAGATAAGGAAAGTACACCCTATACTTGTGGTAACAAAATTAAAATATCTAAATTGTTCAAATGTATTATTAAAATTGTGGTGCATTTTATGTAAATGCATGCTTTATTCAGAGTACTGCTGCAAATAATTTACCTTGGTTTTCTTTTTAATATTTGCAAAATTATAGTCAGTTGATTCATGTTGTATATTATCCTGAACCCAGGATTTTCTAAACCTAACGCCGATTCTTTTCCCAGTGTTTGGACTGCTAGTTGGGTTCCCATCTGACTCGGGTTCAAGAGATTTTTCATCGTCCTCTTTCTCTGACTTTCTATCTGCAGGCTGATTACTATCAGGAGTCCCATTTTTTGAAACTATATTACTACTTTCCCCATTTACTGGACTTTCTTTCAAATTATTAGGATTCACTTGTGTGTTAATATTCAATTTTTCATTCTGGCATTGGTTCGTCGCTATTTTAGCTTTATTTTCACCATCACTTGCATTCGAATTATAACCATTAAGACTTTCAAAGCCATCGTCGCCGTCAGCAAACATTGCACGAGCAATGTTTATTTGATGATTATTTCTTACATTAAAAGACTCTAAATGCTTTTTCGTCAGTACATTAGGTCTAAACCTAAACGATGAACCCGGGTTAGCGTTGTCAGATGGCGGAGTGAATGTTACTACTGGTGTATTAACATCGGGTTTTTTCCAAGCCATGTAATATTCGTCATCAGAATCTTTTACTTTAACTTTCAACATAGGCTTACTTTTAGTTTTAGATTCTAACTTTACTGTTCCATTATCTTTATTTATATCTTTATGTCGTTTTCTAAAAGGAAGGACATCAATTATAATAAAGTATATTAGGAGTTTATTTAAAAGTCATGATGGAATCGGTAAAGTTCAATTACCTTAACACATTATCAACAGTTTCGGCTCTAGACTGCCGCCGTCTAAACTTAGGAGGTTTGCTTGAAGGAGTTTTACTTTGACTAGATGTGGCTCCACTTTCCCCGGAACCACCCCCACTGCCACCATCGCATTCAGATCTTGGTGGTCTAAAAAGTAAACAGCATCATTTGCTATTGTTATATCATTGTTTTCATTCACGTTATGCTACTATTTTACCTGAAATAGCGAGGTATTTTTCTACGGTATGTAGAGCGAGGTCCCACTCGCGCGAGTTCCATTTCAGTAGTGCTTACTATCTGAGAGTGAACAACGCTCAGCACTAACATCAATCCTAATGGCACTATCCAACAGTTAGGCTGGAAAGCACATAAGTTGATTAGTAAGAATAAATTTAAAAAAAAGTGTTTGTACGCACGTCAGACGTTCTTTGGCATGAATATAAAAAAAAAGTTTTTACATATTGTAACCGTTTTGAACCTAGTGAAAAGTTCGAGAGACCAAATTGAATACTACGAATAAAATACATAAACTATTTTTTTATATTTAAAATATTTTTATATAATATTTAAAAGAAATCAAAAAATATACTGTGGTCACAGGTTTTACAACTAACACATTTGCAATACTGTTTTATTTACACACTATACCTGATTATATAAGTACAATATTAATTAATGACTCGCAACAATATCACGTATTTTCTTAGTATCGCAATCACACGCACAGCTTCGCAGCGTAAGAGTTTGCGCACCGTTGTTTGGGAGTAAACATAAGGATTATTGCGATTTTTCCTTAGCACGGTATGTGCGAAATGCTTATTTTATTTCGCACGCGATAAATGTCGCTATAATTATAACGACCTAAGAAATGAGCTGGATTGAAGAAATTAATTTTATCATATTTTGTGTTTAAATAAAATAGCTACGAAATATAACGACCAATTATTGCTATAGAAATGAATACATTTCAATGTAGTTTGGTTGTATTTACGAAATTGCCACATGATTATATTCAACCAATCACAGTACCTCACTTGCTTCCATTTAAAGAATACTAAATTAAAAAAAAAATTTCAATGCTGTGTAAATATTTATTAGTGTACAAAAATTAAAAAGTTAATTTCGTTTTTAATATGTTATAATTATAGCAGATTTATCGTTTATAATGTTATAACGAATAAAATTATTTCTGAGAATCGCGTTATAAAAATATATTATAACTACCCCTAATTTGGGAGAACCAGTACCGATTGAATCACGACACGAATCGTAGCTAAACCTTCCGAGATGTTACGAGTCCATCTACACAATATTGTTTATGGTCTAGGTATTATACAGGCGCGTGCAAATTCTGTTATAAGCTAAAACTAACTTCATTGTGTGCTACTTCAAGACACGAAACTTTCGTTTCAAGCTAAAAATTCAGTCTCAGCGTTTCTCATAAGACGCCAAAAGAAGTATAACTCCTATGATCATATTAACAGAGAATTTTTAAGTCACATTAAGTTTTCAATCATCATTACATAGTATAAAACAAAGTCCCCTACCGCGTCTGTCTGTTTGTCTGTTCGCGATAAACTCAAAAACTACCGAACGGATTGTCATGCGGTTTTCGCCGGTGGATAGAGTGATTGATGAGGAACGTTTTAGTATATAATTTGTCAAGGATTTTTTCATAATCAGGGCGGGACAACGTCTGCCGGGCCTGCTAGTTTTCTATAAATAGAAAACGACAGTATATACTTTAAAAAAACAATTAGCAATGGTAAATTAATTTTAGCCTTACATCAATTTCCAAACTGTTGGGCGTCATGAAGTATAATGCTATATTGAGAATCTGCATAACCCATAATGTGAGAAGAAACTTAGCACATGCTGTTGAAGTTTGTTGGGCCCACCATTGATATAGCACTGGCAGGAACACTAGTCTCACTAGTGCATACCAGACTACACGGCGCATACCAAGTGTTGGCTTTGCTTTGGGAAAGGAAGATCCTAAAGCAAAACGGGTTATTGTTTTAGTACATAATAAAAAAAAAAATCTTTGATAAAAAAACGTAAAATAAATTATTTTTTTTCGTAACGGAATGAAATTAATTTGCTTAAGTAAAGACAGCAAATATAAAATAATATATATATATTTTTTTTTTATCGTAGCTCGGCAAAATGACTATACTGTGCCTGATGGTAAGCACAGTACAATCCAAAAACAATGGCGACTACCGAGAGACATACTACACAGACACTAGACACGAATTCTGCGCTCATGTAGAAAGCCAGAAATTCATTTGCATAGATTGTCAGGGAGTCCGTACGCCGGAAGCTTCGAAAGAAGACCACGGTGCCAGACCCTATCAAAGGCCTTGACAATGTCGAGGCTGATCGCCAAGGCTTCGCCGTGCTTGTCAATTGCTTCCCCCCAGCGATGCAGTACGTAAGCTAGAAGATCACCCGTTGATCGGTTTTGGCGAAAACCATATTGCCGATCGTTAATTAGCGAGTGATCCTCCAGATAGCGGACAAGCTGGGTGTTGATGATCCGCTCCATGATCTTGCACAGCACTGAGGTTATGGCAATTGGATGGTAGTTGTTAGGATCTGATCGATCTCCCTTCTTGGGAATTTTGGGATATGTTGGATTTCAGTAAAAGAATAAACTCATTGAACATTATCTTTACCTCTTACTAAATCTACATCTATAAGGTATGAGCGTGGATGTGTGGAGAAATCTACGATCCGTCGACGGTATGTACCACGCATCAGTAGTTGTTCCACCATAGTTTCCCATTCTTCTTTATCGTATGAGCTGATTTTCTTCTGATACCTGACAAAAATATTACCAAAATGTCATATCGTTAGACATAGAACATTTGAGATTGAGGAAAGTTGCTATTTTGAGACTTTGTAACAGTCTACACTTCATACCCGAAAAGTAAAATATAATTGGATAGATATAGTTGTAAAGCTTTGGTTTTGCAACAGTATACCTTCCAGTAAGTTCCATTTGTAATACCCTGACCTAAAATAGAACCAGAATGGTAGGGATGCATACTCAGCTGTGTTGGGATTACCATACTAATGATTAACCCATACTTGATAATGGTAAATTGCATGCCCATGAACATAGAAAATCCAGGATTATTTTCAACTTTAATCATTAATCTGAGATTTTTTCAGTCTATTTACTTAAACTTCATAAACTTCAATCACAGATTTAATACAAAAATGCAACACATTATACTATAGTTAAAATGTAATTAAAATTGAATATAATGTAAAAATATGTAGGAGTATTACAGTTTTGCTTTAACATCTAATTATCGCAGCACACAATTTCTATAATAATTCTTTGAATATTTCACAATTCTGTGCCATTTCTGAACTTCAGGGAATTTTATTTTAAAAAAGTATCCGAAAGCCCAAATAGTTCCAATCATCTATTTTGAGGTGAAAAGACAATTTAGAATATTTTAATTATGTTTTTGATATTACAATATCTATATTTATGTATCAATACATTATTAGAATGTATGAAATATGCTTACCATGCTGCCAAATGCTTCATTGTGAATAAATTTGCAGTCTGTATACTGAATTTGCTATAACTGAAATTATGTAAAATATAATTAATGAATACTCAATATCTAATATTTAATTTCAATGTATTTGCAAGAACTAAACAATATGTCCCGAAAAAAAACATAATAATAATCTTAGTTATTACTCTACCTACTAACAATCAATATTTCATTTTCTTTACTTCAATAGATTGACTAAGGCATTGACTGAGGCTTTGATAAAAACTCTATGAGCTAGGGATCCCTAATTATGAGAAAATTATCTCAATTTCAAACTATAGAAGGTCTAGTCTTTTTATAACAATTCTAAACTAGATAAATATTACTATGACGTTAGTGTTCCGCTATTAGGATAATTGACCACTACAGTAATAAAGATTAAAACACTTTGTCACAGTATGTTGATTTGGAAAGCCAAAAAAGCGAAAAGAGAAACTTTAGCAGTGACCAATCAGTTCAAATTTATAAGTAAACGTGTAGATTTAGAATAATAGGATGTTTCTAACTTAAACATTATAACCTTTTTGTTTAATCAGACTAAATGCTATTGGTCTGACAGTTCTTCACAGCTTCACCAGACTACTCATTACAATTCAGGTTTTACTTTCTTTATATAGTTCTAAATTTTAACCTAAATTACCCTGTCACATTGCTTCTTGTTTGACTTTAAGTTTAGATGTTGACTACCAAGATAAAGCTGATCTTGGTGTGTGACAAAAATTGTGATCACTGAAGATATTGTACAATCTAGTTTATGTTTTTTTTTTAATAATTCTATTAGTGTTATGAATCTAAATATGTAATTCTCCTTAAAGATTATACCAATGTAGTGTGCTGATTAGAATATATTTCTAGATTTTAAAAAATAAGCTCTGTGGCAGTACTATAATCACATTAGTATTTTATCGACGAATCAGAGCAACACAACAATTATTACACACTTATTTTTTAATTATTTACAATTATTTTTTAATGAAATAAGTAAAAAAAAACAAATTACACCAAGATATCTAAAACTATAATCCTGTGTTTAAATAACACTCCATTTAACGATACCAAAGTTTATTTTATTAGTATAATTACAAATTTAAAAAAGGAAAGCTATAAATCGTGAGTTAGTAATATTTTATTGGGATCGCAAATCTAATCACCAAATATATTTATTTGTTCACGTAGATATTTAAACTTACCGTTATAGATTTCTATTTCACTAACTTTATGTATAGATTTTTTAAATTTAACTATGTATCTGATTTTCTTTATGTATACAGAATGTACAATGTTTTAGATAATACAGCTACCAGTTAGGAAAAGAATCTGAAAAACGTAAAATACATACTTATCACGTATGTACTTATCGTTCATATGACCTATACATATGTATACGACAGCTGTTTTTTTCTATTTTGACTTTATACAACTGAGTATTGTTGCCATATAGCAGTCTCGCCTATCCCCCTGTACATACAGCAGCATTCCCCTTAGTTTGTATTTTATAAATAAAACTTTTAAACATTTACTAATATTAGTTTCCTTTTTTAGTCACTGAGAAAAATAAATCTTTCGTGTGAGATATCGAACCAGCCGTATGATCTTTCTGATCTACGAATCCATCTTATGCGTAAATGCATCATGTCTATATATCAAACACGTTTCACTCTTTGCAAAACATATATAATGTTACATTCATAACATTACGTTCTACGTAGATACTCTGCAGTAATTTGTTTTTATACCAGTAAATCATATCGAATAGATTATCTTCCTAAAATGTTCTGTATGTACTTACAACCCTCTAAATTTAGTGGGAAATTTCTTAATCAGGCAATAAGGCAATTAAAAGTTGACAACCCCTTTTTTTCTTTCTTCAGCAAGACCTTATACACTCATTTGTCAGTGTCAAGGTTTTATTTTTGATCACAAAATTGCGTATTGTCGAGCTCATGTATATACAATAATTTAATCTGTCTTAGGTAGTGTCAAAAGAACCAAAATTTTATACAATAAAAGTAAATCGAAACAAATGGATATTCTCAGTTCAAGTTTAACGAGCCTATTTGCAATTTAATTTAGTGTAGTCTGTACATTTGTTGAATGTATGGCATCTTATAGATGAATGAAGCCTGAACTAATCATTCATGAAATTAGCGATCGGATTTTTTTTTTAAGCCATTCCTTGCTGTTGTAAAAAGCTTTGCTGATTTCCATTCTTTAAATAAAATTTTAGCGAATTTAAATATCGTTTGGACAATTTAGAAAGTTTCTAAATTTAGAGCAAACTTTTGTTGGTGCACTTTTTAGCTTCGGTCACTATTTTCAATACTTTTTTGCTAAAACTTATGCTGCAAAGTTAAATTTAGCTAACCCTAATCTGGAAGACATTGTTTAGAAGTAACGGAATAGAGAACAATAAATGTACTATGGTAGTTCTAGTAAATCATGCATTCATGTCCCCATTTCATGTATCTATAACTTTTTAGCAACTTTCTGTTATAATTATGCGTTTCGAACTATTTGTCTTTAAAACGTAATTTGTACACGATGTAAAAATGTGAATCACATATAATACGCTTTATATTTAAAATTTGACCTGATTTAAATTTATAGATTTATGCAAAAAAAAAAACAGTGCCTGTATAAGTATGTACACGGGGAGGAAGTGAAATATCTAATTAACGTATTCGCGAGCACAGCTAGTATAATAAATACATTTCGAAGTTTCGTAATATATATAATTAACTATAGATTTACTCATTTTGGTATATTACTAGACCCAGGCAGACACTTATATATACTTACACACAAATACATACCTACTTTATGTTTAACGTGAAACGAAAATTTTTCCCTACCGCGCCATAAGAAGTTTCACTTAAAAACTATTATTAACGAATTATGAGACACTGTTTAGTAACAATCATTCTCACCTGATGGTAAGTGGTGATGTTGATAGATACATTCACTTAAATGTTTTATCAACAAAATTTTACTAATACCTAAGTGCTTAGCGATAATTTATCATTTCGAGTAGTAAGTTATCTGACTACCTAGTTATTAGAACTACATTACGAAGATTTTCTTTATGTAAAGCTTGGAATCATTAGATATATTAACGCCAAAAACTTTATCAACGAAAGCGTTCAGCCTCGGCCACAACTGTAAAAATAGTTATCAAAAATTCAAAATCACATAAAATGACCATCGAAAAACATGTGATAGTATATATAATTTTCGACATATATTTTAATTCAATTCAGTGATTATAACCTTCTAGCAGATGTTTTACATAATCCTTTACAAGTTTACAAGTAAGTAAATAAATGAAGTATTTTTTGTTTGTCGCAGCTAATCTTCGAAATGGCTGAATATATTCCTTAAGGCCAGGCTTTAGTTATGGATTTTAAAAAAATGAGAAGTAATGACAAAATTTTATTTAAAAATTGAAGACGACCTTCTATCAATCCATATAATTAAAACACAATTTTAATGAAACGATGACGTTAGCACCAAATACTTATTTTGAAATAATGTGATACTAATACATTCATTAGGTAGGTTTATTCAAATAAAAAATATTTATAGCCAACAATATAATTGTTTAATATACAATACATGTGAATTATTACATTCATGTTAGAATAAAATCTAATGAATTAAAGTTTAGGTAGATCGAATTATAGAATAATCGTCTAAAACAATATATAGTAAATAAGACATATAAAATATAAATATACAATTATTATGTTTAAAAAATATTTAATTTGTGTACAGTGTACATATATAATTGTAGACTAAGGTGGGAATTCGTGGATTAATGTTTATATAAAACGGAAAAGGGATGTCTGAACTATGGAAACTCGCCCAAATGTAAGGAAAATAGGAAATACTGAAGTTTATTTCGGGCATGAATGGGCATTCGCCTATCTCATGCCCAATTAGATTGTGAAGTCACTGTTGGAAAATGAATATTAATATATTGTGATAATCTTGTTACGGTGACTTACTTCGGCGTGTAGTTGTGAGATAAAAAGTGTACCCATGTATCGTTAATTGCCCAAGTAATATATTCTAGAATCGATCATTCGAAGCCGTGATATCATGTATCTGTTTGCGTGAGAGCATTCAAACAGTTGATGGCAATTGGCGGATTTCGATGTTTTTTATGGTTCTTTAACGTTCATTTTAAATCGGTCACCATTGATTCATCACATGTAAAGAATTGTAAGTATATTAATCTAAGATGAAGTACCTTAAAGTATTTACAGTGATGAAAGTATTTCATAGTAATTACGTTATAATAATCCGTTTTAGGACTAGATCTAAATGTAATATTTTATTGCTACATTTCTACTTTGGTTTTAAAACGTTCGTACTTACATACTATGTATTACATTTATTTTTTAATATTATCATATAATTACATATCTACGATAAGTAAAATGTATGTTAAATTAAAAATTAAATACTACTTATTACAAATGTAAAAACCTGTTTTATTTTAATCTGCTAAGGAAACATAATAATCAATTGATATATGTATAAGGTGTACGTATTCAATGTGTATCTCTATAGACTCCAGTAATATATATCAATATAATACTATTATAAATAAGTACACAAATTACAAAAGATAAATAGGTAATTATTTAGACAATTTCTTTCCTTTCACATTTCTTTATGAAGTAGTTTTTATCCAAATCAGTGAGATCCTTTAATATTTTATTTTCTCTTTATATTATATATTATTTAGACCAACAATCTCCATGTATATACCCATATATATGTATCGATTGAAGGTCAATTTAATTCCAAAGACGTAATTAATACCTAGTTTAAATTTTACTACAAGTTAGTGACAGAACCTCTTTGCTAATAATTGTTGTTAGTAAATTTTTGAACTAACAATATTTTTTTTTGTACGTCAGGTTAGTTAGTTACCTCTTACCTATTGAAAATATGCATTGTACATTGTGTTTAATAGAAACTTAAAAACTATTACAATATAATGTAAAATAAAGTAATTATTTACATAATTCGATATGAATGCATATATACTTAACTTTAGAATCACAGAAAAATGTACGGTACATATAGTGGAAAAGAATCGAATACTATCAATAGAATTTTACAATTTCAACAGTCTTGTAAAATTATACAATTCTATAAGATATGCATGGTAACTGAAAAGTGCTTACGTATGTACTTTTAAAACAATCTTTTCCATTATATAGTTATGTCATATTTGTATTTTATGTATTTTACCATTGATATATTTTATTGCATTTTGTACATTGTTTTGTAAAAACAACTTTAACTAATTCGCGTAAGGTTGAATTTGCAAAAACATAAGTTTATAGTATAGATACTTAGGTATATTGATGAGTGTTTGGGAACAGATTTTCGTTCGAGCGTTACTTTTATTCGAGAGATCGACGAGTGCATCTTGGTTTATTATAGGTATATCAATATTAGAGACGTAAGACCGTACTGTATGCAAATGGCTAAGCATTAATGTTTGAAAAACAAATGAATGATTTTGTGTATCTTGGTTGTATGTTTAGAAGGGAAGGTTAATGTTGTATTCAAAAGGCGAGTTACTAGCAATAATAATGTAAATTATGCGCTGGTTGAAGAATATATTTAGAGAAACAGGTTTAGCACTATATAAGGTGGCATTGATACCTTTTTATACAATAGTAAAGGTGGAGGTAAATTTAGTAAATAGTGATGTAGATACAATTGCAGATCGTAGGATGGTAAATTGAAATGAGAATGTCACCACTATAATATTTGAATCTCTGTTGTTTAGGATATGGGTAACATAGTAGTGATGAAAAGATAATAAAAAGATGTATATTATAGATCTGTGTGGAAATAGAAGGCGGAAACAAATCAGAATGATTTGTGTGAATGAAATAGCAAACAGCTCTAAGCATAGATTAAATACAAAGACTTTGAGACTGGAGCGGATACGTAAAAGGTTTCAACAGACTGATGGAAGGGAAAATAATTTGTGATGGTTAATTTTTCTGCTCACCTTAGTGGGATTATGGCGTGATGATAATGATTACTTTTAAATATCGTCGTGAACCTAGTGAACGATTTACTTTGAGAAAGCATAGTTTTATTTGATGAAATTCGTGTTGTAAAATACTGATTAATAACTGGGCATATTTTTTTTAATTAACATTAATCAGAACTTAGGTACACATAATTTACATTTTTATGTTAATTTCTTACAAATACATGTTATTTAATTAGAAAGCACCATTACCTACTTACAGTACATGACAATAAATATGTTTATTTTGTACTTGTCAGACTTGGAATGGTGTTAAGCGATACCGTTTCTAATTTTCTTAAGAGTTAAAGTTCGGTAGTAAGTTCATCTTGAGGTCGCCTCGTCATCTCAAAAAGTTCGTCTTCCAACCAAACACTCTCTCGTCGTACAATAGGTCTTCGCTCCCACGGATCGGAGAGGACTATCGCCTCTCTTTCTCTCTCAATCTGAGAGTAGCTCGGTGGTCTAACGTCATTCCATTCGCACTGGCTCTCTGACTCTTTGCCTGTGTTCCTATCGTAAAGAATTGGCGAGTATGACGGTGGTTTAAATGTTGTGAAAGATTGCTGTGTCCCATCAGAATCGGAACCCTGGCTCTGTAGGGCTGGTAAGAAGCTGACGAGTTGGCCTTCTTGTTGTTGTTCACCTACACCCATTCGGCTGTAGCGTTTAAGGACCCTGCGTTTAAAAAAATAAAATTTAATATGTATTAGTCTAATCTATTAACTCAGTCTATTACGGTTTGAGTATGCAATACAACAAGAGATATCTCTCAAGAATCAAGCAGGTATTTGAGGTGGTTTCTTGTATTATATCAGTTAACATAGTATACTAGTGGTCGTCCAGTGATCGAAATTTGTTTATGATAAAAACTGTATTGAATGTTGTACAAATATTGTACACTGTAGAAGTTAAGAGCGTAAAGTATTACGAATACAGACTTATAAATAAAGGATTCGACTAGACGAAAATAAGAAAAAAAAATATATTATTCCAAAATTTTTATAGATAACACTGAAGCTCATCGATAGCTACTAAACAAAAAAAAGAATATCGGTTAATAAAAAGAGGAGAGAATGATATTGAACTGAATCAGAACTTGATTCCCGAATCAGAACTTGATTCCTGAATCAGAACTTGATTTCTGATAGAATCAATTAATTCAAAAAATATAGTAATATGATACAAAATTACTAATTTCTCATTTGTTCTTTTGTATTCACCCAACTACCTATCTGGATGCCAAATTTGAACTTTCTAGGTCATCTGGAATTGGGTTAGAGTTTTGGTCTATATGACAGTTAGTGATAAAAATGACGGTTTTTGGACGTTAATATTTAAATAACTGTTTGATGTATGTTTATAAAATTCGGAGCACATATATATCTCACAAGTCTCAATAAATTAGCCAAATTTGACATGTTTATGTGAAATAGTTTTTGAGATATGAGTGGTTGAGAAGTGGCTCCAAATGGTTTGTGTAATATTACACACGGTAGGCCGCTCGCCATTCTGTTAGGTTGAACTATCCTTGACACGCTAGCGCATGTCTAGATTTAATTAAGGATAGTTAAATTTTTAATGCAGACAGATAAATAAATAATTAATAAATAAATGATGATAGTAAATCTATTATTATAATTATATAAATAAATATATTCTTTGAATCATATTTTTTATTTATTGATCTTAAAGTTAGTCAATACAGAGTAATTTAGGCAAAAGTAACTTAAATTATAACAAAATCTAAAATTATTAATAAAAAAAATTGATGGAGTTACCTTTCAGCCCAACTTGCGAGACGCGCCCATTCATCGGGCACAACTGGTACATGCTGTTTGTTCAACAGTATGAGTAGTTTTGCCAGATCGCTTAAAACGCAGCTGTAAAGTACATAATTCATATTAGACGCGAGGGAACCTATTAACTTGAGGTAAACAAACACATGTTCCCATCGGAATAGTCCCTGTGCAGTAGACATATGGAGTGTTATTGGGTCACTAAACTCATGTACCACAGGAGTATAGTTATTTTTAACACAGATTCATTGATGCAAACAAAAAATAACGGACAAAAACTGTAACAGGCGTACAAGTGTTTTGGCTGGCGCATGGAAGCTGAACTTATTAAATGTACCGTTAAATTGCAAAATTAGTGTCGAGATTAAAAGAAAAAAATCTCGATAGTTTAATACCATATATTTCATTCAAATAATAATATTATTTAACTATAGTTATATACAGTGGTTGTGTTAATTATTAGTAAGACACCTATTCTATACATATAATATGAATGTAAATCTAACGTGTCTGTACGATTTAGATTTTTGTGAAAAAACTTGTTGCAGGTGTCTTGCAATACGTAATAAAATCTGTCTGTTTGTTTTGAACACGCATAACTGCTAAAGTACTACTTTGACGATAAAACCTCACCAAGAAAATCATGAAGCATATCCTCGAGTAACATTTAGTCTTGGCTTCATTAAAATCGGTTCAATCTATCAAAAAATATTGTAATTTTAATGAAGACGCGACTTAAGTACGTGAGAAAAATAGATAAGTAAATGGACTTAATATATTCAGATGATTTTATTTAGGCACTGTTTTTTTTTACATTAGGTTCCATGTGGACAGAGCCGCGGGTACAGGTAGTTCTAAATTAAATCTTATATAGCTATTTATTTGGTGAAACTAATCCAAAACAATATTAATATATATTATTATATTATAATTTATACAACTCTTTGCTGCTATATTACAATAAGAAGGCATTTTCAAGGTATAGTGGTGAGTATGGATCCGGTTCGGCGAAACTAAGGTACATTGTTATTTTAAAATTTCATGGAACGTTGTTTAGTAGGCGTACCTGTAAGCCATAGCAGCGTCATTGTTCCCGAGCTGGTAGAGCTCCCTCACCTGATGCCTCGTGTGATTCAATATAGCCAACAACGAGTAGGCATGAGGCTGCAACGAAATATGAAAAAAGCGCTATAGAAACTGGAACGAATTACAAAACATGTCAAGAAAGTCGATAACAAATTAATATCGAATCGTGTGAAATAGCGTTGCTGCTTAGTCATTTCGGATTTCTTAACGTTGTGATCTTACCGGTTTTTTTTATTAGAAGACACAGTTTAAATGTAGGCTAACTTTACGAAATACACATACTAGACAAAAGTGATGCGTGGAATACTCGACTATTTTGATTGTATTTCGTTGATTTCTACCATCTTTCAACATCTTTTAAATGATCGTAACGCAATTACGTCAGAACAGAATTTAAAAAAATGTTGATTAAAGTATTGTTTTTATCCACTTCATGTAATAAGAGAAAAAATAAAACAAAACACTGCTGCAAAAATGCGACATTCAGATTTTTTTAGCTGAATTTCTAATATTTTTTTAAACTTAATAGCATAATTTAAACTTTTATTGGAATACTTCATAAGTTACCGTCTGTTTTATGGAACTATATGATTTGTTTCTTTGTTCACGATTTGATTTCCTAGCAAGTTTCATAATTTAATGAGACAAAACACCGCATATCTATTTTCTTGACATTATCTATTAATATAGTACCCAGTATTTGATTTGATACGTCGGGGAGAAGAGTGAGACGTACGGATGAGGTTCTCTTGCTTCGATTTTATAAAGGGTCTCTATCGCACAGCGCAATGACTGCGATAGACAAAGACAACGTTATATGAAGTCGAACTTAACCGATTATCTTGATCTTCTCCCAGACGCGGTAATCGAAAGCCGTATACTATACGTATTTATCTATACTAATATTATAAAGAGGTAAAGTTTGTGACGTTGTGAGTTTGTGAGTTTGTGAGTTTGTGAGTTTGTGAGTTTGTGAGTTTGTGACGTTGTGGCGTTGTAAGGGGTAATCTCAGGAACTACTGGTTCGATTTGAATAATTCTTTCAGTGTTATATAGCTCATTCATCGAGAATGGTTATAGGCTATATATCATCACGCTAAGGCCAATAGGAGCGGAGCACAGATGAAAAATGTTTCAAAATCGAGATGTTTTTTTTAGAGCTTCTGCTGTGTGTCAGCGTTAGCCCAGAGTAGTAACTATTACTACGCGGGCGAAGTCTCGGGCAGGGGCTATAATCTATATACTAATATTATAAAGAGGTAAAGTTTGTGAGTTAGTGACGTTGTAGGGGGTAATCTCAAGAACTACTAAACCGATTTTGAAAATTCTTTTACCAATATAAAGCCACGTTATTTATGAGTGTCATAGGCTATATATCATCACGCTAAGGGCAATAGGAGCGGAGCAACAATGAAGAATGTTTTAAAATCGGGGTATTTTTTCCTTTTGAGAGCTTCCGCTGCGTCTTGCCCAAAATAACTATTCCACGCGTGCGAAGTCGCGGGCAGAAGTTATTAACTAATTATATTATCTATAATCTATACTAATATTATAAAGAAGTAAAGTTTGTGAGGTTGTAGGGGGTAATATCTGGGGAGTCGGAGAAAAATGGTCGAACGAAAACATTTCTTACGAACGCTGCCTTAATTATGAGATATATATGATTGAGTTCTAGAGAAAAGTTGTAGCTTGATAATGCCTATTACCGCCCAACGAAGTGGGCACGGGTCGGCTAGTTTTTTAAAATATACTAACTCGCAAGCAATCAAGTTGTTTATGGAACTCCCGAAGTCGCGTGTCGTCATCGTGTTCGGCGCGTTCAGGTAGCGGCTGCGCTTGTGTTCGTGCGTTACTCTTACATCGGGCATAAATCGCACCAGCAGCTACCAGTGCTATACATACCACTGCGCCACATATACCGCCAATTAGTACCTGTTAAAAATTTAAAAAGCTTCAGAACGGTGGATGTGTTTCCTTTCTTCTTACTTTCGATTTCAATTCATAAACTCTTGTTCTTTATCATATTAATCTGTATTTATTGTTCCGTTTTCGAAACGAGCATCTTATCTAATTACCATATGAAACGGTATTTATATACGTTTAAGTTTTTTTAACAAGTTATCTCTGATTCAGTGCCCGTACGCGGATGAATGAGCGAATCATGGTTTGTAGGCACGTGCACAGGTAATTCTTACGGTTTATAAGAGACGACGTCTCTCTGTCTTTATGTCCATCAGTTTACTTGTATCTCGAGACCACTATGCAGATTTACATAACTTTTGAATCATAAATTTCCTGTTTACAGATTTCAATATATTTTGTTTATGCTCAGTCGACGGAAGGCGACATACCAGTATATACTAGTGCGATATTTTATGCAAAATATTAAAAATTAACCAACACAAAGTAGCAACCAGTTCTCTAGAATAGAATTTACTACAAAAATAAGTATTAGGATACATATAAATTTTATGTTAAAAATTATTGTTACCGCTTATTTGTATCTCACGCGAGTGGAGTCATGGTTAAATGTAGTATTACATATTCCTGTTTAAGACTTTTAACGACTAGCTGGCTTTTCATCTGCCTTGTATCATTAAACGCGTTGCATACCAGTATCGGCTTTGTTGAACTGCCATCGTTTTATGTTACTTGTTTATGTAACAAACCCTTTTTTGTACACCGTTTTAAATGTGTAATGACTGTCCTAGATCAAATATCAGATTTTAGATTTAATATAATGAGACTGGATGTTATTGTTTGGACGATTAAAATTGTACATAGTTTGTTAACTTCATTGAGAATATTTAGTATCTATACATATAATAAGAATGTAAATCTAATGTGTCTGTACTTTTTAGATTTTTATAAAAAAAAAAAAAAACGTTACAGGTGACTAGGAATAAGTAGCGAAATACATTTCAATCATTTTTAGAAATGTCTGTCTGTCTGTTTGTATCAACACGCATCACTGCTAAAGTACTGTGTTTACAATAAAACCTCAATTATATTCTCGAGTAACATTTAGACATTGTTTCATTCAATCGGTCCACTCTATCAAAAGTTTTTGTAATTTTAATGACGACGCGACTTAAGTACAAGAGAAACGTAGATAACTAAATGGACTTAATACATTCAGATGATTTTATTAGTCACTGTTTTTATACATTAGGTTCCACGCGGACGGAGTCGCGGGCTCAGCTAGTATTATATATTTTCATTGATACTAAAAACTTACCTCGTTATAAGAGTTAGTAGGATAACAGACTCTTCCCATGAGGTGGTCATCGTGGGCCCAGGACTCGCGGGTTCCTGAAGGGCATTCGTGAGCACACGTTCCCCCAGGCCATACGAGTAATCTAGCACACTTCACACACCCATCAGCAGCACAGCGGATACATTCCGTTCCACATCCTGTAAATAGAAACAAATGATTTTTTAAATGTTTTTTTCCATCAGGGCCTAAGGTCTCCCGGCAGGCCCAAAAAACGCTGGCTGGACGCGGTGAAGACGGATATAATGGATAATAACCTCAAACAAAAGGATGCCGAAGACCGGGCAAAGTGGAAGTAGTTAAATAAGAAAGCGGACCCTGGTTCCAAGCCGGAAAAACGCTAAGCAGAAGAAGAATGTTTTTTATTCAATTTATCAAATCAACTCTATGGAACTCATGGACTATACGTGGCAACTTTTAAACATGTTTAAAAATATCACTTTGTACAGTTGTCTTTGAGATTATTGCATAAGAGCTGCAGAAGCAATTCTTTCAGCATCTAAAATGTATCGTGTATCCTATCCAGAACATAATCTAGGAGAAATTTAGTTAAATTTCGTCAAGTCGATTAAATGTTATTGAGGGATAAACATTAAAACA
This sequence comes from Antheraea yamamai, assembly GCA_036509395.1. Classification (NCBI taxonomy): domain Eukaryota; kingdom Metazoa; phylum Arthropoda; class Insecta; order Lepidoptera; family Saturniidae; genus Antheraea; species Antheraea yamamai. The sequence continues at coordinate 10,407,505 of AP028440.1, forward strand.
AACGTACTTTTATAATATACTACTTTCTGTTGCCGGTTTCCCTCGCGTTATTGTAGATTAAAAAAAAAGTAAAAATGGTTAATGTACCGTTTTTTTATATCCTTTTCTGTACCCCTGACAATCAGCATGCAAAATTTCACGAGGATCGGTTGAATAGTTAAGGCGGGAAAACGTAATAAATTCACATACGCATTTATAATATTACCCAGGGTGTTAAATTATATAATTGATTGTAAACAAACTTTTCACTGTCTTATTATTTTTTTTTTCGAAGTGTCTACACTATTGGCCTAGTAAGGCCTTAACAGCTTCACCGGACTACTAAGGCGAGCGCTTTAGGCACTCAGCCGATTTAATTTTGACAACTAGCTCAAGGGTGCACGGCACAACTCGGCTTGGGCTGTTGCCTAGTTTATGCAATTCGCGACCTAACTGAGTTAAGCTAAGCTACATATTCATACGTATATAAGTTAGTGAGATATATATGTGTACTGTTTCACTGTCTTAAAATAGTACCCACTTACTAAGTATAGATATAGGTACGGAAATAGCGTCAATATTTTAGAAGTATATTGACTATTGGCTTTTAATTATATGTCAGCTTATAGAGTAGTTTTCATAACAAAAGTTTACTGACGTCTTTGCTTGAAAGTGAAGAGAAGATAATGTATTTAAATTACTATTTTATAATAAAGCACAAAGATTATTATGTTCTGTCTATCGAGATGAATATGACATATCATTAGATAACAGAGTTAATAGTATATTTCTATAGCATATCTATACATATAAAAAGAATGTAAATCTAACTTGTCTGCACTTTTTCGATTTTCGTGAAAAAAATTGGTGCAGGTATAAGTAATAAAATACAATTCAATCATTTTTAGAAATGTCTGTCTGTCTGTTTGTATGAACACGCATCACTACTAAAGTATTGGATTCACAATAACCCCACATCATCACAAAATCATAAAGCATATCTTCGAGAATAACTCAGTCTTTGTTTCATTAAAATCGGTCCACTCTATCAAAAGTTATTGTAATTTTAATGTCGACGCGGCGTTAATATGAGAGAAATGATAAGTAAATAGACTTAATACATTTAGATGACTTTATTAATATTTGTTTTTTTTTTATAAGGTTCCACGCGAACGAAGTTGCGGGCACAGCTAGTATAATATATAGCTATATATTACATAAATAGTATATTAATTATATGATAAGAATGCAGATGCAATAATTAATATTATGTTCTAGTTATATCATATCACGCTACTGTTTATGTTAAGCATAGGAGCTTGATATAGATTTGGTTTATTAATAATCTATACACGTTCCATCGATATTCACGAACTGGCAGTGTATATAGTGAGTTGTTATATCATGAACATTTAAGTTTTCACCACGGCTAAATAGCGCTACTTGTACTTTAATAGAAACTAAATTATCCAAATTTTAAAGTAATTTAAGATAGCTAATAAAACAACGATATGCTGTGACTGTCATTATTGTTAGAAAAACATTGCTGTACGATGTACATATCTTAGAAATATAATGGTACATGTGCAAACTAATTACTTTTGACCTACGCCCTTACGGTTCCAAGATAGTGTCTTGGTTTTGCGCATTGTTACACTAATTCATTACATATTCTATATTGACTTATGCTGCCACTTCGTTCTCGTGAAATTTTATAACTTTTTAACCGACTTCAAAAAAAGGAGGAGGTTCTCAATTCGACTATATTTTTGTCATTATTCTTTATTAACCTCTCTGAACATTTTATCAATTTTGAATTACCTTTGTTAAATTTTATCTTTACTGATTAGTCCGATTCAAAAGAGTAATGACATGACCATAAATTATACTCTGTAAATCATCTGTCAATAAAAGTCTCATCAAAATCGGTTCAACAGTTACGGTGATCAATTCGGACAGAAAATAAAGGCTTTAATTCTACATATGTATAGATTACGAGCTTAATATCTTACGCGTTGATTAGAAGTATTCAATAATACTAGTATTTCTCACTAAACTTTACTAAGTATTTCTAATTATATACACATAAATGCAATGTTTAAGCATCAGAAAACAATTTAAATCAGTTTTACTGTTCGTTTACTTCTCGATTCGATACTTTCCAAAGGGAAAGCGTGCGCAATACGCGACTAGTACGGAACCTTTCATTTAATGGAACCGGACTCACTACACAGAGACTGCGTTTACTTGACTTACTCGATCAATATTGACGGAAAATGTTAATTGAGTATAAGTGAAGACATTTATAAATTAAGTTCACGGTTTCAAACAAAACACAATCGATTTGCGAAGTTCCGAAAAGGCGTCCTTTGTTTGAATTTATTTAGTCTACAACGTAGCCGTTCGTTACACCGAATTTAAACCAAACAAAAGAATGCGCCATGCCAAAAGTTCATTCCGTGCGTTTAAATGAATCGTATTCGCATCAAACTAACTGACCAATTCAACGCTGTCGTTTGCGTAGTCACCATTATGCTGTGTCATTGTTCTGGGATTGCATAATTTTAAAGAAAGTTTACAATATCCTTTTACTAGACTAGACACGTATAGCTAATGCTGCGAACGTCATCTTGCGTCAACTATAAATTAATTCACGACGGGTTAATAGAAAGTGATTGAAATGTTGCGTTTGTAATCAATCAAAGTTGTAGGAGCAATTTATGAATTGATATTTTCTTTTTAGATGTTTAATATAGTTACAATACTACTCCGAATGTATGTAGATGTGGTTGAAATGTAAATAGTACGTTTTATAAAAGATAATAACACATACGTAGAAAAGAAAAAAATGATTTGTTGATAAATTATACGATTAATTCACAATATCGTCAAAGTACTTAGGAAATAAAAATGCCAGACAATATTTATATTACATTTACGTTTAAAATACAATATTTTATTTAAATTTATATGTTGTGTATAGAAAATAAAAATTGGGTCAACAGGTGAAACATATATTTTGCGTGGGCGTGAATAAAATTTGTTTTTATTACCATTCCTATAATATCAGTGGCTTAATTGTGGAATAAAATATAGATAACATTTAATAATCCGACCTCGAAATTATAAAATCCAACTTGATATATAACTTTTTATCATGCAAGTACCAAATTTATTTGTCAAGGGTCGTTAATTACTGATTTTACTGATAAAGCTGTCTTAATAACTATAGTTGTAACGGATTTTTTTAACCTCCTATGTTTAAAACTGTAGGTTGGTCACGAATGTATATTTGTATACTTGCGTGGTAAAATTACTACCATTCATCTTTATTGGCAAGTATATTACAAACCAAAAATTATATCGACCGCCGAGGTACTCTTTCTCAATTGACAATCATTATCGCCAGCAAATATCACGGTAAAGTTTCTAGGAAACTGGATAATGTTGGTGTCAATATGCAATATAATGTAGCCAAAGAGTCATTACACAACCGCTTACGTTTTTGCCGAAGCGAGGCTAAGAAGATTGGTTCACTAGTGCATTCATTTATGTTTATTAAATTTGCTTTTTGCATTACGGTATTGCTTTGTGGTCGTTTTCTAATTTAAGAGTTTTGGCTAAGTTTAACGATAAGTTGCTTTTCTGAGGCAATATCATCTGAACAGTTATAGTAATAATTAACGCAAAAATATACTCTGTATTGTCATATTTACGAAATATCTACGCATAAACATGTTTATAACAATCGTTAGAACGGTACAAATGTAAGTGTGTTGTAGCACCACATAGTAGTGACTTATAATAAAATGGATAGCATTAAAACTTTTTCATGAAAAAACTCTTAATAAGGCACCGTCCCTCTGCCTGTCTATCGCTTAGAATGCTTATATCTAAAACACCAGGGAGCCGTCTTATGGGATGGTTTCTATGTGCATAAGCATATTCTATATGAGATTAAGCGTAAAGGAAGTAGACACAAAATAACTATTTGTATACATTCGCTTTGCTACATTTTACCTAAACCGTTAACACTTTGACTGCCACGTTGGTCATACATGCCCCAGCCACGGTTTCTCTTGTGACGCACCGGCGCAGTGGTCATCATTGGTGACTGAAGCGCCTAGATCTTTTTACAATTATAAAAATTCATCCGTGGCATCTTAAACGGTTTACGGTGTGGCAATGAAAGTGTTATTTAATTTGTATATTAATAAATATGGTTCACAAAAAGGTTCTACAGAAAAAGGTAAATATATATTTAGATATATACCATGTAAAGTTTAAAAAGCTCTATTATAACAATTCTAATCCTTACTAATATTATAAATGTGAGTTTGTTTGTTACGTTTTTACGCCTTATCTACTTAACTGATCATTATAAAATTTTGCATGCATGTTCTCAGGGTTACAGAAATGGACGTAGGATACCTTTTATCTACAGAAAATATACTATTCTCGAAGGATAGATAAAATCTATAGTAACGCGATCGAAAGCTAGTAATTTTATAAACCACGCAAGAAGATCCGTGGGACCGTTGGTTTTTTTTTTTAAATGGGTTCAGCAAAGTGACTGGGCGGTACCTGATGGAAAGTACTGTACAGTCCATAAGTAACGGCGACTGTCGGTGTTAAATAACAACGACAATCGTCGCTATCATTCCGACCTACACATGTGCCTCTTCACGCCTCGTTTGAAGGACCTCATGTCATAAGAGGACGGGAACACTCTGGCTGGGAGGCAATTCCACATCTTCACAGTACGACAAAGATAAGAATTTTAGAACTTTTTAATATTACGTCATCTTGATATTTTTTAAAGTATAATGCACAGTTGCTTAAGCGCTCGATCACGCGTGCTTTCTGAATCGATTTCGAGAAAGATTTGATGATAAAGAACTATTCACAGATTTTGTTTTAGTAGGGTAAGTAACTAAAACAAAATGTAACGGATGAACAACTACAATTTATTTGATCCACAATTGGGCCAGCATAACCCCCTCATCAATTTTTTTTAAAGTTTTTAGCGGGAGTTACCTACACCTATCTACACGATAATCCTGCATCACACATACTTCCAACCTTTCAGAGTAGATCGAACGTAGTCTAACAATATCGAGGTGGATCACCAGCAGTGCAAGTATACGCACCCCTGGTATAATGTATTAAACTAAAGTAAAAAAACGATACTATAAGACTCACTCACGTGTGTCGTTAATTGATGGCGGCGCGTCGGCGGGTCGTAGCTGAGCGACCACCGCGCCTGCCGTCACCAGCAGTGCTATGGTCACCAGCGACGCCTGGCTCATCGCACCGGCGTTCCCATTATTGTTACTGTAACAAATAACAACTGATTAAATAACAACTAACAAATAACAACTTCTCAAATGATTAGCATCGCTTAGGTTTTCTAATTGCGTGAAATTACAATGAACAAGTTTTTATTTTTACGGTTTATGGGAGAAGGAGCGTTAACTTTCCCATTTAACTTACTGTTCTCTACTTGTTAAACGTAATATAAAACATACGTAACATACCACTGTAGAGTAATATGTACACTAACGGGACAGATTAATAAAAGTAAAGCGTTTTGTATAGTCATGTATTGAAAGCGATAGTGTATTTGAATTGTATTGAAACCGCGTCAGTCCACGTAGATTCGAATCCTTGAGTCGGGGCTTTCAGTGAAGGAACGCATCGTGATGAAATCATAGTGTGAAATCATGGTGTTAGGGCTTGTTCTAACTCCTCCTGGTTTACTACCACCCTCGAGTGGAAAATTTGTCACCAAGCACCTATTGGCGTGTTCCCGTAGATGCACTTGGGAGCCAGTCCCCCCTAGGTTTAACGTGTTTATCATCTTAGATTACATCGTGATTTAATATTGATGAGATTATTGTGAAACACTGAAAGCTATAAAATATAAGAAAAACAATATTTATAACATCGACTGCTATTTGTAACCGAGATTTGTTAAAACACATCTGAACCATCTTTTTTGGAATTGTAATTTCTGAGGTGTTTGTTCATAAGGTTGGTACTAGTACGGAAATGATTACATATACGTTAGTAGAATCGTTTCGTAACGTGACAATTATTTTGTCATCATATGAGATTGCTGTAATACATGTTATCTATACATCACGATTCGCTGAATTGTTTTGCTTAAAGCCACGTACGTATTGCATTACGCGCAAGAGTTATAAGAACTTTCGGTGTCCAGGAAATTTCGTATGCTAGCTGATACTTTAAAAGTACGTATACCTAATTATATATATTACGTGTACGTATTGGATTATATATTTTAGAAGTTTCTTAAGCATTAATGTAAGTTTTTTTTGTAATTAAAACAATAAATATTAGATTATTTCCTTTCAAATGGAACTATTTAGATACTTGACATATTAGTACTCGCTTTAATCCTATCGCTTCGAACATAATACTAGAAGCCTCGGCTGACTCTACAGATTTTTGATATGTTGCAGTTTGCTACAAGCTGGTAATTAATGTTAAATTTATTAGTTTTGTTTTACTTGCACACCCAAAATACTTCCGATTCTTTGCCCTGGAACATATCGATCCAAAGGTGGCCTGGAAGAGATTGCTATTAGTAGATACTTTTAACCTTTGTACTAATCACATAATTTGCCATGTTTAATAATGTATATGTATAATTGTGTACAATAAAGATAAAATAAATAATATCTAACGTACAATATTTTGTTATTATATTATACGTAGGCATTGTAATTAACACACTTTTATGACATATGTGTTTAATTCCAAGATTTATAATTAATACTTATTCGTAGAATGTAACGTTAAATTTTACTTTTTAAGGTAATAATCTGTCGTTCTAAACGAAATAATGTTTAGTTTTATTCATTTAATGGGTTGTTTACTCTTTTTAAATGTGGGTCACAATATTATGTTCCAAGCGCAGTGTCACTTCACGTCACTATTGTAACAGTACGACGATGCGGCGCGGCGACGGGTTTGTTAATCAATTGACATTGGCATTCAATACACGAATGAAACGTTACTAAATAGTACGGGTAAATACCCATACTAATAAATTACGTGTTTGTGATAATTACTATAATGTAATAGTAGTAATCGTCCAGTGGTAGAAATTCGAGAAATATTCATCATTTTAAGTTTCAGTATTATTGAGGTTTCTTCACAAAAGAGTTAAGTACACATTTTATAAACTAACTTTGGTTTGTGGTTTCGCTCGCGTTAATGTATATTTGAGTTCTCCCTCGGAATCAGTATATTTTTTCTGCTTGTCATGTTAGGTCCTTTTCTGTATCCCTCACAATATGTATGCAAAATTTCCGATAGGTCGAAGGTAAGAGAAAAAAAGTGTGTGTGTACTTATGTACACGCGTTAGAAGTTATACTTCTTTGGCGTAACAAGATAAAAATCTTTTAAAAATTTTTATCTTTCGCCTTATTCTACGTTTGTAGAAAAAACGACACTAACAATAGAAAAAAGGTATTTAATACATTGAAAGTTTTAATACAAAGAAATACAAACAACAAATACAAAGAAACTAAATGTTGACTATAGCTAACTTCAGGGTGTCGGTTTTTCGTAATGGTGTGCGCGCGCATCGCTATACCTTCAGGGTGTCTGTTTTTCGTGACGGTGTGCGCGCGCATCGTAAAAATTTACTGTCATCATTTTTCCCTAACGCGCCAAAAGAAGTATAACTTCATGAATCTATTTCAATTTTTTTATTGATAACACTGAAGCTCATCAATACTAACTCATCGTGGCGACGGCTAGAACATGGTCTGAGTCACTAGGATCGTCGGTTTGTTTAGTTATCTCTGGTTCGCTTCCCTTCAGATACTCTGTTACTAAATTCACAGTTAATTTGATGTATCTACCGTATAAGTTCTTTATTTGTAATCAACTGGCCTTGATTATTAAACCGGTTTAATGATAAATGACGTCATAGTTTTAAATGTTTTGGTTTTGTAACTCCGATATATAACATTCATACTATATTACACAATAAAAAAATATATTTACGGATTTATTGATTACTGGTCAACTTTTACCATCACATTAGTATTACGTCATTGAATCATTACATAGTATAAAATAAGTCCCCTACTGCGTCTGTCTGTCTGTCTGTTCGCGAAAACCAAAAACACCTTTTCATCCTTTTCACCAGTGTATAAGGTCTGAGGTGTTTGGTGATAATTTTCAGGATATCTTTAATCAGGGCGGGACAACGTCTGCAGGGCCCGCTAGTACATTATAAAATAATTAGTAAAATAGATAACGTAGAAACAATTACTGATATAATCTTTATACGCTATAAATTTTGGGAATGGTATATAGTTGAGACGTACAAATTTCATTAGCGTTGGTTGAGAGTTAAATATTGTAATTTAGTAACTTATTTACGAAATATAATAATACTATTGATGAATTTTGTACTACGTCAATAGATATTTACATTTTAGAAGATTTTACATAAATTTTAAAAGGTGGTATAGCCACGCTGATGTTATTTACTCGTTTTAGCATGAATGGGCCGGCTCGCCCGGGGTACTACCACCCGACCCACAGAAACACCGACGTGAAGAAACAGTGCTTGCATTGTTGCGTTTTGTTCGGTTAGTGAGAGCCGGAGGCACAACAAATGAAACACCATCTTGCAATTTTTACTAACTCTATTAAGCTGAACAGACATTTTTTTTTGTCGTGAACCGTTTTTGATGAATTGTATCCTAAATATTGCCGCAGGATACGATTAAGTTGCATGTGAAATACTCATGGAAAATCATCGGCTAATGTTAGAGATCATCGTTTTCAAACAGACGAACAGAAAGACAACATTTTTGAAAATTGACAAATCGCATTCTGTTATACTCTCTGAATCAATATCAATCAATTTTCGGAAAATATTTTTAATGTTCACACACTACAGATGACACAACTCAACAGTTTTACTATAGTATAAATAGTTCAATAGATGATTTCTTAATTTGCCACGACATTTCCATTCTGACTGTTAAATTTCCTTCAATTTCAAAATATAAAACACTAATATTCGAGGCTGATTTCATTGACAACTTTATAATACTACCACAATACTACCTACGACCGCAGTAGTAATAGATTAATTAGCACTTTGAGTAAAAAATATGACATTGAGAGCAGGTAAATCAATCAAACAATTATGTAATCAACGTAAGTATGCCATGTCTAATACTTAATTGGTTCAAAGGACATAAATGGTATTCTAAGGACAGAATAAGTGCGTTGGTATCGAGACGTAGATAATAGAGCAATCGGCGATGGAATATATGACATTAAATATATACAGTTTCTGTATTTGCGACTATGACAATTTAATAACTACTTTTTTAAGAATATTTTATAAGCAGGCTTTTGTCCAGTCTCATCCGATGTTAAATAACGACGTGGTCTAAGGTGGTAAATGCGCCATACCCAGAGGGCACTGGCTCTCAAGTGCAACTGTCGGAACTCAGCAACTGGTGCTTGGCAACAGGCAAATTGAGTCTGGTAGCTAGCCAGGTGGCACTTAGGAAAAGCCCTAACACCATACTATGGTTTCATCACAATGTTTTCCCTCAACAAAAACACTATTAACTCGAAATGTCATTGCTGTTGATGATTTATATAACTAATCCAGTAGTCTAAAAGATTTGTCACTCTGGTCGTTACGTGTTGTAATAATCTATGTTACTACATCGTCGTCGGTAACATCTCGGCAATTAGGTAATAAAACTCTCATCTTCGAGATAAACATGAAGCGATAAACTAAAATAAAATATATTTCGGTTCAACGTTAGAAATAAAATATCTTAATGTGGCATATTTAAAGGAATTATTAAACTAAATACATATCATCTTTAGGAAAAAAATGTACAAATTAAAGAAGTATATTTAGATAAAATACAATAGTAATATTTCTAAATATTTTGTTTTATCTTCATATGACTGTTTTTGTTTGAACAACTTTTTAATATACGTAAATCGTTAGTATATAAATATGTGCTTTTTCTCTATCTAGTGTATTATTGTTTGTATTTTAACGCAACGGTAAGATACAGTATTAATTCAATAACATATTTTGATATCCTATCGTGATAATATCACGAGTAATATCAATTTCAATACTTTCAACTCGTTCTAATGACGATTAACTTTAAAGGTACGACCTAAATTTGAATTAAGTTTTTATTTCTGAAATCAAACATTAAATTATAATATAACAATGTTTCAAAACTTTATAAAGATGTACAGATTAAAGTTTTTGTCTACGAAATATATACTGATATATATATATGATATATATACTGATAATCTATATACAGATTCTTTTTTACAACAAAACGATGTAGAGATCATGATGTAAATACGTTCCCGCATACAATAAAGTCAGAGCACGCGCATCTTTGCTCCGTTAATACTCCAAGTACATAAGCTGTGGTGAAAGTTACCAGTGACGCACTTTTGTATTCACGCAACTCAGAGGCGCAAGTAATTTACTTTATTACCATTCTAACATGACCTTCTCCGCCCTCCCTATTAATGTACAAGTGTCATTTTTATAGAAGGGAGTAGAACCCATTCTGGAAGGTCACATTATGTTTGTCGTGTATGAGATAAATCGACACTGCTGCTACAGCCGTACGCTTACCGGATCTAGGGAGACATGCGGGCTTCTAGATTAAATAGATTTCAATATAACAAGAATTTAATTATGGATGTAAATATTTCCGAAAAAACAGAGGCGATATTTATTCTTTACTAAAGTAACAAAATTGCACATATTGTGCAATAGATTGCAGTTACAATCTTGTGTTCATTTTGGATAATTCACTTGCAATGCTTGCGAAGTATTTTTCTTCAGTTACTCGATCTTGTTCATCTTCTATTTGTAAATTAGCTTCTGATGATATAACCAAAGCTGCTTCTTCTTCAGTACGGGTTTTCAAACGTATTTCTTTCAATCGAGTATCTAAATTATGCTCTCGTTTGGTCTCGCGAGCATATGTTTGAAGCATAAGTTGTTTATCATTATTACCAGGTAGAATCATATTTTGCGATAAATTTAAAAGGAAAAGGGAACCATTATTATCTCCTACGGCCACTGAATGTCCTTTAGAATGAGGACAAACTTTTGTGAGTTCATGTTTCGAAACTTGAAAACTTATTACCGGGTCTTTGTATTTGCGGAGAATATCCCAATAGTAAAATTTACCATCTGCAGATGCTACCATATAACTGGAATATCGAAGTGGTGCCCAAACAGCATCAGTTACTTCGTAATTATATGGTTTAGTCACAATAATGGGTGTTGTTCGAACTTCTTCACTCCATATCTTAACTGACCAATCACCGCAACTAAGAAACATTCTCATAGTGCAATGACTACGGTGTACCGATCTCACAGGACCAGCATGAGCATCCCAGTATGAAGTCAACATTTCCGAATGACTTCTACCCATACGGTTAACATTAATTACTAATCCGGACTCTGTTCCGCAAAGAAATTTTGTTGGTAACCCATGATCAAATTCTAAAGAACTCACACCTTCAGATTTACTTAAACATGGAGCTTCGTTCGATGGCATTCGAATACACATAATAAGGCAATCTAGTGGTTTTGAGAGATTTCGTAAATCCCACCAAAGACATTGACCGTCGATGGAACCTGTAAAGAATTCTGTATGTGTTCGAGAGTGAGTGTAAAGTAGCGCTGTGATAGGACCGCGATGTGAATTATAAACAGAACTATTAAAAACAGAGTTCGAGCCTTGTCGAACGTCGAATAAATTTACGGTACCATTACTAAGACCAGCAATAAGTAGGTCAGAGTCCACGGGAGAACAAGCTAATTGCCAGCAAGGATTCTTTGGTGTTATTTCGCATGCAGGTTCAGTTTGTCGATTCACATCCCATATATAACAGTAATTTGGTTTGGGAGATTCTTTTTGTGAACACTTTCTTTCGCAATAAGCTACGGCAACTTTTGATTTTTTTTCATTCGTCCACTGTATACACGATATCGGTTTATGGCGTGAATCACGAAATACATTAGCGACGCTGATGTTATAATTTTCGACAGGTTCTTGACATTTCATGTCGGCAAAGTATGTTTGGTACATTTCAATTGTATTGTTTTGATTTACATAATGTTGTATGACTGGTGAGAGAGACATGATTGTATGTATGTAGTTTTCATCGTGCATAATACGACGACGGTGTCGAAGTACATGGTCTTCGTTATAAATATGAACTTCACGTGGCCAACCACCTTCTTCATGGTTGATACCTTGTTCGTGTAATACTACTTGCGCTGTATTTGTTCCATTTTCCGATTGAGATACTGTTGCTGTTATTTGTCGATGGACAGGATTCCGGAGAATATATCGTTTTTGTTCTTCTTTATCAGGAAGTATAGAGTCGAGCATATGTGCTGGCACAGACTGAAACAATACTTGTCGACCAAAGTCTTTTCTATTTTTAGTATACTCATATGTAGATTTCATGTAAGGACACATTTTTATTTCGGTTGCTTTATTTCGTAATCACTTTGATTAAAGAGAAATACTTAGTAATACGTCAATAATAAATATTAGATCAGCATGGCCATGGCGTAAAACGAATAATGATGAAGGAATTATACTACCAACTGTGACTTGGACGTCACGATTGCTGGTCTGAAAACACATGTGTCCTTGTTTGGATGACAAGTTTATTTTCTCTGTTAGTTTATGATTCTGAATATGTAGAGTCGATACTCAATTAATAAACCTATATTTCTTTTGTGTAATTTACTAAGCCAAAATTTTCTTTTGTAAAATAAACTGTTAATAAAGATTATTTTATCCATAATTGTTATGTTATCCATGTTACTTAAGGTTTACTATGTTGTTTCTTGTTTTGCGGTAGTAAAGCGTACCAGGAAGTCTTGAAGCCACATTGTAGAAGTCTTGGATGTAGGTATTATGCGGTCTGCGTTAATATGCATTGAGAACGTATGGCAATACATACGAGTTAGAGTGACGAGTTTCGCTATTGCGACTTTGTGTCGATACACTCTACTTATTATTGTTTCGTCATTATGATTGTGACTTTATAACTGCAAATGCGTATGTTACGTACGTGACGAGAAAAGTTACGTGTGTATTATGCATAGTATTATGAATAGTGATATTAATTTAAAATAAGTATACGTGTTTTATCTGAATTAAAAAAAAACGAACATCAATGTGAATTTAACAAAGAAGCTATTCTTTCAATCGTTTGATAGTCAAATATATCAATTACTATTGCTCTAATTAGATTTTTTCATTATGATTGAGAGAGCTAAATATAATGATTAATTTGTTATTATAAGTCAGTACTTATGTTATAGAACTTTTTTATTAGTTCTAAATCTTTGATAATAAGTAACGAAATTTATTTCAATAGAGCAATAAATTTTAAAATTTAGGTACTAATGTCTACAATTACTTTTAGTAATAATAAAATAATATTTATACTTTCTTGTAAACAAATGCTACCTTTAGTCTCACCTAGTTTCTATAATTATTGTCTTGTACATAATTGATACAAGTATCTGAAATACTATCTAAAATAAATAAATCTGGTTCTTGACTGTTGACGTCTATTAGGGCAATAATTTTAGGTAAGCACTTGAATAAACTCAATGAACTCATAAAATATTGAAAATAAGCACTTCCTCACCATAAAGACGTGTACACGGCATAAAGTAACACTATCAATACTATGCAATTATTTATCACATATTTTCACTTCACTTAACAAACCCTTATTTACTGGTAACATATGCGGATGTCAACGCACCTTCACAAATTAGCACACGTTATTGTGGGTCACGTTTAGAATTTATTCGTATCCGACAGTTGAATGTAGTATGCGCACGCGCATACGATCGCACAGGAGGCCGTTTCACCGGTGACTGCTGACAGTGCTGACTGGCGCGCGTGACACTGGAGTAAGCTAGCCCAGTACGCCAGTACATAATAGGCTCGTGTTGTTGAAGTCTTAAACTGGTTTTCTGTTTAAGTTCCTTGACAACCTATGAGCTGAATGGTGATATACTGTTGTCATCATATAGAAAGTCATAAGGCATCCTGATACATTTCAATTTTCTTTCTTAAGATTATTTTAATTAATATTTGGTGATACC
>AP028440.1:10473832-10657975 GCA_036509395.1 Antheraea yamamai
GGAGCAACGTCGCACTCTGACTGCGGCGGTAGGACAGGAGCTCTCGCTGCCGAGCGTGGTTGTGGCCATGCTCGGCAGCGAGGATGCGTGGAACGCAATGGCCTCCTTCTGCGAGGAAGTCGTCTCGCAGAAGGAGGCGGCGGAGAGGGTCCGGGAGGAGAACCCTCAAAGTGACCCTCTCCGCCAACGGAGGACAGGCAGGAGGAGGCGGCAGTTTGACCGCCGCCTCCTCCCACCGTAACCGGACCTAGGGAGGATGGGTCGGGGGGCCCATCCTCCCATTGCACAGGTCCGGCGGACGGAGGAGACGACCGGTGTGTACACGGTTGTCTCCTAACAAGACGGGGTCCGGCCGCGGCGCTTCCGCTGCTGGGCCAACCGCTGGGGTGGCACGATGAAATCTGTAGAGATCTCGTGCCGCCCCACCTATAGCGGCAGACGTACACCGTGGGGTTTTAGTCCGTGCGAGTCGGACATAGCCCATCCTCTCCCTCGAGAGGGTGGGTATCCATAAGGGATTTCCCCACGTAAAAAAAAAAAAAAAAAAGGAACTACTGGTCCGATTTGAATAATTCTTTCAGTGTTATATAGCTCATTCATCGAGAATGGTTACCAATATAAAGCCACGTTATTTATGAGTGTCATAGACTACATATCACAACGCTAAGGCCAATAGGAGCGGAGCACAGATGAAAAATGTTTCAAAATCGAGATGTTTTTTTTTAGAGCTTCTGCTGTGTGTCAGCGTTAGCCCAGAGTAGTAACTATTACTACGCGGACGAAGTCGCTGGCAGGGGCTATAATCTATATACTAATATTATAAAGAGGTAAAGTTTGTGAGTTTGTGACGTTGTAGGAGGTAATCTCAGGAACTACTAAACCGATTTTGAATTCTTTTACCAATATAAAGCCACGTTATTTATGAGTGTCATAGACTACATATCATCACGCTAAGACTAATAGGAGCGGAGCAACAATGAAAAATGTTTTAAAATCGGGGTATTTTTTCCTTTTGAGAGCTTCCGCTGCGTCTTAGCCCAAAATAACTATTCCACGCGTGCGAAGTCGCGGGCAGAAGCTATTTACTAATTATATTATCTATAATCTATACCAATATTATAAAGAGGTAAAGTTTGTGGGGTTGTAGGGGGTAATATTTGGGGAGTCGGAGAAAAATGGTCGAACGAAAACATTTCTTACGAATGCTGCCTTAATTATGAGATATATATGATTGAGTTCTAGAGAAAAGTTGTAGCTTGATATTGCCTATTACCGCCCAACGAAGTGATGAAAGATTGACGTTCAATTGTTTAGTTACCGTTTTATATCATTACGTGGTCGTACTGTAAAGAAAGGAATTTGACTCATTTTCTTCATTAGTACCTACAGCTGTGCGAAGGAGGGGTGGTTAGGTAGTTAGAAATAATAACATATGTGTCCAAAGGAGCAGTCGCAGCTAATAGCAATGTACACAATTTAAAAAGCAAGGTAGCGTATTCTATAAGTATACTTTATATAATGGTGTTGGTTAAACTGTCTCGGAAGCAGAGTTTATTTTTCAGTGAATGCGCCGGCAAAGGTAAACACTTTGTTTTTTTCTCTAACACCCTCTTACACTCCATTGGCCTTTTCGTTTTTTTTTTTATTCAAAGACACGTTCGGAAACCAGATATTTTATACTTATTTAGGACAAAGTGTACTGACAGAATTTGAATTAAAATTCTATAGTTACGTAACTGTTTTCTTTAAGTTTCATTAACAATGCTTTTATTACGTGTTTCAAGATAATTGCTATAATTGCAGAGGTGTTATTTTATATCATTAATCTATATATATGGTAATTAGTATATTGATAATTAGTAGATGTTGCCAGCAGCTTCGTTAACGTTTAAATACAATAGTTTCGTTATTTCTTGGGAAGGACTTATTTTATCTGTATTAATTGTGGTCACATTTTTTGATATTATATCATCTTTTTACATAAAGCCTCTGCCATCTGTAGCTTAGCTTAGGTGAGCTCAGTTAGGCTGCGAATTGCGTTAACTAGGCAACAGCCCAAGCCGAGGTGTGCAGCGCACCCTTGAGCTAGTTGTCAAATTAAAAATCGGCTGAGTGCCTTAAGCGCTCGCCTTAGTAGTCCGGTGAAGCTGTTAAGGCCTTCCTAGGTTAAAAGCGTAGTCAGTTCGAGAAAAAAAACCTCTGTCATCATGTTACCAATTTTATGTTACCTCTTTTAGATTTTATTATGCCTGTGAAAAGTGTAATAAGTCCATTCAGAAAGAGGAACCGGCGAGTGTTTGGTGCACTAGTATTGGTATCACACACTACAGCTTCATAAGATCTGGCCAGACGATTACAGTATATCGGTATTGTCAATAATTGCAAACCGTGACTGAATAGCTAGCTGTTAAACAAAGGTATTGTTCAATATCTCTAGCCTACTGCTGCTTCAGAACAACCATAGACACAACAGACGATCTCTAGATTAGAGAAACTTCGGTTGGAATGTTTCCGACACCCGTCATATTCTTCGGACCTTGCTACAACATATTACCACTTATTCGGAATTAGCACAATTTCTAGCATGGAAAATAATTCAATTTCAATAAGGTAGCACAAACTACCTTCAAAGATTTTATGAATTCTCGCTCCCATAATTTTTTCGACAATGGAATCGAGTTACCTATAAAATGACGAAAGTGTCAATATAGTAATGGTACATACTTCGATTTATTAAATAGGTAATAACAAAAAAAAATCGTTTAACTTTTTCCATATAAAACGCTAATGTAATCATATAAGTAAGGAGGTTGGAGTGCATTATAATGCAATTCACGTTTTTAAATTGAAAATATTAAAATATTAGTTAACAATATCTATTACATAATGATATGGTTTATGTAGTCAATTAATTAACGTTTATGAGAATCGAAATCATTTCTAACCTATAAATGTATGGTATTTTTTATGGAAAAGTTTGATAAGAAAGTATAATATAAAAAATATAATATTAAAATGGAGATTATTATTGTATGTTCTTTAAAATTAATGTACAAATAAAATTACTAATTATAAATCAGACTAGCGGGCCCGGCAGACGTTGTCCCGGCCTGGTTATAAAACAACCCTTCTTTTTTTATTAACGTTAAAATGTTCCTCATGAATCACTTTATGCACTGGTGAAAACCGCATGAAGATCCGTGCAATCGTTTTTGAGTTTATCGCGAACAGACAGACAAACAGACGCGGTAGTGGACTTTGTTTTATACTATGTAATGATGATGTTATATACGTGCTTAAGAGGACTTAAGCTTACAAAACGAATACGAGGATATTTTAAAACTACTGTAACCAGTTGAAGTTATCTTTTTACAAATGTCTAAAATGTTTGGTTGTTTGATAAAATAATGTAAACCTCTCGCTCCCCAATCCTGGGTTTGAACACCCTATATAGGGAGACTTTTTTCTTTTATTGTCGTTAATTGCTCTGATTGGTGGGACAGAACGGAATTTAGTCGCGTTCGAGGGATTTGTAGGCGCTTCCGTATGCGGACGTGGCACTCAGTAATTTAGACTCGATTGTGCAACTGCTACGTTTAATAGCTTTCTGGGGTAGAGATTAATTTTATTATACAGAGTTTACTGTCGCTGTCTCTGGTATGTAATATATAATATCTTTTATAAAATTATATTAACAATGATTCTTTAAATAATTCTAAAACCATCTGCAAAGGTAATTATTGATGAAAGCGCCAGAGAGAGCCAGGTGGGCCACCTTTTAAAAGGCCGGCAACATACTTGCGATTCCCCAGGTGTTGCTAGTGTCTATGGACGGCGGTGATCACTTACCATTAGGTGATTAGCCAGTTCGTTTGCCCCCTATAAAATATAAAAAAAATAATTGACGAAAAATCGTTTACAGCTACAAACAAATATTGTAATATTTATTTAACAGTTATTTCATATCATATTTGAAATATTAAGCCTTGTTTGTTATAATGTTGGTCCCTATACGATAGCTACTACTTTAACAGAAGTTAATTCTGCATTGACAATAGAATAACAAATAAAAGTGAAAATAAATTGCATATCATTTCAATGTAAAATGATACTTATACATCTAACTATTGAGTTTGTATTTGTATATATAAATTTAAATTGTTTGTTATTAGACAAATGTTTAATTTTACAATACTTATCTTTGATTGTCCTTCTCTTCGTACTTGAACTTAACTAAGTCAACCTAACGCACAGCGAGAGAACTGTAGACACTACCGCGGCCGTATGGATGAAGCACACTGTAATTTAATTCAGTGCCGATTGCAAAATGGACGAGTTTTATGGAATTTTAGAAGAGAAAGGGAATTAACTAATTCGAACGTTTTCTTAAAACTCGAATTGTTAGATTATTTTATGTCGAACTTATTTGAAGTTATATTTTTTTTGGCGCGTCAGGGAAAGATGATGAGAGTAAATTTTTACGATGCACGCGCCTACCGTCACGAAAAACCTACACCCTGAAGTTAGCTATAGTCTACATTTTGTTTCTTTGTATTTGTTGCTTGTATTTCTTTGTATTAAAACTTTCAATGTATTAAATACCTTTTTTCTATTGTTTGTTTCGTTTTTTCTACAAACATAGAATAAGGCGAAAGATAAAATTTTTGAAAAGATTTTTATCTTGTTACGCCAAAGAATTATAACTTCTAACGCGTGTACATAAATACACACACATACTTTTTTTTCAAATTTAAATCAATATACGTCGATTTTTGGAGTTACCCTTACAGATAAATAAGATGCTATAGTATATATATGTTATTATGACATCCCAGTCATTGTAGCTTACTTTAACTCGGAAGAAAATGTATATTTATGTTTCTTATGATTTCATAGTTATTTATATCTGTTTGCTGAATATAATAAAGAGGAGATGAATCTCAAAATTGTCTAAAGAGGTCAAACAATATCCAAATAAACTTACGTAATTTAGTTATGTAGGTGTAGCGATATTTAGTTATAGCTAGACGGTCTGAATATGGAATCAAACAATTTTTTAACTTATATATGCATACATGACACCTCTTTGTTTGGTAATAGATTTTTTGTAGATTAAATTGTGTTAATATAAAAAAAATACAATAGAAATACATAATACTGGCGTTGGCTCGCGACTTCGCTCGTGTTAAAGCAAATTTAATGTATCCCTCGGGAACAGACCATTTTTTCTGGTTGAAAGGTAGGTACTATATTCTTTTATGATAATTTACGGAGTGAAATCGTAAAAAACACACTCACACTCGCATTTATTATATTAGTAATGATTGAGTCTTCTAAAACCTTTTCTAAGAACTAGAATTAACTATCTAAATACTATGACTGTATTGTTCTTTAATCAAGTTCCACATTAATTCATAAATTGCTACCATTAATTACACGATACCACAGATTGCACTGACCGAACTAATTGCGTTGCGTTAATAGAAAATTTACTCGCTCTAATAAGCGATCCGTCCAATTACCACAGGGCTACTTTAATCTTGTATATCAGTTATGAGTCTAGTTAACTTTATCGAATAACTCAGAATAAATACTAATCTTATGTTTAAATTTCATTACAACATGAACCTAATGTCACGATTTCAATTAGCGTTGAAAATTTTCTGTTGCTGCATTTTTAATATCATAGTACACATAATTATTCATACATCGGTTAATTATTATTAGTGAGTTTATTTAAGTCTTTATATATGTATCTTATAATATTAAGATATTATTATCCGTTCCGTTACAATAACTCTATTGGAATAGGTATTTAATTTTTCGCTTATATCTCTGGTAACGGCGAAACTAGTCAAAGTTAATAACAATTTTAGTTGTTTTAGCTCTATAACTCGAAGGTAACAGAATAGAGTTGTATTTTGATGTCGTGATTTCAGGTCAGTTAGAAGAAATCGTTGCAGATTTATTACTTATGTAGATGATTGGATTGTGAGTTATCAAAACCCAAAATAAATCTGTTATATCATCACATAGTATAAAACACTGTCCTCTGCTGCATCTGTCTATTCGCGATAAACCCAAAAAATACTGAACAGATTTTGACGCGGTTTTCACCAGTGGATAGAATGATTTACGAGGAAGGTTTAGGTATGTAATTTATCTATATTTTTTAATTATAGAGGGCAGAACAACGTCCGCCGCTAGTGTTAATATAAAACATTAAGTTAAAAGTTAAATAAGCAAAATTCTTACCTACATTAAACTTAGAAAAAATGTAAATGTAGTTCTGCTTAAGCCTATACTTTTGCAATAGATTTTTTGAAATAATTTGATTTATTTAATTTACTAAGTGGTATTTTTAAATTTACTTAAAAACTAAATCCTAACAAATAAAATGAAAGTCGGAGATGATATTATTTATTGTAGAAAACAAAACAATTATAATACCGATTGGTTAATAACTTGATTAATAGATATTATATATAAAAACAACATGAAATTTACATCTCACTTTCTTATATGACAGCTTTTTATAAGAATTGATCTCTGAGAAACACAATAATTTTACCGGCTTATAGTTTTTATGTTATTATCTTCTAACCAACTCCGCCAATTAACATGCTGTAAAAGGTAAACTTTATCTCCATGACATTTTCATTATGATTTAGCTCTTTGTTCTAATAAGAAATTGTAAATTATACATGAAACCTGTATCTAATGACTTGGTAATTGTAACATTTATTTTCTTTTTCACATAAAAACAATAATTTCGGCTGAGATATTAAACTTAGATATATAGACACTATATATCGTATTTTTTTGTAAAGAGTAATGAATTTTTCTACGGATTTTATTCCTTTATTTCAAATCATTCCAGCAACGCACGCTATAGAATTTTGCTAATTTGAATTACATTAATTGTGATCCGGTAATGAAAATAAATATTTACCTAAATAAAAAGTAGTTTAATATACCTTTCTAACAATGAAATAATTTTCAAATGAAAGTCCCCGAACGTACAAACTCACTAACTTCAACTTTTTAATATTGGAGTTTCATAGATACGCTTTCTGCCAGAGTCAGGTCAGTCATGGGAGAGTCACTTTATAGGTAGTATTAAATTTATATTATATAATTTAGTTCTTCCAGATTATGCCACTGAGATACACAAAGACAAACACAACACTTACAGACATCATGCCTTAAATAAATATATATTGACATAATAATTACTGTTAAGTAAAATATATTACAATACAATACTATATTGGTTCATTTGAAAAAATGCGTTCTAGAGTGTCTTCTTCCAACCCACATTCACATATTGAGTTGTCCCTGATTCTGAGTTTTGCAAGATAAACCGGAGAGCACACGTCTACAGATAGATCCTCAGTCTACACATAGTAGATGCAGCAAACTTGCAACAGTCACGAAACTTATATGGCCATGGCTTACCAGAAATGTTATTCTGAATGGAAGCATACGATTTGCCTATAATCGGGTTGGCAGTCTTGTTTGGGGAGGATAAATCCTTAGCATAGGATTTACAGTGATCAAAATATCTAGTCTAGATAGCTTCTTTAGCGATAAGATCAACTCCATTACCCTGGATCACACTATGTCCTCGTATCCATGCCAGAACTACATAAATTCCTAAACAATGACATTGATACAAATGGAATTGGTTAATTGTGATAACTGATGTTTCATTGAAACATGTCAAAACAATATCAAATGTATTGTAAAAAGTTTCAATGAAACGAAAAGTCCTTTCTTTCTTTCTTTAAGGCAAACAATTTCAATAATATATTTATAAAAAAAACATTTATATAGATTTTTTGAAACAGGATCCTTCTCGGGCGTCCACACAATACCCTCCTAAATTATTATCACAATCTGATTCGTAGTTTCGGCATGCATAGAGGACAAACATACAAACATTGATCTATACTAATAATAATAATAATAGTATTATAAAGAGGTAAAGTTTGTGAGTTTGTGACGTTGTGACATTGTAGTGAGTAATCTCAGGAACTACTAAACCAATTTCGAAAATTCTTTTACCAATAGGCTATATATCATCACGCTAAGGCCAATAGGAACGGAGCAACAATGAAAAATCTTTTAAAATCGGGACTTTTTTTCCTTTTGAGAACTTCCGCTGCGTCTTAGCCCAAAATAACTCTGCCACACGTACGAAGTCGCGGACAGAAGCTATTAACTAATTATCTATACTAATATTATAAAGAGGTAAAGTTTGTGAGGTTGCAGGGGGTATTATCTGAGGAGTCGGAGAAAAAATAGTCGAACGAAAACGTTTCTTACGAACGCTGCCTTAACTATGAGAGATATATGATTGAGTTCTAGAGAAAAGTTGTAACTTGATAATGCCTATTACCGCCCAACGAAGTGGGCACGGGTCGGTTACTTTTTATATATAAAGAAGGTTTAAATAAAACCGAGAAGAGCTCATATCACCAAGAAATGGCAAGAATATAATGTTTGTATTTCTTATTTGTCTATTTCTCTTTTTCATATGCTTCATTTATTTAACAATATTTCAAAATTATAAATCCTGTAAGACAAGGAAAGCATCGTAAAGCTCTCAGCCTTAAAAAAAAACAAGTGATGTTTAAATGACACTACGCAAAAATTTACATATACTGAGATTTATCGTCATGTAATAATTTTCTTATCTAAAAACTAGCTAACGTTCATAAAACCAATGGTAATCTAATTCCTCAGAACATTTAAATTAGCGAGTTAATATATAATAATAGATATCGTAATACTATTTAGTAAAATGTAGTAAATTAATATTTAAATGTAGTTATGAAAGTGTTCTGTGTAAATATTATTTGTTTCACTGACTAGGATTTGCCTGCGAATTCATTCACGTTATTTGAAAAGCAGATTCCGATAACAATTATATATACGCTATTTTAGTGTGAGAACGCGTGCCTTGCTATCAATGGAATAACTTTAGAATCGCATGAGTACTTCCAGAGATTGCCTTCTACAAACATACAAATTTAAAAGATTAACATAAAAAAAGTGTGTGTGTACTTATGCACACGCGTTAGAAGTTACACTTCTATGGCGTAAGAAGATAAAAATCTTTTTAAAAATTTTATCTTTCGCCTTATTCTACGATTGTAGAAAAAACGACACTAACAATAGAAAAAAGCATTTAATACATTGAAAGTTTTAATACAAAGAAGTACAAACAACAAATACAAAGAAACAAAATGTTGACTATAGCTGACTTCGGGGAGTCGGTTTTTCGTGACGGTGTGCGCGCGCATCGTAAAAATTTACTCTCATCATTTTTCCCTAACGCGCCAAAAGAAGTATAACTTCAAAAACTAAACACAAAAATACCTATGATAATAGTATGCTATAAAGTTTATAAAAGAAAAATAGTTTGTAAGTTCCAATCATAAAAATAGGGAAAAGCTAAAATAACTGTACCATTTTCTCGTCTGTCTGTCAATCAATCTTCTTAATTTTGTCTCGTAGCTATTGATCAACTTTAGTGTTGTTAATAAGAAAAAACTTTCTATAGAATTTACGCGTCCGAGCGTCATAAATGACGCATCTTATGTTTACAATTTACAATATTTATACAATACAACAATACATTACATTATATAATACAGTTTTAACAATTTAGAAAGGTATCTAAAAGAAGTACAGGTAATAAGATTTATATATTAAAGCGAAAAATAAACTGTGAACCTCTTATTATACTCGAATTTAGACCAATTCTATTTTTAAACACACTTTAACTACACTAATACTATAAATGAGAAAGTGGTTTTGTTTATAATGCGTTCACGCTGTAAATACTGAATCGGTCATAATAATATTTTTCATACGCATTGTCAGGTATACAGAAAAGGACGTAGGGTAATAAAAAAACTTTTCCCAAGCGATAGGTCAAATCTACATTAAAGTCACCGAATCCGGGAGTCAAAACTTGTTTGTAATATTGGTATAAATGACAGCTATATTTTTACGGTCGAGATACGATGGATGACCCGGCCGACCATTCAGAGTGGCTTTCCCGTACCTTCATTTTGCATGATATTAAACTGGGGTAAATAAAAATATGCATAAAAGAAAAACTTGGTAGAAGAATTATCATGAAAAGCGGGAGGTTCCCGCGATGTCTAGGTGAGGTACCGGTCAAGCAGTTTTCAGTTTTATTTTCTTTTCGCGATAGTGCCCTCATTTCCATAATAACTATGAAATTTTCGTAAAAAGTTACACAGCCGAGCAGGAATATTAGTTTCGAATTTTTCAAAGGCAAAAATGAGACTTGGGTAAGGTCGCTATGTCTATTATCGTAGGCATTACTTTTTATACCATGTACTAAAATTCGCATCATCACTTTGGATCACAGAGGTTAGGGGAAAGATTAATGCGATATAATTTTATAGTGGGCTGTATAGTAACTCACGCAAGTTATTAAAGAAATCCTTAATAGTAATCAATTAAAAACAAGGATCTATATTGTTAGTAGAAATTTAAATTTATTGGAGCTGGCAGAGATTATGACAGGTTCGCGGTTCCTTAGGATTGTATGGTGAAATGTGATACACGGTTAAAAATCTTAAATAATGTAAGTATATAGATAAATGGAACCAGGTTATTGTAATAATAATAGGAATTTGATAAATATCAATGTCTATAAGAGGAGAACGGATGTTTTTTTTTGTATATCATGTTAAATGTATTTCATTATGTGAATGACACTTTACATAAACGTTGTCAAGGCTGCAGAAAATAATATAGAGCACCTTTTATCCAGAAAAAGTATTATCCCCGAGAAATAGGTCAAGTTTATATTAACTCGAGCGAATAAACGCAAGTAATAACTGGGATTGCATGTATAGATACAAAAGATTTATTATATTCAGTTTTAATTTTCTCTCCAACGGAGTTTAATGGCATAAGGATTATACAATTCGTAAAATTAGTTAATATATTTCACGATAAATAGGACCATTAAAGGTTTCGTATTACAAATTTAGGGTAGGATAGGATAGAAATTAGTTTAAGCTGTTACGTTTTATTTAATGTAGAACTAATCTCGACAGTTCTGTAAATGAAATTCTTATACAGAAATATACGGTTCTTGTATACCAAAAAATGAAATATAATCTGTAATTTGCAGCACTCGTCACCCTTCTCTGTAATTTCTAGATTGTAATCTAGTTACAGATACGAGTCGAGTTGGTCCGTGATTTACTACAGTTGTCTCTCTAGTTAACGAGGAAAACTTTTTGCTCCTCCGACTGCGCGACGCAATGGGATAAATTAACCAAATTGTTACGTTTACTTAGATACGTGTTATTAATAGTACAGCTTTATGTGTTTTGTAATTTTTGTTACGTAAAATGTTATCCTTATTGTTCAAGCTCGAGGAACGTTATGTGTATAAAGAAGGTACTGTTGTAAACATCGTCATTAATTATATTTCATATACTCCCACACATATATCTCACAAATGCTTGTTATTGAAGACGCTGTAATATTATTTAAATATTTTATTCCAGAATTATTTCACTTCAACCTATAGCTATGTATTATGCATTTTAACAAGAATGCAAGTCTTGGTCACCTGTACTGTTGTCTAAAAAAATAGGTGTGCATATGCAATTTTTTGAAATAATTAAATTTATATATGTTTAGCACCGGGAAAAGAAGTGCATCCATTAGTTCGTTATTTGTCAGTGAGTTTCTATTCTCCGATTATACTTCATCCAAAAATGAGCTAGGCGTACTTAAGTTACATATTTCTCAACTTTTCTCCGATGTGTGTTGTAGTTAAATGTGCCCCTTATCCATGTAACGACTGCATAATAGGTAGCTACTTCTGAGGATTGTGTCTGAACGCCTCGTGGAACAGTATATGTTGCCAGGAACACCCTTGGAACTGAGCACTACTATTTTCTGGCAGAGATAGGTATATGACTTTGGTATTTCCGCAATCGAACTTAGCAAAGACTTACCCACTGCCTAGATTGTTAGTGTCCTAATTTCATTTTGCAGATTTGCGTATGACAGTACATATCTCTAAATGTAGTCTCTCCACTCAAAAACTCAAACGCCTCATTAATGGTTTGAGTTTTATTTTTAAGAAATGTTGACAGCGTCTTGTACTAAAAGTATATTTATTTTTCATAGCAATCGAATTGCTAAAAGCGTTTATAAATCAACTATCAAAAGATTGTGCAGGTCAGTAACGTGGTTAGAGCGAGAAACTCGGAAATTGAAGACGTTCGAACTGAAATCGAGGGTAAAACGCCACTCGGGGGTCGAGTACTTGAACTAGTTGAACCGGCAGAACGTTGTTAAGCAAGATAAAACTCGTATGAGTCCGGAGACCAATTCATTTAGGAACTACTCGACTGTATGCATTGTTAGAAACATAAACTGCATTCGTGGTCTGGTATATGTTCAAAAATACCTATAAATTGTAGCTGTAATTTGGATTAATGTTACGTAGAAAACTTTATGTATAGGTGATTTATGTTAAATGTTTTTCAGCTTTTGAATTCGTGTAGAAACAAATGTTATGTTATATTCCCGTGATTAATAATAATAATAACATTAATATGACTAAATGCCTTCACTCTAGATGTTATTCTCTACTTCTGATATTTATTATTTACAACCAAAAGCTTTCTTTATTAAATCATATTTCTATAGTCGATTTATTTTAAGTAATCTATACTAATATTATAAAGAGGTAAAGTTTGTGAGTTTGTGACGTTGTAGGGGTAATCTCAGGAACTACTTGTCCGATTTAAAAAATTCTTTCAGTGTTATATAGCTCATTTATCGAGGAAGGATATAGGCTATATATCATCACGCTAAGGCCAATAGGAGCGGAGCATCAATGAAGAATGTTTCAACATCGGGTTTTTTCCTCTTGAGAGCTTTCGCTGCGTTTTAGCGTTAGCCCAAAGTAACTATTCCACGCGAACGAAGTCGCGGGCAGAGACTAGTTATTAATGAATCATTGTTAAGAAATTAAAAATTGTAAATGATTATGATATATATATTTATTCTATGCTCTCTTTTTAGTTTACGTCCAATAGCATTCATTATAATGTGTGTGAAGGCATAATTCGCACTTTTCGATTACTTTATTTCGAATGATTTAATGTTAGGTATTTTTATGAGCAAGTAAAAATTATATAAAAGTATAGATTTCAGGTCAGGAAATACAAAATAACTTGGGTATTAAATACAAGTACAAGATGTACGAGAACTTTAAACATCATATAGAGGAGATATCGTAAACCGCACAGCTAATGGATAAATTTCTTATCTACATATAACATTGAAGACGGTAAGCCTTCCAGATTATTATGTCGATATCCACAAACGAGTTCCATAACTAAGCGTAACTTGTGGAATTCAGAGCACGTTACCAAAGTTTCCTGTTCAGGTGTTTCAGGTAGGTTGTAAATATTTGATTAAAAACCTTCAAATCAATTATCCTTACTAATATTATAAATTCGAATGTGAGTTTGTTGTTACACTTTCATCAGATTTTATTGATTTTTTTTGTATATGTTCAGGTGGATTCAAGAATTCAAGAATGGTTCATATTCCCAGTAGAGCCCGGTAGGTGACGCTGCGGTTGAATTTTAGGATTTTTTTATTATTTAGCAGTTGATAAAAAAAACAAGGTGTGTCGTAAAGACACAAGATAGAAGTTAAATTTTTGTATTAAAGAGAAACAGTTTAATTGAAAAAATATAACAAAAAGCCAACGTCACGCGGTGCTCCCAGGTGGTCACCCATCCAAGTACTGCCCGTGTACGACGTTGCTTAACTTCGGTGATAGGACGAGAACCGGTATTTTCAACACTCCACACGACAAAGTGTTTGTTCCCACCACTTTTCGTCGCACAAAATGGTTGCCGATGAAAATGTCAAACCCTCCCATAAGCAGTTTCACTTCAAAAATAAAGAAAGCGATTGAGAAACAGAGGACGAAAGGGTACAGGACTGTTATGTCTTCGCTTAGTTTATGTAGAAGATACAATTTCATTTCATTTTTAATATTACATACAGATATAGTCGAATTATTTTTGGTTAATATGGATGTTATTTTCAATTTCGAAGTGACTGAAAAAAAAGGATTGTGTGGTTTTATGAAACCACGGTAAAAGTGAAACTTTTTTTCACACTATAGACATTTAACTAATAATAGTCTATACACTATACGGTCAGCTGCTGCGAACTATAAGCGCCGCCATATTGGCCCTGGCTGCTCTGACGAGCGCCTTTCACTTTATCCCTACTCCGCGGCCGACCATCACGCGACATGCAACACAAAGACGAAAAAGTTTGAGACGATGTAATAAAAGTTTCACTTTAATAATAGTACAAGTTCTCGAATAAATATATGGTTCCTAAACATTAAAATTGTGACATATCGTTAATTTATACTACACATCGCTTCATAGTCTCTTTTCTCATTGAATGTAAGTTGTCTTTGAACGGTTAATAATTCAAGTCTCAAATAAAATCCGTAGTTGGCACGAGAAAAAGTCCTATACAAATTGTAAGTCGTGTCAGGTGCTAAAACTCCGCTGGAGTAAAACGAGCTAGACAGTAAATCTGGCTAAATTCAATCTGAAAAAGTTTTTCATGTCGGTCACTCGAGGGCACTTTTCTTCTTCGGTTGGAGTTGTTCGTAATATTTAATTAATGTTACTTGAACCGTGTATCTTGTGAAACAGTGTTGTAGGTTCGAGTATAAATTAGATAACTGTATTTTATTCACAACTATTACTGAACTAACGCAGGAATTGAGACCAATTTTTCCCTTAATACTAATTTATACTATATGATGAAATAGAATGGCAACTGAATTGTTAATATTTTTTTTGATCCCTCTGCTGTCTTCTATCTCACTCACTCACTTTTTTCAACCGTTTTTCAAACATTTTTTTTTAATACGAACCATGTCCTAACAATTATAAACGCAATAAAAAAAGAATTACTCAAATAGCCGTATTGAAGTGATGCACTCACACACAAATTCGGCAATTCGGCGGTTGTAGTTCCATTTAAGCATGAAGTCGATCTGTTATCAAGCAATCACAGTAGTATAAGTTTTTGCACAAAGAACCTCAGACGGATGGCCACAAACTCTTTGGAACGCCTAATGCAGCAATGCATGATGCATCCACATCCTTCGAACCAGAACTTGGCATCGTGAGTATTACTGATTTGCGGCAGAAAATTTTGTGACGGTGGTGGTCCCATAATCGAACCTTGCACGGGTTCTAACTAACAGTATCACTCTTTTAAAATTCTTGTCCTTGAGAACGCAAATGCATTAAAAATGTTTTTGGTAAATTGATGTTTATGGCTGTTTTATTCTATCTGTTAAAATGTAGATTCCTTCTAAAATTGAAGTGCTTATCCATTTAATATAGTATACTGTTACAACATGTATGCGAACTCATTGTTAAAATTAAGTAACGAATGCATTATTAACCATGGGTACCAGAAGCCAAGGGGTTCTAATAATAGTCCCTCTAGCATCTTCTTCAATCATTCGAATAATGACATCAGACTTCCAAAGACTGAATTATTGAAAGGTTAATAAGAGCGCCACGGTGCGTCTGAGTGGAATTTTATTCTGAAAATAGGAGCGAATGCGAATGAAGAACAAAAGACAAAGTTTTTCCAACTACGACTACAGTGAATGTAATATGATTATGTGATAGTGACTCTATTTGACTTTTGTCTGTAAAAGTACAAAATAGTTCCACTTGATGCGAACGACCGTTGATGAACCTAGGGCGGTAATCGTACAATATGGAGCACAAGTTTTTATAAAACTATAACACCATGGTTAATTTAATGAGAATTCTGCCTGAGTATTCTGTAAGTTCTATCATGTTCCTAACAATTAATACTACCCAGAATAGCGCCTGAATGTTTATAAAAGCTAACATTTACACGTCGAGTTAACGTCAGGCGCCAGACAGTTTGCTGTTTTAAAGTTTGAACCTTACTATGTAACTACCGACAGATAACATTTAGCGATATTTTATATAATATTGGAATAGAGTAACAAAAATTTGTTATAAGAAATAAATAAGCAATTAAATTAAAATAAGAGAGCACGGATATTAATTTCGGTATATCGTCATTTTTCGATTATAGATAAAAATTGTTGAATTATTTGCCCATTATTATATTAAACTTTTTATTTCCATTATAAAACATTAACGAGTTATTGAATACCCTATGTCTAGACAGTAATATTCAGCAAAATAAAGATAAACATCAGCATCGTCTCAATGATCCTATCTAAGGGCTTATAAAGTATTGCCAGTCAACGAACTGTGAAAGCCGAGCTATTACAAGTTTACAAATTGTACGAATAATAACACTGGATTATTTTATAAATTTATTGAATAATTCAAAATTTAAAATGAGTGAAAAATATGAGGACTAAAGAGAATTTTATAAGCAATTCTATGATGTTTATCTTCACAACACTTTATTCTGTTGAAAATACAAAAAATAAAATTTACTATTGATATATAAATTTAATTAAAAAATGAGTTAAATTTCGACATTTTTTTATCCAGATGGAAAAATAATATAGCTTTAAAATTTAAAAGGGATACTTATTTCTTTAGCATCTTTTATTCTACTAAAAACCAATTTCATTCGTGATCCATTAGGCGACTCAGATTTCTTTTTTTTTTCAATTTATAGTCTGATATTGGATTTGGATGATTTGGTTTGGTTTGGTCCAAGAGTAAGTTCGTAAACATTATTTTATAAGAAAGCTCGGTTTTAGATTCAATTATACAATTTTGTTTTATTATATAGTCTTATACCAAGTATGTCTTATTGTCTTAGACTAGCATGAGATCATAACAAGCAACAAATTGACCATAGTAGCTAACTGGTAGTAGATATGGCTTAATTATAAGACTTTCCTTCGGCAAAAGCTTTGGTTCTTTAAAGTATAGTCTTCGATGTGGCATTATGAATCACAGCATTGTCGGTGAGTACTCGTTGTGTACCAAGAGTAAAAATAACTTTATTTTTAGCTTATTGTTAGAGCTTCTATACCAGCAATCTCTGGACCTCATATACTCTGCTTACTTATAATACATTACATATACAGTCTCTTCAGGGCATTGTTGGGGCTGCGTGTGGATTTTGCTCAATAATTCGTAAAAAAGCAAATTCCCCGATGGATCGGTTGTGTGGCAGCTCAAATAGTGTCTTGAGAATGTTGTGAGGAAGACCTGATAGTTTGTTTCTTCGAAACTAGGCAAAATTGTTAAAAAGTGTGTACACTTACACAAGTTAATGACTTTGCTTGCGTGGGTGTATACTGTAAATATATTAGTACTTAAAACGTGTTCTTATATCTTTACTAACATAGGCTAAGTTTACTAACAAGAATGGTTGTAATGTCTGAATAAGATACATTATTATCATATACTAGCTATCCACCGCATTCTATTCTATGCTCACATCGAATATGATTCTGAATTACTTCCAAGGAAATTACATAAGCTTAAACAAGTTGCCTATTAAGAAGCACGACTATTGCGCAGGGTACCGCCCTCGCGATTGAGTACCTTACTAATATAGAATACACCTACAACTTTAGTGTTGGGTTCATCTCAGTATTGTTTGGTTTTAGTTGGGCTGCCAGCCCTCCTTTAACTCTAGGATACATGGTCACACGGCCTGCCCACATTGTTTCTTCGTTTTTTAGGATACTTTTAGACCTACATTAAGAATGGTATTATCTACACTCTGAAAGGTCGTAGCTTGATGTTAGCTACCTACCACTAGCCTGATAATAGAGGAATAGCCCTCTTCCCCAAGTAAGGTATAGGTATAATCATCATTCCAGTCCGTGACGTATTGACGATTTCAAACTCCGGGAACTTTACAATTCTATATTTTCCCATATACAGTGGCACTACAAGAAGATTTCTCGAGTTCAGGTTTCCTCGTGTTGTTTTCCTTCACCGTCGGCCGATAGTGCTACCAATTTAAATTAGTAAATGTTCGCGATTTCCGAAAAAATCATTGGTACATGCCGCCGTTCGAACCTGCGAGCACTGAATTGATATTTCACCGGTCAAACCACTGGACCACCACGACGTCATATAGCCTATAACCTACTTCAATAAATAGGCTATAAAGAGTAAAGAACATTTTTTTATTTGACTGGTAATTCCATTACATTCGTGTATTATAATAGATAATCAAACTCTGAGTTTTGGAATATTAGTAGAGATAAATAAACAAGCCTCAGTTATTGTAAGTTGAAATTGTAGGAACAGTACTCGATTCTCGTAATCGGTAGTCGGTAGCTAGAGCCCGCTTCTAAATTATTTGTGTTCGCAATTATCATTGCGCTTTGTCGTCGGATCTAGGAAATGAGAACGGAAACCCGTTTACAAATAAAGCGACTCTCTTCTCTCAAGTTGTGTACTTGAAACTATTCACTGGAATAGCTGTCTGTAAGTTAGACTTCGTTTAATATCGAGTTTGTTCTACAATTTGATCTTATTATGTTTTATAGGTCATTTTTTTAACATCTGACTACATTCTCAGCTGATATTACATATCCCGTGAAGCCCAGGGAACGGATGACTCTGAAATGTTCGGAACAAACTTGTAAGTGCTCGGTGAAAGATTATCAACTTGAAGAAAGTGGTTAGCGATGTGACCAGCAGAAAAGACTGATTGTAAAGATCGATCCTATATCAATCAACATGGTGTCACAAAATACTACTACAATTCACTTATTAATACAACTGAACGTTATCTTTGTATGATAAGAGAAAAAAAAGACGTGGAATCACCTCCCGGCCAGTGTGTTCCCTGCCTTTTACGACATGGGGCCCTTCAATTGTGAAGAGGCATTTTTCAGTTCGGCATAATGGCGACAACGGCCGTTGCTATTTAATAACGACAGTCACTGTTATTTATGGACTGTAGTCTACTTTCCATCAGGTACTGTGTAGTTATTTTGCCGAACTAGAATAAAAAGCTACGATGGCTTCATATGATAGTGTGTTAGAACACCGAGTCGATGAACTTAGGTTCGAAAACATGCAACAATCGGAGGTTTCGGTGAAGGAAACCATAGAACCCTCTAGTTGGAAATCTATCAAATACCTATTGATTTGGTCCAGTAACACATTTGGAAGCCAATTCCCCATTAGGTTTAGCGCGAATACGAAATGTACGAAATACGTGTTATAAGCTTGTGGTCAAATGCTAAAACTTATAAAGTATTAAAAAAAACTTAATGAGAGAGTTTTCATCATATCAGAACGTACATATAATTTGTAATTCAAGCAAAATCAATTTTTGCCCCAAACATAAAACATTTTAGTAATACGTCTGTTTCAAAGTACCCTTTATTCAATCCTAACATAGACCAATAACCAAAACAAATTACGCAGGGTTGAATAGGCTCAATACAGCTTTATCACGGCTTTAAGGGTGCCTACTGCCTCTAGCTTGCGGCTGTTGTTTGTCTTTATAAATGTCGGATGATATTGTTTGCATTTATATCGGCCGTGCTCCCGTCGACCCTGATATCCGTTTAATATGATAATCCGCATGCAAACAACCGGTGGATTGCCCGGTTAAATTATTTATGCAGTCAGACCGGTGTCTAATAGATTCGCTTGCGGAATGATGCTTGGGGACTTTTGTTCCAGCCCCCCTGCTTCCTAGATAGGGGCAGTAGAAGTCAAACGATTTTTAAAATTAACGATAAGTAATCATAATAGCAAATCGACCACAGACTGATTATGCAAAATGGTTATATTTATTTAAGCTATGAAACGAGTTATCATCGAGTTTCGTATTTGCATTTTTATTAAAATTTTATTTTATTTTTATGTATTCGGCGTGTTTTGTTTTTAATGTTATTGTTGTTTATTGGGGAAACGAAAACATTAACTAATTATTGTAGTCATTAGTATAACGTTTTAAAATTGCCTATATATTTTATTTTAACAAAATTTATAAAATATAAAGATAAAATACAAAGTGGATATTAATTGGATGTTGAATATTTAGATACATTCTAAAGTCATTATGGGCGACAAAATTTCTATGCGAATTCCAGTTGGACATAACCTTCGTGTTGATTTAATTAGGTGAGTTTTATTCACTACTAGTTGTGCCCGCAACTTCGTCCGCGTTGATTTTAATATAAACTAGCGGACCCGACAGACTTCGTTCTGTCAAAAAGATTTGGAATGTGGCAGTTTTTTGGTCCTACCTATTTTATAGCCGGGGCAAAAAATTCTCCTGAACAGAACCGTCACCCTGGTGATAGGGCGGTGTGTGGGGTTCAGCTCGGGTGACCAAAGTATTTTCGCTTGCACGAACTTTGGCCACCCTTCTGGGACCCACTAAAAAACCCCGACTGGGATGTTTGCCAGAGGGCTTCAAACTAAAACTCAGTAGAGTAGGTAACAGAAAATCCAAGAAAACCAACACCTCTACACCGGCAAATCGGCAGGTTGTTGTTGTTATGGTTGTTGTTTCAATTTTCAACTTCTTTTTAATTTGATATGCCTTGGAGTCACGTCCTTTAAGCCATACCAATATTGTATGTGTGTAAAGTTTTCATTTTCCGATATTTTTTATTTTATTCGTTGTTCATGTCATTTACATAATATTACTATGTATTTAAATAATTTTGCACAGATAGGGATATTAAATTAATAATAATAAAACACTTTTGGTAACGCGGTTTGTGTTTGACTGATGTAATGACGTGAAAACTGATGCATTTTATGTCGCGTCCCGAAACTAAAACAAAAGAAATAATATCGTGAAGCCGACCAAATTGAAAATCAGTACTAATGATCTATAGCTCTTACATTTGTGACTATTCAATTTGGTCGGGTTCGCGATATTATCACTTTTGTTGAGTTTCGGAACGCGACATTAGATCTCCCAACGCGCGCACGCACACTGTTTTGATAGATATGATTGAATTTGAACTTTTTGTAGCGGTATTAAAGTGCAAATTGACTCTTTGGCGTCAGGAACACACCTACATTGCTTGGACGACAGTGAAAGCTTGTAATTTAATATGAACTTTATTGAATAGCAATAAAGTTCAAATTGATTGTACATTTTAGTTAGAAAACGTTTGTATGGGAAAAAGAAAAGGGCTGATTTTAGGGTTTTCCCGGCAATTATTCGAATTTTTCTCGCCGTAAGAACCATCCTTGGACTTCAACGAACATTTAAAAAAAAGAATTGGCAAAATTGGTCCAGGCGTTGATGAGTTATGCGCTTACCAACACATTTTGCGATTCATTTTTATATTATAGATAGTATTCCGTTTACTGTCTCTTAGATATTATTCATACATTATATAATATCCTGGTTTCTGTCAGAGATTTAATTGCGTTTACTTACCAACTCTTCTCTCGTACTTAACTCAATCCGTCATTCACATTACAATAACTTCTGATAGAGTGGACCGATTTTTATGAAACGAACACTAAATGTTTTATCGTCAACGCAGTGATGCGCGTTCAAAC
This sequence comes from Antheraea yamamai, assembly GCA_036509395.1. NCBI lineage: Eukaryota > Metazoa > Arthropoda > Insecta > Lepidoptera > Saturniidae > Antheraea > Antheraea yamamai. The sequence goes on from AP028440.1 coordinate 10,495,438, forward strand.
AAACACATAATTCTAATAATGATCGAAATGTATTTTATTACTCATTCCTAGCACCTGTGACAATTTTTTTAACAAAAATCTAAAAAGTACCTGCGACACGTTAGATTTATATTATGAAAAAATCCTTGACAAATTATATACTAAAACGTTCCTTATTAATCACTCTATCCACCGGTGAAACCGCATGTTAATCCGTTCGGTAGTTTTTGAGTTTATCGCGAACAAACAGACAGACAGACGCGGTAGGGGACTTTGTTTTATACTATGTAATGATATATATGAGTTAGGATACCATTTCCGTACATATATTAAATATATTTTACAATAATACGTTCAATATAGTACTGTAATCGTAATATAACATGCGTAGATAGACAGCCGCAAGACGTTATTATCGACAGATGCTTACTAATCGATTGTAATTGAATTTGGTCGAGCGTGCATGCACCATCCGACACCCAGACAGCGGCAAACCGACTGCCGTAATGAAATAATGCTCGATGTAATTCTGCTCGTGCTCTATGTAGATTTGTTGAATGAGATTTCATAGTAACAAACAAAGAATTACTTAATTTAATGAACGGATTACGACTGTTTAAATTATCGAATGACTATATTTTTGTTACTTATAGAGATTCTTTGAATTTTAAGCAAACAATTCCATTATGAGTAATTAAATTCTATGTATTTTACCGATTGTCATTGAGAATCGAAGAGGTACCAAACCGTAATATTTTTTTTAGACTAAATACTTATCAATACGAGCACAGCGTGATGTCACCTTAATAAATGTATTATCCATAACTACCTATTTCCTACGGATTCGCACGCATTTTTATACAGTTGTATTTTTGACTCTTTATTTCATATCTTTGTACACATAATTCAGATGTACGTGTGTATATAACTGAACTCCTTCTAAACGACTGGGCCGTTTTTGATATCATTTTTTTTTGTATGAATGGGTCTGTGAATGGTTTAGATTCATAATTGGAACCGGTAGATGGCATTGCTATCTGATTCCAGGATTTTTTCTAGGCGTCTGACCACAATCTTATTTAATGTTAACTGACTATGGGGTCTAACATGGACACGCTAAATCTATAGGGGACTGTCTCTCAAGTGCAACTGCCGGAAAACACTAACAAATGCTTGGTGACATTTTCAATTTCAGGTTGGTACTTTGGTAGTAAGCCAGGTGGACTTGGAAAAAGCCCTACTACCACACTATAAATTACGATTAATCTGTGGTTAACTCAATTAGATATCTATAATCGACGGTGCTGAGAAAGCAGAAAAGTGTAGTAAATCAAAACGCTCCGATGGATCAAGTAATTTGTGGTCAATTCTGACAGGGTTACTCTCATTATAGAGAACGATTCAGTTCGTGTTGTGGTTACCACTACGTCACGTTAACAATTTGACGATTTCATGTGGCCACTGGTAAAGTAATTAGTGTAATCGATTTACCTTTATCGTAAAGATCTCAAAATATATATTTAAATACAATATAAATATACATTTATTGAAGTTATACATCTTTTGGCGCGTTACGGAAAACGATGAGAGTGAATTTTTACGATGCGCGCGCACACCGTCACGAAAAACCGACACCCTGAAGTTAGCTATAGTCAACATTTTGTTTCTTTGTATTTGTTGTTTGTATTTCTTTGTATTAAAACTTTCAATGTATTAAATACCTTTTTTCTATTGTTAGTGTCGTTTTTTCTACAAACGTAGAATAAGACGAAAGATAAAATTTTTGAAAAGATTTTTATCTTGTTACACCAAAGAAGTATAAGTTCTAACGAGTGTACATGAGTACACACACACACTTTTTTTATTTATTATTTCATATTATGATTAATAATCTGTTAAGAAATCTTCTATATACAAATATATAAAAGTAATCGTTGGTACGTTTGACGGATTTTTATGGGAGTTAACGCAAATAAGTTTTTTTTTGAGACGGTTTTTTTAAAGAATCAAGTGAATGCAACTCTCAACAAGGTGCCACTGCAGCATATCAACTGCGACCTATTCCCATGATAAATAGTATATGTAGATCTTTGATCGCAGACAATACTTTTCGCCTTGTAATGAATTTAAAATTTATTACAACCAATAATAATAGCAATAAATAATAACAGACGTTATTATTACTTTTTATAACAACGTCCTATCGAAAACAAAACCGAAATGCTTAAGTTTAGGTCCTAAGAAAGCACTCATGAAAGTCAAAACAACCACCGGTTCGAAAAACAACTCAGTTATCGAGAAGAACCAGCAAGACACTCGATCGGGTTTGTCTTTTAATATACATACATTTAAGATATATTAACGTAACAATCGTTTTTAGTGGACGCACAGAGAGGGGTATCAATTTCAGACATCACCATCTCACATATTGATCCACCCTATAATAGCCTTTTGTCACCAAAACCAGGTTGACATGCCGCTTATTACTTATTAGTGATTATTATGTTGTTACTATACCGTAAATAATACAATTATAACGAAAAATAAAAAACAACTTCAAAAAAATTCACGTGAACGTCCTTGACCATAGATATTTAGTCTTGAATTGTTATAAGCCTATCAATATCTGTACATACATTTCTTATTCGATTTTGAAGAATTCCCTAGTGTATCATTGAAGTCCAAGGTTCAATGCTAATAACATTAAAATGGAATCTCATTAAAATTCTCCAATTTCCAATTTAAAAACGAATCGGTTTGTAAATGATGTTCTAAGGTAAAAAGCGTAGAAAAAAATATTGTTTGTCTGTAAAGTCGGTTTACGGACGATAGTTTTACGTGATGACGTCATAAGAAAACATTGATGGAAAATTGCATACTTTGTATTGCATTGCATACTTGGCTCAGGCGGAACATGACAATGAGTCATGCTTATGCGTGCGTGCAGCCGGGGTTAATCGATATATAATACGTTATCACGTCAAAAATACAACCGAATCGTCTTCTTTTGAAGTCGGTTAATAATATCATAAGTCGTATGCAAGATATTGAACTATTTAGAAAAACAGATCTGTCACTCTCGTTTAAATTTGCTAACGAGAGTGCTGAAGCAAAACAAACTTGACTTTTATAAGGTCTCCGGAGTCTCTTGATGCAGTGCGACGTTCGTAAATCATGTTAAGAGCTTAACACGGTACCGTATGCTAATGAGAGCCCGGCGAACAAGACAGGTTTATAAAAATAACAGGCGAATCCACTTTCATTTTTATTCGGAGATCCGGCGCGACGCGGCGTTTCGCTATTGTTGTTTATACAGATACTCCACAAAGGGAACGCATTCTATTTTATTTCCCAGAGCGAACTACTCTTTGACAAAAGCATTATATAAACTTTAAATAAAAATCTCTTATAAAATTTATATCAAGTGTATTTTGTTATTCAGTGTAAAAGATGAACTCCTATTTTTACTGTCTGTGACTTACCGCCTGCATAACTTTTGTTACAAGTTTCCTCAGAACATTAGAGTTCTAAAATTATACTTGTATAATCCTAAAATATTCATAACAAGCTAATACCCGCGAATTCATCTCGCCTGTTTATTATTTTAACAATATATATATGTACAGAAGAAAAAACATAAAAGATTTGAAAGTAAAAAATATATTTTGTTTCAACATTTTTTTAGTCTTTTGTAGTTGTAGTTTTTCGTAGTATTTGTCGTGGACGTTAATAAAAAGATTTTTGCGTTTATGACAATTTTAATGCGTGTAACAATATAATGAGTGCGCGTCAATCGAATGCAGTTCTGCGAGTGAAGTTTTTTTCTTTCTTTTAACCTTATTTTTGGCAACCAGTCTCAAATTCAAATTCAAAAACACTTTATTCAATTTAGGCCCTAAGAAGGCACTTATGAACGTCAAAACTAGACTTAGATTATTACTGCCATTGTGGGTTAGTTAATAGTATCACAAGTTCTTCTATTTTATTTTTGGAAACCAGTCTTCTAGTAGACTATTACTGCCATTGTCAAGTGAGTATCGATATTACAAGTTTCTTGATATAATTTCAAGGATCTAAAAGATGGTGGCCATCTTGTTAGAACTTTCCTGGGAGTTTTTGTGGCAAGTCAGAATCCATGCTCCGTGGTATCATTTCCGATCCACTTCACTTGTGCAGAATAACCAAACTATATTACATAAAGCACCACCAACATTACACTATATAGAGCCAAATAACACAAGATTATAGATAAAATATAAAGACCACAACATGGCATTCCAAGATCCTGCTAAAAACTCCCGCGAGTGAAGTTGCGAGTGAAGTTTGTGCGGGTGCAACTTCAGAGCGGTTGACGTTTCGTTCCGAAACAGTAGTGCTTATAAAAATCGTTGTTTCTTAAAATTGTAAGAACTTAATATAATTAAAAGAAAATATGTGATAACTTGTTAGAAAAGGATCAAAAGTATCTAAGAAATAACACTAAAATATTTGATGGAAAACTATCCAGTAGATTTGACATGATGCAAGCATAACGGCAGAACATACATATAGATAAAAATAATGTTCCTAAAAGCATTGTCGCAATACGCCACAGATAATGAATATTGGAAAAGTAACACTTTATTTAAAAAAATCGACAAAACTAATTAAGGGATAAACATTGAGCATCATTATAATTAAACAAGTAACTGAAGCCATCTACAACAAATTTGACTCAAATTACGAAGTTTCTGTAGTATAAATTCGACAAGTTCTCAATGTTATTAAATCCAACGAGCGCCAAAGGGAAAGATAAATAAATTTTGGCAATTTCGATTTGAAAAGTTTCACGTCTATGTATTTTACATGTTATTTCTAAGTAGCAGAACGAATTTCATTTCATCTGTTACATTTCGGTTATGTATGTACCTTTGTTGTTATTGAAATCTAAAGATGTATAGTTGTTATGCATTTGCTTTTGTTTCCAAATATCTACTCGTTGCTTAATGTAAAGTTCTGTATTTTTTTTTTAAAGTGAGAACTTCTCTAGTCGCTTTGAGAGGTTAAATAAAAAAATGGTAGGGGAAAAACATCACATCACCAATGACCTCGAAATCCTAGTGAACCGTCACCGATAACGTCGACATGCTCGTGACGTATTGCGTTTGCGTCAGACTAGCGAAGCGTAGTATTATAGCGGTCTGTGCACATGTAATATTGATATAGTTTATTGAGTTTGTGCAACCCATCATGTTTTTGATTAATTATGAAACTTGTACATATTACAATTATAATAATTTATAGCTACGAGTGCCAATAGGTGTGAAAACCTGACTAATGTTGATAATTTCAATTAGCAATTTTATGAAATTTAAATAATTCAGACCATAATTTATGTACAAATTCAAAAGAGTACATAGGTACTCCATGGTTTGGAGTTTCTACTGCTGTCGGCAGTCCGTAAGGACTGATAATGTATGTTTTAGTTGTAGTTTAGTTATACAGTCTTATGACTGTCTCGACTTTTTATCTTTTTTTTATATCATAACAGGCAAACTAAATCAAAAATCAAAATATACTTCAATTTAGACCCTGAGAAGGCGCTTATGAACGTCAAAGCGACCACCGGTTCGGAAAACAACCCAGTCATCGAGAAGAACCGGCAAGAAACTCGATCTGGTTTACTTTTATGTTATATATTTTTACAATAACATAAACAATTACATTCGTTATTAGTGGATGCACAGAGAGGGGCGTCATTTCCAGACGTCACAATCGTTCACATATTGATCCACCCTATAATAGCCTTTAGATATTAAAACACGTTTGACATGATTCTTGAACTCACTATCCGGCAAATCGGTAATGTGTTTTGGGACTTTGTTATAAAACGAACAGGTGAGTCACCTGATGTTAATGATCTCCACCGCTCATACACAGTTGTAACACCAGGAGAGTTGCAAGTGCGTTGCCAGCCTATGTTTGGAGTAGGGAGGAGGGGAGGAGGGGGAGGAGGGGGAAAGGGAGGGGAGGTGGATATCCGGCGCTCTCACTGACCGAACGTAACGCAACAATGCAAGCACTGTTACTTCACGTCAGTTTTCTGTAAGAGGGTGGTAATCCACCGGGCGAGCCGACCCATTCATGCTGAAACCAGTATAGCTTCAGCGTGGCTCTACCACCTACAGCGTGGCTCTACCACTACAAAATTATCTATACGAGTAATCGTCCAGTCGTCGACCATCAAGAAAAAAAACTTATTCCTTTTTTATTAATAACACTAATACTCGTCAATAGCTATGAAAGAAAGAAAGAATGAAGGAAATCGGACGAGCAACAGAGGAGGGAGACGTTCTTAACTATTCTCCCACTGCTTATTTATATATTATACTAGTTGTACCCGCAGCGCCGCATGCTTTTTTTAAATTGTATTAAAGAAGTATAAAATTGTGAGACCATGTACAATTTTAGAAATGCTCTTTAAAAACAATTGTAAGTACGACAACACGCCCCCTACAGTGACATGTAACGTATACATATATAAATATGATATATAAGTAAGAGTATATATAAATAAGATATATAAATACTAATAGTGTGTCAAATGAGGTTTATCATCAGCAACATATTTGGAACCTTAACCCACCATGTAACTACCTCAGTGCTCACTTACACTGTATGAACTAATGAAACAATGACTTAAAGATGTTATTATGATGATATAATATGCCCATATTGTCAATAAGTAATACGTTTATGGTCTTTTTATCTTATCTTTTTAGAAATACCCCTTCTATCTTCAAAATCACTATTAATAATTATATTGTTAAATCGTATACAATGACTGAGCTGACGTCTTGAAATCTTGCATAAATATAAATCAAGATATAAAACTTTATATCTGTCTAAGCAGTTTTTAATATTCGGCAATTTAAATAGTGCTCATTGATTTGGGTACAATATTCTTATATGTTACCATGGTTGCTGAGTTATGTAGACGAAAGTGCGGTAAGTAAAGCAAAATGAGCGAAAAGACAATATAATTCAAATTACATACATAGATACAGCTATATGAATTTCAATTATATTTATTCTTGGAGTCCAGTACAACGCACATCTTATGCACATGTTTACAGTAAACAACATATTTTTGCTAAATTTTATGCGGACGATGTCGCGGTTAATAGTTAGTCTAAAATAGAATAACGTAAATTACTTCCTATAAGGTCAGCTATCTGCCTGTGAAAGTCCCGTGAAAATTGGTCAAACCGTTTTGGATTTAGCACTGCGGGCTAAGCTACGGTTAACAGCTAATCTAAATTAAAATAGACTAAATAACTTTTTATAATATCCGCTATCTGCCGGTAAAAATCCCGTAAAAAACGGTCGAACCGTTTTGAAGATAGCATTGCGGACGAAGCCGCGGTTAACAGCTAGTCTAATTTAAAGTAGCCTAAGTAACCCGCTGTGATTTTTATTCTCTGCCAGTGAAATTGTCGTAAAAATCGGTCCTGCCGTTTCGGAGATTATCCGGAACAAACAGACAGACATACAAACAAAAATTTTAAAAATTGCATTTTTGTTATCAGTTGCGTGTATACTTTCACACCCAATCAGTAAAAAAGTGTTAATTTGATATTACATACAGACACTTCATTTTTATTATATGTATAGATATAGATAGATATAGATTATTATTACAAACAGATAATTTTGTAAATATGTGCGTAGGAGTATTACAAAGCTTCATTTTATTTTTTAATATTTTTTTAATATTATTAAAACGGACAAAGAAAACGATTTACTTATTATTTGGATAACTTGGCGGGCAGTCTTGTCCTGCCATAAGTCTAAATAAGTTATGAATGAAAAAGAAATAATTGAGAGATGCTCGTATTTGAAACTTTTGGATTATGTTTAGTGTATGTAATTAAAAATATGGAAAAAATAAAGTGTTGGAAAAATTTTAAATACAATTTCTTGATCTCGTTAACAGTGTCACTTACTGGATCCAATTATAGCAAAGAATTATTCTAATTACCATATAAGTACAACAATTTAAAATCAGCTAGGTATTTAAAAGGAGAATAAATGCGAAAACATACTCATGGGAATCTTACTAAAATATAATACATAATTAACTTAATTCAATCTGGGAATTCAATTGGAAAGATATAAAGGGGCCAGTGATGAAAATAATGATGATTAAAATATATGATATTGAGATAACTTTGGATATAACCTGCCATTTTACCACGGACTCATACTGATACCCATAGCACAACCTTCGAGAAATACTGGCCTAAAGAAGCGTTTTTAGCATGGGTAATGCAGGACCCAAAAGTTCTGTGAAAAAATTTTCAGAGTTGGCAAATCAGTTAGATTCGTTATATTGGTTTTTAAATAATCCGCCCGATACTATACGAACGATTCTTACACCTCCAATTTTTCACAGTGTGCTCGCACCCAAGTAATCATAGATCACGCCGCTGTGGACTGATGGTGAATTTCGCTCTCGCACACTTACCGCGGTGCCCCTCTGCAGCGTCTCAAACCTAGACCGGATCCTCTGAAGTGGAGAGCACTCTGCTAACGCGATACAGTGACACTGCGTTCACTAGCCGAACACCCAACATAGATCACCCCGCATACGTGCTCATATACCCACCGTATGTACAAAGTAGAAGGGTTTATATTTAATTCTCCTTATTTTCTCGATTTTGGTAGTTAGACCTAGCCAAATTGTCATATTCAATGTACATGAACGCGTTCGTTCGGTTAGCCAGCTTAGTTATCTTAGATCGACTCGCGATGTTGCAGGCAAGGTAACACAAGCCGAAGTTGAGCCACTTTGGCAGCCTTGATCTTGTTGTCATACGACTGAGTGCCTTAAGCGTTCGCCCAAAAAGTGCGGTGAACCTGTAAAGGTGCGTTGAGCAAACAGGGTTAGTCAGTTCGAAAACAAAAAAAAGTTATTTTATTGGATTCATTGTTCTCCATTAAGAACAGTATCGTCGCTTAGTCATGCTTTAGTAAAGACAAAACCAACATCGATTTATTAAAATACAATTTTTTCGTACAATTACCCGTATAACTATTGCATCAGTAGACTAGTAAAGTGTAATTATTCATAGTATAATATGTAAACCATATAATTATACAAAAGGTAGACTGTCGAATTATGTAGTGCATAAAAAGTAGGTATACACCGAGAAATGGATTACATAACACATTTAAACAAAGCATAAGTTACATATTACGTCATGCATTTGATATCTACTATTTACGTAATTCATATATTACAATCAAGATATATTTATCGAGCATATAAGATACATAAGACCAAATAAGGCAGGTTCGTCTCGATAGCTTGTACTGTGCGCTTAGTTAATAGCGGGGTTTTGTGAAAAATGAAGGCCATTAGATTTTAGAAAGCAGTTCTCTTCTACAATTCGTAAAGTTTACGCTATGTATTTAATCTTCTTAAGCGGTGTTGCTTTTAAGACTGACAATTGTTCTAGATTAGAATAATTCTTATAACCTATCTAATGTTCACATTATTGTGTAATAGTTTTTATTGGCATCCTAAAAAAGAATATATTGTTTTATATATATTTGGAATCAATGAAAAATTAGCATCTAATAAGATTTCATTCATATTTCTGTTCTCAAAAATAAGAAACGAGTTATACATACTTTGCTAAAGGTTCAGGCTTACCTACAGACTTTTCAACTTTTCTCAGATTTATGTTTTAGTCAGATGTGCTCATTTCCCTTATGTTTTATTATTACACTACGTTCGGTATAAACTGTTTAATATTAGAAAAAAAAAATGGGAGTTGTTGAAATGTTGAATTAATTATAGAACGTTAAGAACTGCTGTTTACCATATAAATGTTTCGTGCAAAGTCAGCGGAGTTCAGAGAAAGTATAGCGATAAATTGACTTTGTTCGACGATTCATGTCAATAACCAAATTAATAAGGTTGAAACTTAAACACATTATTACATCAAGCTACGAGTTAATAATGTTTCACCCTCAGAATACTGCATAATTTTAGTTAATTAAGAAATCCATTATATTGTCATTCGATAACACTAATAAATAAAAATTAAATATTATTCATCGAAATTTTATAAAATTATTTACTCTAGTACTATGCGTTTGATTTGGAACGTCGTGTCGGGGGAAGAGTGGGATGTCCGACTAATTTCGGCTTTCTTCAGCTTAGTAAGGCGTTCTCTCTATCGTACAGCACAATAGCTATAATGGACAGAAATAACGCTACACAAAACCGAACTTAGTTAAAACTATTTGAGACTATATCGGTCTTGTCGCCGACGTGTCATATCAAAATCCGGCTACTGTATTTGTACACTAGTTAGTGTGTGCGACTTTGTTCTCGTTAAAATGGTATTGTATTTTCATGGGAAGTACGCATTTTATCTCCATTAGTTTTAAGTGTGTTTTAATATCTTAGTCGTAATACTGTCATTACTACTTAATCTCTACAATTTAACACATTTTAATTAATATCTGTTAAATTTTAGCAGTATTAGTAAAAAATGTGAGGATGTGTAGCTTATATACACTGAATATTCCTGTAAAAGTTACATACGAATCGGATGAGTCGTTTTGGCAATAATTTCAACAGACGACAGATACTTATTAATATATGTATGTCTAAGTGTATAGCTTTTTTAAGAACGATAATGCCGTGAATTATCTATATATTCGATTATCTAAACTTACTATGTTAAATTTATAGCCACGCTATTTAAAGTTAATGGCACTGCAAAGAATATTACTTGATTACTATAATTATGTAAATTGTTAATTCATGATTGCACTATTGTAATGATTTGAATTTATTTATGTTTCAAGAAAATTAATGGTAGGTTTTGGAAAACTTAGTCGCTGTTTGCTAAGAACCGAACAACATTTTCGATAACAACTCAGAGTGCAAAGTAGAAGACAGGTGTGGAGAAAATTAAGTTTTCGGAGGACAATGTATAAATTCTCTTTATATTTTCTTGTTATAAATCTAGGAAATATCTTAGCTTCGGACTATCAGTAACAAACGAGTTCATTAGCACACCCGGTGTGATTTTGAGCTTGCAATTTTGCCTGCGTAGTGGTACTAATGAAATCATATTTTCTCGGTAAAATTATTTTTGCTTGTTTCTAAGATTTCTCACGATTTTTTAGTTTAACTCATATAAAAATAAACAACTTTTTGAAATAATTGAAGTAAGTGACACTGACGTAATCTTTTTTATTCTTATTTTATCTAGGTCAAATATGTCAATGTATTTGCAAGTCAATATTATTTATTTTTTATCTAGTCAAGATCTAGAAGGTTATTTTTTTTCCATAAATTAAATTATAACCTCCTGAGATATAAAAATTATGTTTATTTTAGAACCAATCAAATAGAACTTCATAGAGATCATATTATACGTATCATGTTAGTACCCATTTATAAGATTAATAAGCTCCAACACCGTTTGACTGATGTTAACTTTTTTTTTTTTTTACTTTATTTTTGGCAACCAATCGTTTAGATTATTACTGCCATTGTCGAGTAGTTAACAGCATTACAAGTTCTTCTTCCACTCCATTTTCGGCAACCAGTCTTCTAGTAGACCATTACCGCCATTGTCAAGTGAGTATCGATATTACAAGTTTCTTGATATAATTTCAATGAACTAACAAGATGGTGGTCATGTTGTTGGAACCTTCCATGGAGTTTTTGTGGCATCTCAGAATTCATGGTTCGTGGCATTATTTTCTATTCACTTCACTTATGCACAATAAACAAACCATATTACATAAAACACCACCAATTTTACACAATATAGAGTCAAGTAACACAAGATTATGAATATAAAGTAAATTTTCAAAAAAAAGTATTAACCGACTTCAATATCAATCAAAAACCCATAAGGCACTAAAAAGCGGAAAATAAATAGTTTATCAAATTAACCAAATTAAATAAAACATATGAATATGTGTGCTACCTAGAGATGTATTGGAAGTCGGTGACAAACCGAAATTTCAAATTTGTTCCAGGTAGAAATGTATTACAGAGACGCGAGAGTGGACTTAAACTTTGTACCTATGTAGATGATATGATTTTCGGTTCGCACCGACTTCCAATACATCTCTAGGTAGCACACATATTCATATGTTTTATTTAATTTGGTTAATTTGATAAACTATTTATTTTCCGCTTTTTAGTGCCTTATGGGTTTTTGATTGATATTGAAGTCGGTTAATACTTTTTTTTGAAAATTTACTTTATTTTTCCATTTTTAGTGTACATAAATATATTTTACTAGCAGTGCCCGCGAACTCCGTTCCGCCTTAAGTATATTAAAATATGCGCATTTTTGCGGTATGGTATGCGATATGGTTTCAATTGGTTGTACAATAAGTAACGTTTGGTACGAACGCAACCTTATCAATAATCCGCGATAGTTTCTATCACCAACTCGGCTACCATCGCTTCACACATAATACACCTTAAGTAATGTAATTACAATGCTTGCGTCATGTTGCAACACAGCAACGAACATAAGCACAATAGGCTCCTAAGAATTGAAGAGTTTTTTTTATAATATTGGTGGCAAACGAACATACGGGTCACCTGATGGTAAGTGATCACGGCCGCCCATGGACACCTGCGACACGAGAGGAAACACAGATGCGTTGCCGGCCCTTAAGAAAGGAGTAGGTTCGTTTCTTGAAATTTTCTTACTTTGTCACGGATCCCATAATCAGAACCTAACCAAACTCTCATTAAACTACCCTTGAAGTACATCCTTTCCAATAAAAAATGAATCATCCAAAATCGGTTACCGTGATATTGAGTTATTCGTCTATTTGTCGTGTACATACTTAATGCAAATTTAAAACTTATACGGTTTTGCATTTTCTTACTTTGTCACGGATCCCATAATCAGAACCTAACCAAACTCTCATCAAACTACCCTTGAAGTAAGTACATCCTTTCCAATAAAAAATGAATCATCCAAAATCGGTTACCGTGATATTGAGTTCTTCGTCTATTTGTCGTGTACATACCTAATGCAAATTTAAAACTTATACGGTTTTGCACTGGATGCCGTTGTCGGAACTGGACCAAATTAAAATGGGACCACACAGAAGTACCAGCTTCCAAATAAAAAAAGAATAATCAAAATCGGTTCATCCAGTCCAAAGTTATGAGGTAACAAACATAAAAAAAAAAAAAAAAAATACAGACGAATTGATAACCTCCTCCTTTTTTTGAAGTCGGTTAAAAATATAAAATCCACTACATGACAGACCAAAATCCCGCCAAAAACTCTGTTGACAACTTAAATGGTGAATGTTAGCCAATTTATTATGACTTTTCAATAGATGACGCTACATCATATCAACTGCTGCTCCGTTTGCTTGATTCCCATGAAAACTGGTTATAGATGGAATGAACATAGAGAATAAATTTACGCTATTCAATGTACTATAAACCGTCATTAGATGACGTTGTAGCGTATCAATTACTACACTATTCAAGCGATAACCACAACCATTATTATGCGTGGGTATTTCAATACGGAGAGTATATATAAACAAAGTTTTGTAGTCTTTCACGTTTCGTAATTATGCGAGTGTAAAACTCGTTTGAACTTATTTTAAGTGGTCGAAGTTTCGGCCTGGTTCCTACAGATGTAGTCATGAGCCAATTGATGTACTAACAAAGAACAGATAATATATAATAATTCGACAGCAACCGATATCCATAAAAAAGTGACAAGAGGTGAACGCAGATTCAGCGTCCCTGACATATGCGAAAGGACTAACGGAAAAAAATAAAACAGCATTAAATAAATACTCCATACAGAATGTATACGCTCCGTTGAAGAAAGTCAAAAATAGGTTATTCCATCTTTTATTATCGTGAATTGATTAATTACTCTATTTGTCGCTGCGAGGTTCAATGTAGGTGGAATAGTGCGGCGATTGAAGTTTGTTACTCTTTAGCACCATCTGGGTAGTATGAGTAGGAGAATGAGAAGTACATTTCCTGCGGACGCGAGTAATATCAGTCTCTCCCACAATAGCTTATGCACAGTAAAGATAAAATACTCTATACACCTACACAAATGTCTACAAAATTGATTATATTAATATTGCTGCTAATAAGCAAATAAAGCACAGATACAAATAAATGTTCAAAGCACCATAGTTGCAGTTAAAAATTGAAAATCACAGAAGTTGGCCATCGTGAAACACCCGCGGGAAAAGGGTCCTAACCACTAGATTAAATTATATCAGCCAAAAATCTTCTCAGCTCATCACATCTACTGTTTTAGGATGATAAGGAAGTAATATAGATAAAAAAATAAAATTATTAATCGAGACGACAGACTTAAACTATCTTCGCTACAGAGGCCGATGATAGGAAAATTTAAACTTCGAAGGCACCCGAGGTCATCTCAACCTACCTCTAAGGGCGGGTGAGAATACTGCTCAAGGCGTATTGCCTTTTTCAGTGGCTTGTCCTTCGCGACCCGTTAATACGGGCCTGTCTTTGGGGTGCATTTATGCTTCTTCAGTGGTGATTCTTAAGAGCTGGGCTCAGAATCTTGATGGGTCTTCGTCATATGACGGAAGAAGTAAACTTCGAAGGCGATCGATGGATCTAGTTTAAATACAGGGAATACAGAATGTCGGATCATGTCTAATGACAATGTGCTGGTGAAGGTAGTTCCTAGAATTTGCCCTTGTAACGCTTTGATTGCCACGTTGGTCATATATGACCGGCCATGGTTTCTCTTGTTACGTCACGGTGGTCATTGGTGACCGGAGCACCAAATCCTTTCACTATTGTAAAAAATCATCCGTGGTGTCTCAAAAGAAACATGTGATTATGGCGTGGCAGTCAGAGTGTTAAACGAAGACAGGGTAATACGTCAACCCGCTCGTTACCGCAGTTTGTGGTCAACACGGGTTGAAAGCAATTAAAGCGTTTAAATCCACTTAATCATACATTTATAATATTCACTTTGATGTAAGTCAACTCTTTAATAAACAAATAATAATATTAACAAACGTGGGGTCACAAACATTGTAAACAAAAATTTCAGTTTAAAACAGAATTTAAAATCACAACAGCGTTTTGACATTCGATGTCGGTTCTTCCAGAATGTTGTGATAAACACCCACATGCCAGATATTAATTTTAATCTCATTGAAAAGTGTAATTATATTTTGATTTCTATAACACCGCAAACGTAACCTCTCCAACTTTATTTTAATTCGTTACGAAGCACGTTCATTAACAGTACTCATAATGAAAATTGCAATTTACTTGCTAGTTTCCGTGTAGATGAATCGCCTATGAGTCTTAATACATAATGACTGTCAGTCTAAATGACAGATGTATTCAATTTGTTAACGTTTAGGTAAATGAAAGTCCACTGTACCATAATAGTGTATGATATAACAGTATTCGTGTATTTGTTTGTATATTATTATATAGACACAAACATTAGATACTAAATATACAGTACAATAACATACAAATAAAGCGGATATATGAGATTGCCCTTGAAATCATAAAAACCTTCACAAAACTTTATACCAATGACAAAAGTAAGCCGTTATAAAGTACAACCGTCTGTCCGCGATATCATCCACGTGGAATAGTTATTTTGGGCTAACTGACACTTTTCTCTCGAACTGACTACGCTATTGACCTGGTAAGGTCTTACAGCTTCACCGGATTAGGCTAACTAACACGTTGCGGAAGCTCTCAAAAGAAAAAAAAAAGATTTTGAAACATTCTTCATTGGTGCTCCATTCCTATTGGTCTTATCGTGATAATATATAGCTTATAGCCTTCCTCGATAAGTGCGCTATTTAACACCGAAATAATTTTTCGGACCACTAGTTCCTGAGATTAGCGCGTTCAAACAAATAAACAAACTCGTCAGCTTTACAATATTAGTACAGATTTAAAAGGAGATAAAATGATTTTTTTGGTAGATTTGGGTATGAAATCTAGATGGATGTTACATCCCACCAGATAGCACAAACCTAAACTTATTACTTAATATAAAGAATGGGAATAGAAAAGTTGACCTCTTTCGAATATTATTGGTGTTTGAACATCTAGAATATGTACTAATTGTATTCAAATTTCGATAGTAACATATGCTTGCGTACCGTACATTTATTGTATTACGGCATAGTGGGAGGCGCCACGGCACGGCGCCGGTGTAGCCTTAGAGAAAGTGTATTCATATCTCGAACGCGGTTTCACTTCAGATCTCTGCACATTGCCTCCTTGCAGCTGATCTCCTTGCGATTTTACCTAACATATGCGATATCTCTTCATACGTCATTTGTTTACATCTTAATTGTATTTGTTTGAGGTATATGAAAGTAGGCTGCTAGTTTTAGTTGATAGTTACTATCGATTCTACTTCAATAAGCATTACTATTTTTTAAACTGAAGGAATATAAGTGGTACCGCACACTATTGACAATCAATAATATCTGGTAATACATTAACATTTTAACATAGATTTTATTTCTTGATGAAAGTACTGTATGTTCGTTTCTGTATCCCTGAGAACACGTGTATAAAATTTCGACATTATTGGCTGAGTAGTCAAGGCCGGAAAGTTGAACAACAAACAAACTTTCGCATTTATAATATTAGTAAAGATAGCGGTACTAATAGTAATATACATCCTCTTTGGGATGATGAGTATGAACACGCTTATATTTCTATATGTTAAGCATTAGATGTAGGTACGTTAATACAAGGAGCTAATCCCCACAAAAAGATTTAGCATAAAAAATATATTCGTATATTAAATCTCACCGGGGGTAAATCTTTTTGCAGAGAAGGATTTTTCGGGAAGCTTAAAGCGACTTCAGTACGTATTTATTCATAGGAATATCTTATAGGCCTTCTTACCAACTTTTGATCCAGTCAGGTAATAAATTTGGAACTAGAAACTATATAGGAAATAAGGTTATAAGGTTCTTGTATATATTTATTATATATATTATAAGTTTTTAGATTTGGCCAAAATTTAGAGGCTTTCTAGTGCAGCTGACGGAACTCACTTATAAGTGTTAGGTGACAGATTTTTAAATTGAGGGTGGTAGTTAGCCAGGAGAGCTTACCAAAAGTCCTGTCACCATGCTATGGGTTCACCTCTCAACTTTTATTTATATTGTGTGTACGTAATCCAATGAAAGTGGTAAATCTCAGATTTAACAATAAACATTGAAGTTTGTAATTTTATATTTTAAATTGCCCGCTCCTGCTTCTCACGGGTTTAATAATTAAGAAAATGAGACCAAATGTTCTCCTTATCGTAATGGCAACTGAACAAATATCTTCTATTATAAAAACCTTGTTATATCAAATACAAACATGATAAAAAAAGAATTACCCAAAAAAGTGCAGACGTTCTAAAATAATGCGCTTATGTAACATTCGGTAATTGATATTTACTTATATTAATTTCAAAATCTAATAAATATATAAGGTGATCATATTAGGTCCTTACATATGAAAGCGTTTAATATGGAAAAAGCTAAGAGAAAAAAGTATTATGAAATTATATATTTAAACAATCGAAGTAGGTATGTACCTTTATTATCTACGCACTTTCGTCGTTTTAGTGCTAGTTCATTGATTCCACTGCTGAAAAATCGTGGGGGCAGCAATAAATAAAATCTCTAAAGGCGGTTTGGACCGTCTCATCGGAATTGAGTTTTTTTCCTTCCAAGTAATTGTCCAAATTCCGAGAAAAGTAGTAATCTGTTGGAGTAAAGCCCGAGGAGTATGGCGGGTGTTGGTGATATTCCAACCACAGTTCCTCTATAGATGTATGGGGTCTAGTGTTGTCCCGAAACAGCAGTGGGTTAGAGAGATTGATCAGTCGTGACTGTTCACTCGAAGGAAAGGGACCATTTTGAAATGCTTAATTAAAAATAAGATATCAATTAAATATGCATATGTTAACTGGATTCTTTGTTATATTTTGTAGGTACATACAACAGAGTATCGTTACGAATAACTTAAAGAGTTCCTTTCGATGTAAGAAGGTAGCGTGACCGATGCAGTTTAAGCGAATATGATGTTGCGTAACTTATTCGAAGAAAGATACCGCCGAATTTAATTCTTTCAATCGAAATGAATGTAATTAAAGTTTAATGCATTCTTAAGTAACATGAATAAAATCAGTGTGTGCGATTGTAAAGACTTTTAGAGGGCTTGTTTTTAAAAGATGTTAAAAAGGCCTTCAAAAATTACATTACATTTAGGTACCATCTCTTCATTTTTTGAAAATGTATGGTGTATGTAATTATTGTATTCGCAGACTTCTAAAATGTTAAATATATCATTCACATAGTTTTCTCTTATGCTGTTTCACGATTTCTGTGTAATCACTGCTTCTAGGTTGGACTAAACTCTAAGTCTAGGAAGATGAAACGAATAAAGAGTTTAGTCGATTTTAGTGGGAACAGAGTCTTCAACCTCTAGTTTAACCGCAAGGCCCTACTCACACACCTTGACCGTTAGACCATGGAGGTGATCGATTGTACCTGAAGTATTTATAAGTAAATTTTTTGTGTTGCCCTTTTTATCGATAGTTTCTTTATGGTGACGATTACTCTGTATATAAAAATATGAACGCTAGAAAGTGACAATTTTTCACATGGGATTTACCAGGAAAACATCAACTTAAAAAATGCCAACGACGTAGGAAAAAGCACATATCTACAATATATTTTTTCCTTTTGATCAAATTATATTTTTGATTTATTTCTTAGACATATTATTTTGTAATAGTACAGTAAATACATTTCGTGCAGATGTATGTGGTGGTGGGTGGCGGGTGACTGCACTGGCGCGGCAGCGGAGTGCGGTGCCGAGATGAGCAGCTCGTTGAGTGCATCCGTACCGCCACTGTCCGCTGCTGAGGCGCTCTCCTCGCTGCTATGGCAGCCGTACGAGTGCAGATCTCCGCCCCTCGCGCGCTCCCGCACCGATGGCGCTCTCACGACAGCCACAGACTTCGTCCAGGGCGGGGGGAACACCGCGGGCAGGTCACAGTCGCCGAACGGCGGTCGACATGCGCGCGCGTCGTATCGCGCGATCACTCTCCGCCACGAGATGCGGTTGCCCGTGCCGGCGCCTGGCCCGCTGCATAAGTCGGACTCGGTCTCTGTGCGCGTTCCGGGTGAACCGAGCCGACATAACGTGTCCAGTGTAAACATAGTGCAAGTGCAGGACGCACCGGCTAGTTGCAATGTGAACAGTGCCGTGCAGACCGAAAGGGAGCGAAGTGTCGTGAGCGCTGAGTGTCAGACTGAGGAACCGGCACGGAGGAGGCGCACACGGCGATCGCGGGTGCAGCGAGTGCCCGAGCTGCTGGATAGTGTTCCACCGCCGCCATACAGCACGCTGCCGCCGGCGCCGCCTCCCCCGCCGCCTCCGCATCCTGTACCGGTACCGGTGCACCCGCCTGCGCCTATAATTGCGCAGCACCCGCCCGCACAGCGCTTTCCTTTCCAGCCGATCCCTCTCAGGTGATTATTTGTAAACAATAGACCATAAATTTTCAACACAATTGTTCATACGCCTATAGAAATTTACTAGAACGTCTTATGTTGTGTCGGTTAATTTGCCCTAATTACAGGTCTAACAAAAAAAATATTTCCTGGCTATATTTTGTATCCATTGTATTTTTATAAATGCTATGTACATTTATTAATTTCTTTACCTATAAGTCATGACGATATTTATCGTTTCATTAGAAGTAGCAGAGTCGAAATCACGTCACCGAGTTCAAATCTTCATACGAATTTAAGTATATAAGAAAATATAAACTTTTGTTGGTTTGGTAGTTTAAAAAAAATTTTCTCGTGTGCACAAGCAGTTCCATATAGAGGCTTTTGATTTGAAATTTCATAGCTCCGCGCATTGAAATCATTACTATATTATGTACTGAACATCCATATTTTGTAGCATGTTTATGTTGGTCTCGTTAATACGACTACATATTCATAACAGATTTGACAAATATAAAAAAATATATAAAAATAATATAATATATAAAATTTCGTCATTTCATTAAATTTTAAAATGAGATTTAAAAACAATAAAATACTTTTAAATGTTACAACTATTATAATATTATATACTGGATTTTACGATTTGATACAGAACCGGTTTATATTTGGAAAAGTAACAGTGTGAAAAGTGGAGCGAATACACTACGATGCGGATCTTTCGAATGAAAGCTGACAAATAAAGTTTTCTGGATAGTTTCTTGAAATGAATAAAATCTTCACGAATGCTGTGATGAACATTGAATATACAATGACTGTAACATCAGCTTACAACTATTATGCCGAAAGTTTCATGTAACGAACAAACGACAGTTCAATCCCATTAATATTGTTGTTAGTTTATTATTTATTTATTACTAGCTTCTGACCGCGACTTCGTCCTCGTGGAATACTCACTTTGGGCTAACGCTAACTTTAACTCGCGTCTTCGTTTACGTAGAAGGTGAAAATATTTCCATATAATACGTACGTTAACCCCGACTTTGAAACATTCTTTATTGGTACTCCGCTTTTTTTGGTTTTAGCGTGATGATATATAGCCTTCCTCGTTAAATAAGCTATCTAATATTGGAATAATTTTTCAAATCCGACCATTAGTTCCAAAGATTAGCGTGTTCAAGCAAACAAACTCTTCAGTTTTATAATATTAGTATTGTATATTCTTATATAATTCTCGGCTGAGTGCCTTAAGCGCTCGCCTTAGTAGTCCGGTGAAGCTGTTAAGGCCTTCCTAGGCCAATAGCGTAGTCAGTTCGAGGAAAAAAAACTTATATAATTGTAAACAATAAAATAGATAATGCCCTTGTAGGCTTGGAAATAAAGTATCATCATTGAAAATACTATTTTTTACATATTAATAACATTAAATTCTTTCGCGTTAAAAAAATCGAACGTTTATCTTTCAAATGAATATTTAACAGTAGAAGTAAAATTATAAGAGAAATACTTGGTAATAATAATAATCAATCATATTAATTAGTGATATGCGGTAAAAAATAACTGGATTTTTATCTTTATTTTTAGGAGGGTAGTATTTTTCGGGGTAATGTATGTTGTATGTATATATATATATGTTATATCTTTGGAACACTTTGTAATCGGAGCCGCCTGATGCATTAAGCTAACTATTCATACATATATGAGTTGTTGAAACATATATGTGTTACCAAGCATACGCGAAGCTCGGTCGTCAAAATATCAATAATAATTACGTAAATATTTTCCGCTTGATTTCGAAAAGGTTTAAAATATCAAGCTCTATTTGTTTTATTTATAACTAGTCTTCGTCTGCGTTGTTTTTTATCTTAAAAATATATTTAATGTACAGAAAAAATACCATCAAAAAATTGATGGCAAAAATATACATTACACAATTTATGTGTAGCCTTTTGTAGTGCTTATAAAATCGTAGTTTCTTTAATAACTTTATTTGAAATGAAGATATTTTGATTTTTTTTTACTCTAGGACTGAATATCTAAGTAAAAAGTAAAACTGAAAAAAATTGATTGAATCTATTCAGCGGTTTTTGCGTGGTGCGCGTACAATGATAGACCTTCGTCATTTTATTTGTATAGATCAGGCACGATTAAATTTCAAGGATAGAAATGTGAAACATAACTACTAAAATAATGAGAAAAAGTATATACTAGTCATTGACATATAAAAACCCTAGACGTACAGTCTCGAATAAAAGTAGCGCCCAAAACTTATTAACAATAAATACAAAATAAAATACTTAACAATAATGATTTTGCAAATTCAACCTTACCCGAACGATTTAAAGTTGTTTTTACAAGGACACAAGCGACGTGACAATATTTGAAATTAGTGCATAATTTTTAACTGTGTGCATATTTTATGCGGAGGGTTTTGAGACGTCGAGTGTGCGTTTTCTATATACATCAATGATACAAGTGCAGATATGTACGCAAGCAAGACTTCGATTAAAACTCTTGTTCAATAGTAAGCAAAAGTTACACATACGCGGCACGCAACACTTTTTTTTCTTTCTAATCGTAATTGTTTCGGTCATGCTACGTTTTATTAATAGCCGCTAAGGTGGCCTCGTTATGTAATCAAATTGTTTACACATAAATTTATTTAGTCAGCAAGGTCGTTCATTGTAACCCGAGTTCTATTTAACATATGAAGGTATGTTTTTTAATGAAATCTTTAGGATATCTTGTGTCGTATATTCTTGTTTGTTAATATAATGTTTATCAAAAAAATATTATGGACATAGTAACGTTGCGTTTATAGTGGAAATAAGTTAATTGTATGCATGTCTTGTACATCATATCTTTTTAATACTAACGGATCGATAATGTGTAACCATTAGCTTGAATAGGCCGGGTTTATGAATATAAAATCTAGCGCGTGTTTCTTATATATTTAATTTTTTGATAATTCATTTTTTAAAAGTGGCTTATATAATGTTTTAAAAATAAGATGATTTTTGAGATATTGCTTTTGAGAAATCTTATATGATAGAATATAAATATGCCGCGCTTTTTTTTTTCGAACTGTCTACGCTATTGGCCTGGTAAGGCTTTCGCATCTTCACCGGACTACATGCCACGCTTTGACTCATGGTGTTATAAGGTCAACAAATTTATCTGCAACTAGGTTTTGCTTGCGGGTTTACTGTAATACATTGATTAATTAATTTGATCTATCTCTCGGGAAAAGTACATTTTTTATGGACGATAGGTAACTCTATGTTCTTTTCTATACCCCTGAAAATTTGTATGCACAACTTCATTATGCTCATTTGAGTAGTTAAGACGTGAAATCGTACCAAACAAACTTATATTCTCATTTATAATACTAAAGTAAGGATGTCAACAATTGCATGTATAAATGATAGACAAAATTTACAGAATTAATTTTATTTTATCTAAATAAAAAATAATATTTTTGATTATAATAATGATTAAATAAAATAAACTACTATTGGTAGTAACTGTAGTAAATTTTGTATACTATATAACTGTTTTAATTAACCGTTAAACAAATTTATTTCAGTACCACTATACCACAGAATGTTATTAACTCAGCTAATTTAATTTCCTATTAAAATTTGCGGCTTCCACGTTATTAGGCATGCTTCAATTAAATCGCATTCGTTTATTGTAAAGTGCCACAAAAGCCACTACCAAACAAGAAACAGAAATATCAAAGTTGCCGGCGTAATTTCTTTGATAAAGTACTGTACATAGAAAAGCGGACTGTGGTCGTTTCGAAACCGGTTTATTGTCTGTGGAACACATGGTGGTAACAGGCGACCACGGCAAGTAGGCTGAACCACTTACTTCTAGTAAAAACTGCATACGGCCTAAATGCAAGTAAATTGAAATTATAAACAAGAATGAAGTATATCGGAACATAATATTCTAACCTTTTATATTGCAATTACTACGAGCTTATTAAAACGGATTAAACTAATCAATTTGATACAATAATCTTATATATATCAAATTACTGTTAAGGAAACTCCGCCTAGAGTTTAGTTTTGTTTGTCAAGTGAAACCTTTTATGGCACAGTTTGGAAAATTTTTCGTTATCTACGCGTTGAACGTAAGGTAGATATGTATTTGTGTAAGTATGTATATGTCTGCCTGAGTCTAAAAGCATATAAAAATGAGTAAATATCTAGTTAGTAGTATTTATACTACAGGATTTCGTATAGTATGTAGTTTATGACCATTCTCATCATTACATAGTACAAAAACGAAGTGCTCTGCCACGTCTGTCTGTCTATTCGCAATAAACTCAAAACTTCTGAAGGGACTTTTCATGCAGTTTTCACCATCAGATAGATTCAAGCATGAGCAAGTTTTAGATATATAATTTGTCAAAGTTTTTTTTTACTATCAAGGCGAGTCAACGTCCGCTGGGCCTGCTAGTATATATTAAATTTAATACAAATAAGCCAAAGAAGTTTCACTTCCTCCGCGTGTACACACTGATACATGCAATTATTTATTTTTTATATGTATATTGACTTTGTTGGTATGCTCACCCTGGATAGCTGATATCCCCGACTTACTAATCCTTTCACAACGATGCTTGTCACATTCATCGATACGATGAAAGTATAAATGTGTGTGTCCCACAAAACAACAAGGTCCGTGTAGGCCGCAGCGGCCGCGGCCCCGCGACCGCTCTGCACGTTTCGCTTTAAAATGAATGTGGGACGTTGCACATGTTGTACATATTTCCACAAACTTAAACTTTCAACGTTAATAAAACTATTTTATTCAATTTATGTCATAACAAGGCACTTATGAACGTGTAATTTATAAATTTCATTGCCCGTTTAAACGATAATCATACCAAGCATAATTGGTAAGAAACTCTGTGAATTTTTATACTTTTGCTAGTTTTTGCCCGCGACTTCGATCAATCTTTGATTTGACCTGTTCTTTGGGAACATTATTTTTCTGCATTAATTGTTTCCTATATCCTTTACTGTACTTTTGACAACGTGTATGCAAAATTTTATGAAGATTGGTTGTGTAATTAACGCGTAAATCAAACAAATAAACTTAGGATTTATATGTATTTTGGGTACAATAGTGTATACCTATTTAGCTAGTTTATTATCAAGTTTTTTCTTCATTATTACGTTGTATCATAATTTGCTTGTACCATTTAGATGCCACTAATATAATGAGGTAAGAAATCACCTTCGTACATCTCTGTACTATGTCTATTCATTTTCTTTATAAAGATAGCATTTCAAGCAGAACAATACTCTTAAAATGTTATTTCAAACTATTAGTAATAAGTAAAAAAAGGAAGTAGTTTTTATTGTTGGAACCATATGTCCTTTCTCATTACTTTAAATTACTCACATGTAGAGGAATATTCATGTCCAACAACTGGAAAACTCATTCAGCAACATGGTATACGATATACGTATGTCCATTTGGTGAATAAAAAAAAGCAAGAGTGAGTTTGTCTGTTTGTTTGTTACCCGTTCACGGGCTTATTACTCAACGGATTACATACACGTTATTAGGGTCACAGAAAAGCATATAATATATTTCTCGCGCAAAAAAAGTACTGTTCACGAGATATGTCAAATCTATATTAACGCGAGGGAAGCCGTGAGCAAAAGCTAGTTTATATAATAAAAGAAAAAAGGCTAGGATAAGAAATATTATTACAGAATACACAATTGATGAACACACTAAATATATATCCTGTTGTTACAAATTTCGGAGATGGTAGAGCCACGCTGAAGCTACTACTGGTTTCAGCATGAATGGGTCGGCTCGCCCGGGGTACTACCACCCGACCCACAGAAACACCGACGTGAAGTAACAGTGCTTGCATTGTTGCGTTTCGTTCGGTCAGTGAGAGCGCCGGAGGCCCATCTCCTCTTCCCCCTTCCCTCACTCCACCCTTCCCTCAAACACAGGCTGGCAACGCACTTGCAACTCCCCTGGTATTGCTAGTATCTATGGACGGTGGTGATCACTTACCATCAAGACGTAAACGTATAAAGACTAATATGAATTTTAAATAGTTACATCCCTTAGATCTAATTAGTTAGTCTGTTACAATACCAGAGATATTATTAAAACGGTCAAACGAGGATCTATTTGTTTTTTGACACTTTAATTGGATAATAATTAGCATTATTGATTGTGTTTATCGTCATGTAACTTACTGTTGTTTTTTTTAATAAATGAAAGATTAATGTAAGCATACGGTTTTTTATTTATTGTTATTAAATTTTATTTCGTAGTCTAAGCGAACGAAGTCACGAGCAACATTTTGTTCCTTATAAATATGAATGAACCTACTTGTAAACTGTTTATTATTTAACGACATACAAACATTTGATATTACGTTTAATTAACATGTATAACAATGAACATATAACGAAACATTATCAAATCATTTAATCTAGTTTGTCTGTCGTAATTTATGTATATAATTTATTTTTATCCTTTTTATTTCTATTGCTAAATTTCGAATTGTTTCTGTAACGATAATTAACAAGTTTAAAATCGATTACACCGTCTTTATGATCCACAATTCCGGGTTCGGGTAATTGTTATACAGCGCATTTCATAGTTAGATCCGTTAATTTGGTATTTAAACCAAAACCATCGACAAAGTTCGACGTTCTTCGATCGGTAGAGTCAAACCTTTCACTTCCACGTTTCGCGTCACTGATTCCACCGGATTTTAACAGAGACAACTTGGTAAGAGAACGATTCTGTTATTTGTAAAACAAGATATTTAATCAAGATGGAATAAATTTGTTGTATTCGGTTTTCACATTCGCTTTTATCTATGTTGCAAGCGAAATTTGCTCGGGCTATTATGGTAATCAGCTATAACCTCTAAAATAAATTATCGGTCAATATCGTATTTGCGAAACATCGCGCGTAACGCGTCACTTCGTTTCTTTAGTAAGCCGCAGCGCAGTACTGCATAAAATATATACGACGTTTAAACGCAATGTCATTACTATTTCTCAACTTTGCATCCGTTTTCCAAGAGTAAAAATTACTATATTTATATCGTTTCTTCATTCATATTAATAAGTAACACATCATTTACTTAATACGTATCATTTGAATAGTGTCTTCCCATATTTTTCAAGTATTTAAATACTTTAGATTATCTTCTAACTAGTGGGCCCGGCAGAGGTTGTCCCGCCCTGATTAAAAATAAATCCTTGACAAATTATATACAAAAACGTTCCTCATAAATCACTTTATCCATTGGTGAAAACCGCATGAAAATCCGTTCAGTAGTTTTTAAGTTTATCGCGAACAGACAGACGCGGTAGGGGACTTTATTTTATACTATGTAATGGTAATGATAAAACAGTACGTATCTACATAATTATTTAATACTAGACAGTTCCCGCGACTACGTTCTTGTGATAATGATTTTATTATATCATAATATAACGTGTTTATACCTAGATTAATAGTAGGCCGTTTATAATTTACTTAATACTCTGAAAAATTCACTCTGTGCAAAGTGTAATAGTTTTAGTTAAGTCTTCATAAAATCTGCTTAACCGTTTTAGACGTAAATCCGAACAATACCGGATAATTAGTTATATGTATGTATTAAAAATGTATTTAAGTTACGCTGTTCGATTAGAAATAAGATAAAATTGTAATTATAGAAAAAAAAATTCTATCATATATAATCTTAGTAAGAGAATTCATTATAAATTTGTTGCAGACCAACCCACTCGTTATTTCGTTCGTTAGGTTAAAGTTTCGAATATAATCTGTGGAGACTAGTGGTTGCTATTCCAAGACGCCACACTTCCTTGAATGTTTAGCTAAGGAATAAATACTTGCACCCCGACCGGTATTGGCTCTGCGCCAACATCCTAATGGCTCCGGACTAGTATCAAAGCTGCACAAAATATCTTATTTATTTGAAGTTAAAGTTGTAACTAAAAGTTGATTAAAGCAATCAACTTTCTCTTAATTAACAAAACTTCAAAGTCTATTAATATTTACACTAATAAATACATAGAAATCAATGATATTATAACTAAGAAACTGTAGATACGTTATAAGCCCTACGACAGCGCCTTGTTAGAACTTGGCTAGCTAGTAAACGTGATCTAGCCCCTTCAATCCGCCAGTATCTAAGCAACATATAACTATTTCATTTTCACTACCGTTATTGAGAATATGCCATCTTACTTCCACACTTTATCTAAGATAGTGTGGCGTTACAATATTAATTTACGTATGTGTGCGTTATAGTGCCATTTGTTTTGTCGAAATACCATGTAGGTAATCTATCTACACCTTTTTACTTATAATATCATTGATAGAAATACAATAATTACTATATAAATTTATATGCTTGAAATTTAATTTAAGAATTATTATCCTGTTTGAGAATACGACTTCATTTTTTACCGGTGTAACTAGGTGGCTTTTGTTGAAACTGACAGTCGAGTCTCTTCACTTGAGTCGAGCGGCCAATTACTAGTCGACTTCAACCGGCCCTGGTGAATGCAATCCAATTTGCGAGGACATTGTCCGGTTGTTTTCGTGTAATTGTCTTTGTATTTATCATGTACCGCTAACTAAATAATTAATTAATTCAAGTGGATTACCAGAATATACGTTTGTTTTGATAACGAAGTATTAATTTAACATTTTCCCGTCCACATATCAAATATTAAATTTATATAGGCATGTACAATTGTGGGCACGCTCCCAACAATAAATCAAAGTTTCATCGCAATAGAATGTATATATTCACATGAGTCAAACAAAAGAAACATTGATTTTTGTATATAAGCCATGATATGTATTTTACTTTAGAACTATTACAAAGGAAACCATCGGCACTTAAGTTCATTTAAAAGCAGTGTTGTTAATTTATTCAATTACTATAATATAGGCTGATTTCTCTCAATAATAATTTTCTTTTAAATAAACTGTTACAAATAAATGTTTTAATAAAAAACGTCCACGAAGTATATACGTCATACGTATATACGTCATAGACATTGGCGTCTTTACTATTACATTCTTCATATATTGATTTGCATTGTACATCTCAATATTACATGTGTTTGATGTACCATGTAATCGGATACAAAACTAAGTATGGAAACGTACGTCTGTGGTATTTGTGGTTATAACTTGTGAAACTTATACAGTATTTATTACATTAGCACATAAATAACACCATTATTGTTACTTATCTTATATCTATAGCGGTGGTCATCACTACAACAACTAAAAATATAATACACTAGCTGACTCGTGTCCACTTCGTTGGGCGGTAATAGGCATTATCAAGCTACAACTTTTCTCTAGAACTCAATCATATATATCTCATAATTAAGGCAGCGTTCGTAAGAAACGTTTTCGTTCGACCATTTTTCTCCGACTCCCCAGATATTACCCCCTCACAAACTTTACTTCTTTATAATATTAGTATAGATTATAGGTAATATAATTAGTTAACAGCTTCTGCCCGCGACTTCGCACGCGTGGAATAGTTATTTTGGGCAAAACGCAGCGGAAGCTCTATCCTTCGGGACTAGCACATATATTCCATGTCGTGTACTCGTGACAACCTGTAGGTATTCAAATCTCACGATGACCGGTTAAGGAGTTAATGCGTGATAACATAAAAATTAGTTCCCATTCGTATTTATAATATCAGTTACGATCACTGAAGTTATCGTTAGTATGCTATTCATTAGCCGTTGTCTGTTATTATTATCGATAATTATAATAATCGACCGTGTGAATAAATAAGCAAGCATTATGCGATAACCAACAGATGTGAAAAGAAAATCACTTACGTTGCTTACGCACAGTTACGATATGAACAGCAAATATTCATTTCAAAACAACTAATTATCCAACAGCAGAATAACTGACAACAGATGAAAATTAATTCTTATAAAATAATACATAAGCGTAATTTATCTACTTCTCTAGGTAGATAAGTATTGATAGTATAAGTATGAATAATATCTATAGATGGGTATCTACCTATATTAACGAGCGTATACTTCTTTAAAAGGCCGGCAACGCACTTGTGACTCCCCTGGTGTTGCTAGTGTCTATGGACAGCGGTGATCACTTACCATCGGGTGACCCGTCTGTTCGTTAGCCTCCTATAATATAAAAAAAATTAAATATCAATGACGTCATAACTAGAAAGCTGTAGATGCGTTACCTACATGATATTTTGACAAATCAAATGACACGATAACGCATACATCCGTAAAGTAACATTGTATCGCCATACTATCTTAGATAAAATGTGGAAGTAAGATGACATATTCTCAATATCGGTGGTGAAAAAGAAATAGTTATATGTTGCTAAGATACGGGCGGATTGACGGGGCTAGATCACGTTTGTTAGCTAGCCGAGTTTTAACAAGGCGCTGTCGAAGCGCTTATGACGTATCTACAGCTTTTTAGTTATAATTGATTATATAAATCTAAATAACTTTTAGTATTTTCATCTTCAGTATAGTTTATATTTTTTATTGCCTGTGTATTTAAATATTTTTTTTAATTGTTGCCACGTTTTATATAGACGGTTTGATAACAAAACACGTAACCCCATTACGAAATCCGTGCTAACACGAAACATTGGCGAACACCTTAAATAACCTTGCACGTTTCCTAATTTATTATCGTAGTTTTCTACCGTTGGTTGTAATATAAATGTACTGGCAAGGCCGTACCAATATACGACGATGAGTTTCGTGATTGTGCCAATAATACTTGCGGTCGGTTTGTCGAGCTGACGCCAAAGGTGAAAGTATTGCCTCGATATTACAATTCGACAGTCAAACTTACTTGAATTTATGCTCTGTCGAATATAATTGGATTTACTGATGAAATCTTGTACCTATTATGAATTAATAAACCCTTATATAATATCTTGAGTTGGGATTTTAGTATAATATATTAGAAAAAGTATGTCTTAATTCTGTTTATCATGCTAGAAAATTTGATGCGTACGTAATATATGTAGTTAATATTGAATTAAGCATTTCCTATACAATTAGGCATTTATGAAATAATTATTATGTACTAGCTGTGCCTGCAGATTCGTTTCCGTGAAACTAGAAATCGGTTTAGTTTTTATATACTAACAGAATGTATTAAAAGTTATTTTCTGTCTACTTACTTCATAAATTGTGTAATAGATACACACTAGCTTTTGATTTTGTAGATTTTGCAAATAAAATACAGCTCATGTTACTCGCTGATAAAGTATATTTCTATAAGAAATTTTTTTATGAGTTAATAATTTTTTTACTTTATCCACTACAATAAAAAAAAACCAAATCTTTTCTCTTTATAATAATAGTTTATTCTAAAACCACAACAGAAAACAACCAATGTATGATTTAATAAAGAATCATGTATATCAAATTCACTGGTTTAAGAGTTCTAAACAAACTAACGTACAGACAAACAGAGACGTTCTCTTCAACATGATAATAATGTGTATACCTATAATAAAATAATACCTATATAGTTTTAAAATATTAATTGGGTGGATAAGGAATAGTTATATCGTAGTTCCGTGTCTTAATACCGTGTCTGTAGTAACGACTCCATCTAACGAACAGTTTCAGAACTAGAACAGTACATTCTTATCACTTATACATGATCTAGATGCTCGTAATTACTGATTATAACAATTATACTAAAACCTATATGTGTTTGATAAAAAAAAAATATTTTTTTAAGCTTGTCCTTGTTACTGACGGCTTCCGAGTGCATTTATAAAACAAAATCATATCTAACTACACGCAAGTACTTCGTTCATTATTACTCATAATTGTCTCTTGTATCTTAAAACAAAGAGGGGCATGCACTGACGTGTTTGTTTCATTGATCAGCTAATTGAGAGGCATGTCGTTGTACTCAGACACGCGATACGAACATTTGCATGTGTGCGCATATGATGTAGAAAATTGAATGGTTTCAAGGAGACAATTATTGCTTAAATATATTTATTGCCGTAATACGGAAATTAAGTGTAATAAAAATTATACAATTCATTAAGCTATTATTAGCTCCACAACGAAAATCGAAGACGAGTAATAAAGACTGCATGGAAATGTAAAGAATAACAAAAATTAAAGTAACAGAGGAAACAAGCAAACAAAATATTGAAAGCAAAAATATACTTTGCTTAGAGTCTTTGTAAACAATGGATAGTCTTTTTCTTCCCTTCTCCTGCGAGTGCGCACCACATCGCTTGCCCTACTTTTCCACGGGAAGAAAACACACGTAATTGAATGCCTACTGCTTATAAAAATCGTAGTTACTTAAAACTTTAATAACTTTATATTAGACGAAGATATCGTACTTATTATTTCACCAAATAAATATCATGTATCGCCGTTGATATATGCAGCATCTTGGGTTTTTTTTATATCAATGGTCTGAGGAGTAAATTTCCAAAGAAAAGATATATTATTTTATTTATATAAAAAATATATATATTACTGTGTATTACTTTAGAAAATTTTAGATATTCTAAATAATAAAATATTTCAGTATTAATGCATGATATCAGTTAAAACAAATGCAATATTTTATGTATGTTCCTTATTAAAATACTGTTTCAAAGTTATAATGGCAATGATTAACGTAAAAATGTCGCCATAAAGCCGTGGTTATTTTAATTATATTAGCGCTACAAAAAAAGTTCTTATTGTGTACAGTTTACAGTATTATTGAAGAAGCATTTACCCGTTAACAGATAAACTCTTTAGTAGCTCACTTTTACAGAAGCAATAATATATTTGATAAACTGTGATCTACTTTATAATGTAATGTATTATGATGAACAAAGCAATAAGTAACATTATCGTCATTGCGCAATCGCATCGTCGAGTGAATAGTGATAGGTAACGTCCACGTAACTCATTTGGTATTATTCATTTCCACTCAACAAATAGGTGGTTGCACAACACACTCACATGTTATCTAAGAATTTAAAAATACAAAGGACCGCGATACGAATTTTTAACTAGGTAAATTTACAAATCGGTTTTTCCATTTCGTATGAACGACATTTTCGAACAAAGACATACCAAGTTAAGTAATTAATTTGTAATGAAATTGTCCTTTGCTATTCATTCGAATTAAATCAGTTGCTAATTGTCTTTCGATCGAATACTAAGATACCAATTGTGTATAGTAATCTATAGAAGAACATTTTGTAAATATACAAAAATAAATAACAGTTCATAACTGCACGTAATTGTTGTGTAAAATTACAGTTGAGTTGAAACGGTGATGTAGTTCGGTGAAGCTGTCAAGACCTTGCTAGGTCAATAGCGTAGTCAGTTCGAAAAATATAAATAAAAATAAAAATTTGAAACGTTGACGCGGGCGGCTGGAATTGTTTATTTTTATATTTCGGAGGGTATGTAAACATGATTTAAATGTAATCTAAAAATACTAAGTAAGGTTAAGTAAACTGTACTACTGGAATTAATCTTTGTGCGATTAGTTTGCGACCTCCATACACTAGATATAGCACCTATCATAGTGGTACGTTTAGGCATTGCGTGTTTCGTGATGAATCCGTATATGTATATTCAGAGAGATTTAGGGCGGGTAAGGATCTGTACTCGACTGGGTCGCGACCACATAGCACGTGGTGATAAAGTCACCGTGATGTTCTTTTATTTTTTCGCGTTTTGAGAATATCCAGGAACCGAAAGGCTTGCACGATAGCATGGTAGTGACGACTGCCAATGGATTATAGAACATCAGGTACAGTACTTTCACTTTGTCGCTTTTTTCTTTCGAGCTGACTACGCTATTGACTTAACAGCTTCACCGGAAAACTTTGTCGCGATACAGGAATGAAAAAGGAAATACAGAAATAAAGTTAAAATTAATATAGAAATACGTTTATTTAAAGTTAACCAGTTTGAGTTTTCGTTCCACGTATCGAATTATTGAAAAGGATATAACTTTTCATGTTCCTTTTTTTACGTTATATTTATATAAATGAACATTTTTTCTTTCATATCTTCTTTCAGCTAAAACCACCTAATGGAATTAGGTCTTTCAATTTAGATTTTTGATTTATTCTCATCTAGTCCTCCGTACTATGCAATATGCAATTTTCTACTTTCTGGAGGTATACATAGGTCAAGTAAGCGTTTCCATATTATTTTTAAGGTAACAGTGACGTAGCACATTCGTATGCAATTTCTTTCTCCGTCGTTAGATAAGGTCGTTATGTAAATTGAAGTTGCTCACGAACGGTCCATGGTAATGACGGGACAGTGATGGCATCACGCACAAACCGAACTGTCAGCTTTAATGGCTGTGAACTTTGATCTTTAGATGTCATTAACACTCCGTAGACGATGGTTTTTACGATGTGGTTTCACTACTATAGATAAATATTTTTTACATATACACCGTTATATGTATTTATGTAAATAATGTGAGAACAATAAAACAAAAATGTTGTGTTCAACAACTTTCGATTTTCGGTATTAAAATCTGGTCAGGTTAGTTCTGATTTCCAAATTCGAACGTTTGTATTCGACCTAGTGTCAACCATTTTCTGTTAGTAGATTTTTTTACGAAAGTTTCTAATGTATATTGTATTTATTTGTTAGTAATAGACTGTAGCGTACGAAATAAGTGAAGAATATGTTTTATATTTCATTGAACTTCGTGAGTTTTTATCCGTCTCATATTATTATATTGTTTAGTACGAAATAACAAAATTGAGTAAATGTTATATTTCGAAAAAAAGTTATGTACGTTTAAAACGTACTTAATTATGTGCAGATTTTTAGAAATTACGGTGCAATCGCCTGCAAATGATGTTCACACACTGTCACAGTGAATTGAGACGTCGCAAATAAAAAAAGATCGTTTTAGGTTTTAAATGGCTATACTATAAATAAAATAAACCTGTAATTTTTTGAGTACTAGAAAATATATTAAGATTGTGTATTGACATTTCCGTCATTACTGGTAATTTATATGACTTATTACTGTTATTAAGTTTTAAAATCAATTTATTTTAGGCAATCAATCTCCTAGGTTATTACTGCCATTGTCGAGTAGGTTATAATATTACAAGTATTTTGTGATCATTTCAATATTCTAACAAGATGGCTCCCTTTGTGGCGTCTCAGAATTCATATTCCGTGGTATTATTTCCCATCCATTTCACTTGTGCGCAATAACCGAACTATATTACGTAAAATGCCACCAATATTACAAAAAGTAGAGTGAAAAAAAAACAAGATTAGAATAAAATATGAAATCCACTATAAGACACACTAAGATCCCGCCAAAAACTAAAATCATGTTTTGAACTATATTTATTACTACAGATAGCAATTATATTTTCCAATGAACATCATAGATAATATTATTTACACTGCGTTTACATAACATGTTGATGGCTAGTGTTTAAAAAATATTATACTTCGATATTTAAACTTGTATTAAACTATACATATGGTTTTTGGCGGGATTTTAGTCTGTCGTGTAGTGGATTTTATATTTCATTCATAATCTTGTGTTACTTGACTCTATATTGTGTAAAATTGGTGGTGTTTTATGTAATATAATTTGTTTATTGTGCATAAGTGAAGTGAATGGAAAATAATACCACGGAGCATGAATTCTGAGATGCCACAAAAATTCCCTGGAAAGTTGTAACAAGGGAGCCACCATGTTGTTGGAACATTGTATTATTCACACGACACTTATTGTGTAAAATATGCTGTAATCTCCATTGAAATAAAACATTGACACTGGTAAATGCTTCTGCGGAGCCAAAACAAGAAAAAGAAGAAGAAGATTGTTGGTTAGTCGCATGTGATTTGGTTTATTTGTATCTAATTTGACGTTTGATTACTATGCGGAATAATAATTTCTTTAATTGTTATTATGAACTACATATCGGTTAATTAATATAAATACCTAATCATAATAGCAAGCTTCATATCAAATGTACTTTTACAAATATAACTCAAAATATTATTGAATTTGATGATAAAATAGTACGGCAATGAAACGGATCTAGCTGCCTGACATTTTAGTTTAGTGACCTCGGTATGTTTGACCCGCACGCTTGCACTTTACACACATACTTTATATTTCATTTCTAGTAATCTTTATTTCCTCAATTTAAGGTTTAAATTTCTCTGACCTAGTTACAATTTCGTTGTACCTTGTAATAAACGCCACTCAACGTATGCAATTTGTAACTATGACGAAATATATTGGTCGGTGCTATTTCTGACATACGATTGTAAATGTTATGTAGACTTATTGTTTATAGTTATATATACTATAATATATATATATATATATATATATGTAAAGATATTAAAAAAAATCTAGACGTGCCCTGTTCATAATACGTTACAGTCTACGGGCTCACGATTTACATGTTACAAAAATTTCTTTTAAATAACGTTCATAGAATATACGAGTCTATAAACTCCCAAGTTATAAGAATATTTTGTACAAGTTTATGTGAATTGAATTTATGAAATTATTTAACAGGACTTGTAGGTGTTAGAGCCACGCTGACGCTATTACTGGTTTCAGCATGAATGGGTCGGCTCGCCCGGGGTACTACCACCCTCTCGTAGAAAACCGACGTGAAGTAACAGTGCTTGTATTGTTGCGTTTCGTTCGGTCAATGAGAGCGCCGGAGGCCCACCTCCCCTCTCTCCCCTTCCCCTCCCCCCAAACACAGGCTGGCAACGCACTTGCGACTCTCCTGATGTTGTTGGTTTCCATGGTCGGCGGTGATCACTTAACATCAGGTGACCGGCCTGTTCGTTTGCCTCCTATTACATAAAAAAAAAGATTATATAAACTCGTATTTTTGATTTACAAGAAGATTTTTTGTTAATTTGCAAAATGATTTCTACGGTAATAACCGTATATGTAAGTAAGATAGAAATTACAGTACATATAGTCAAGTTAATGTTAGAAATAAAACAATTTTGCAAATAATTTGGCGTGTAAAAAATCTACGTTAGAGTCAAAAGAAACTTTCCAACTTTTTTGTAACAAGTTACAAAGGCATTTATACTAAACAAAATTTACAAATACAGTACTTGTATTACAAGAAATATTACTCGTAGCTTATAATTTACACATGTAGTTTTTATAAACGCATTTTTGTAAAACTTTACTAATTTACAAGAGAAAACGCTTGTAAAATAAAACTTGTAACGGTTGATAAACATGACACTGATATCCTACGGACGTATTAAAATTATCATATACAAGTAATTCTTTTTTAATTAGACCACCGTCTAATTTATCTAAAATGTTTCTTATTAGTTTTGGTAATCAATGTTCTAGTAGATAATAACTGCCATTGTCGAGTAGGGACTGTTGTTACGAGTTTCATGCGATCATTTCAATGAACTAACAAGATTTTGGCAGTCTTGTTAGAATTGTCTAGGGTGTTTTTGTGGCAAGACTGAATCCATACTCAGTGGTATTATTTATCATCCATTTCACTTGTGCACAATAACCAAACTATATTATGTTAAAACCATAAATATTACAAAATGTAGAGCCAAATAACACAAGATTATGAATAAAATATAAAAATCACTACAAGACATTTCAAGATCCCGCTAAAATCTTATCTAAAATGTTTTCATTCAAAAATATCTTTGTATAACCTATTTGTTGTCTATGGTGTGTAAATAAATCGTAAAGTAGAACAGTAAAACGTTGTATAGAAACAAACGTGAAAGACTCTATTCAGTGTATTGTGAAATGGAATCGCTTGAAACGAAATAAAACTGGCTTAACTCTAGTCAATTAACATACTTTCGTGAATAAAATATAATATATTGGCACGTTCACTTTAAAAATGGCAGTATTGGTATCAGAAAACAAATTGATTATCTATCATATGACCATGTCTATACTGGTGTAAAAAGAAACAGCTATAAAAATTACCATAAATATAAATCGAAAATACATATCTACTCACAATTCTGTTAGAATTAGAAAGATTATTAGAAAACATATACGACACCAAGTAATGAAACAAAATGGCATCTGAACGACTCAACCTCGAATCTGTCAATCCTGTTAATATTTTTGAAAATCTATTTACTGGTTTCTTTATATGGAAATTTTATGACTCACTTTTAACTTTTCCATACGATTTTTCAAATATTCTCTTCCATACAAACCTTGTGATTACAAACATAACAAAAAAGAATATCTGTTAAAAACCTCCTTGTATTTTATTATGTTAAAAAGGATTGATTGTATGCCATTGATAATTTGAAAAAAGGTTATGAAAGTAGAATCATACAGATTTACAAATCTTCTAATTGTCTGGCCACAAATACGAATCTGAAATTATAATATCCAAATAGACGCAGAGTTTTTGGCGGGATTTTGGTCTGTCATGTAGTGGATTTTATATTTTATTCATAATCTTGTGTTACTTGACTCTATATTGTGTAAAATTTGTGATG
Source organism: Antheraea yamamai (assembly GCA_036509395.1). Taxonomy (NCBI): domain Eukaryota; kingdom Metazoa; phylum Arthropoda; class Insecta; order Lepidoptera; family Saturniidae; genus Antheraea; species Antheraea yamamai. The sequence continues at coordinate 10,533,555 of AP028440.1, forward strand.
TTTTATGTAATATAGTTTGTTTATTGTGCATAAGTGAAGTGAATGGAAAATAATACCACGGACCATGAATTCTGAGATGCCACAAAAACTCCATGGAAAGTTCTGACAAGATGGCCACCATCTTGTTAGTTCATTGAAATTATATAAAAACACTTGTAATATCGATACTCACTTGACAATGGTAGTAATGATCTACTAGAAGACTGATTGCCAAAAATGGAATAGAAGAAGAACTTGTAATACTATTAGCTACTCGACAATGGCAGTAATAATCTAAAAGATTGGTTGCCAAACATAAAGTTAAAAAAAATAGATGCAACACTATATACAATTATATATGTATATGTATATATGTAAATGTATTATATATAAAGTGATACACTATATAGAGTCGGCGATTGATTTTTATTTATATAGTTTTAGATTTGTATGTAAAGTAATTGAGTATTTTTGTTTCTAAAATTTTACTGTTAATGCGCCTTTACTGTATTAATACCATTTTTTGGTTTAGACCAAAATAATAAACATGTTTTAATTAGAGTTTTTGTTTAATATTAGGATGGTACTTTCTCTATAATTACGATGACGAAAACCTGCGTGTTTCAAAGTTGACAATTTCGGAATTAACTTTCTGCAATTATAGATTTTTAACGTATACGTAACCGAAACAACTAACAAATTGACGTAACCTATTCATTTCGACGACAGTTTAGCAATGACAAAAAGTTTTGTAGTAAAAGCGTTTTTGGAGGCGTTTAATTCAAAATTGTACGCATGGTTGGTCAACCGTGATGATAACGTGTGCCTGACGTCCATTGAATCGAAACTAAATGTAGCTTAACCAGTTTAATGGAATAATTCTACTTCAAATGTCGTTTGAATGTATTTAATCAAAACAGAATTAGACATCAAGACAGAATCTTAATGATATTAAGTGACGTATTGACTCTTTCGAAACACAGTGATATGGCTTGATTGAGTTACAAGATATATGCTCCTTTATTGAAAGGTCAGACATGTTATATTCAATTCTTACCTTCCAAAATTACCACTATTCCCATGTTGTTTAATAATAATAATCTATACATCTTAACCGATATACTTACGAATATTATAAATGCGAGAGCGACTTTCTTTGTTTGTTACGTATTCACGAAATTTGTAGTGAAAAATATACTGTTCCCACGATATCCCGTAATCTACATTAAAGCGAGCGAAGCCGCGAGCAAAATCTAGTATTATATAGTTCTAACTATGAAAATAAAAGTAATTTATTGTCGCTCATGTTTGCTATAAGCATCTATATAATACGATATAGGAGGGACCTCTGAGATTGCATCGAGCAGCGTCCCGGGTCATCCTGCAATTGTTTTGAATTCACCCACCCTCTAGGACGGGAAATGAGATCATGCGGCCACAATAACATAATGGCTTTGCATGTACAAATATTAACTAGCTTTTGTATATATGCAATCAGAATGATAAACGTTCGTGAGAGAGTTATTTATCATTTTAAGTTTCGTAAATTATTTTTATCTGTTATGTTTTATATTTCGCGTCCTAAAGTTTATTTATTTATGTACTAATTTTTGGCCGCGGCTTCGTTCGCTTTAATGTTTAATTTTACCTATCCCTTGGAAACAGCACTTTTTATAGAGACAGGAAAGATAAAAACTCTTTGTAAAAAAATCAATCGAGGATTTTGAGTTTCATAGTGTTGAAACAGTATAGCGATAGTGAGTTATAGTGTGGAATAGTATAGGAGCTTTTCAATTTCATATGTGTATCAACATCAATTTATAAGGCGTCAACACAATTTCTGTATGTAGTCTTTTTTTTTATGTCATAGCTAGCAAACGAACAGGTGGGTCACCTGATGTTAAGTGACCACCATCGTCCATAGACACTAACAACACCAGGGGAGTCGAAAGTGCGTTGCCAGCCTGTGTTTGGGGGGAAGGGAGGGAAGGGTTCTGAGAAAGGGGAGGGAGGGGGAGAGTGGAGGTGAGGTGGGCCTTCGACGCACTCACTGACCGAACGAAACGCAACAATGCAAGCACTGTTACTTCACGTCGGTTTTCCATGAGAGGGTGGTACTACCCCGGGGGAGCTGACTCATTAATGCTGAAACCAGTAATCTAAAACCAGCTTCAGCGTGGCTCTACCACCTACAATATTATAACACATAGTCTAATTCCAATTATATTACAAACTAGCTATGCTCGCGACTTCGTCCTCGTGGAGCCTAATGTAAAAAAAATAGTGACTAATAAAATCATCTGAATGTATTAAGTCCATTTACTTATCTACTTTTCTCTCGTACTTACGCCGCGTCGTTATTAAAATTACAATAACTTTTGATAGAGTGAATCGATTTTAATGAAACCAAGACTAAACGTTACTGGAGAATATGCTTTATGATCGAGATTTTATCGTGAACGCAGTACTTTAGCAGTGATGCGTGTTCAAACAAACGGAGAGACAATAACGCAGAGTAGTAAATAACCATTCGTTAGTATCATACATATTAAATAAATATATGTATATCTTGGTGTAGCGTCTTTGAAGCGAAAGATAATTTTATTACATACTAGCAGTACCCGCGACTTCGTCCGCGTGGAACCTTATGTAAAAAACAATGACTAATAAAGTCATCTGAATGTATTAAGTCCATTTACTTATCTACTTTTATCTCGTACGTAATTATTAAAATTACAATAACTTTTGATAGAGTGAATCGATTTTAATGAAACCAAGACTAAACGTTACTGGAGAATATGCTTTATGATCGAGATTTTATCGTGAACGCAGTACTTTAGCAGTGATGCGTGTTCAAACAAACAGAAAGACAATTCTAAAAATGATTGTAACGTATTTTATTACTTATTCCAAGGCATTTGCAACAATGTTTTCCACAAAAATCTAAAAAGTACGGGCACGTTAGATTTACATTTTTATTATATGTGAATTGAATTGAAAATACGCATATATATGAGTTGATGGGGAATGTTAAGGTAATATGTGATTAAATAATGCGTTCATCACCTAAGCGATTATCACCAAAAATGTATATACGTTGTAGGGAATACAGATGAGTATATAAGATACTTTTCACCCAGAAGAAAAAATGTTTTAGGGATAGGTAAAATCTATATAAATGCGAGCAAACCTGAGCGCAAAATCTAGTTATTTATAATAATAATTACTTACATAATCAAAAAAAACACTTTTCTAATAATCGTACCTCCTATTCACCATTAACTTATCACATGATAACCGCATAGCGAGTACATATAAACATTAATTATTACTTGTTAAAATACACCACCCGATAATTAATAAGAAATGATAAACGTATCATATTATTCGTGAGGGAACGACATAATTTTCCCTGTTTAATCCGATCATTATTCGTATGTTATTATAAACAGGAAAAATAAATTCTCTGTATTACTTTATCGGGATCACGCAAACCGCAATGTAGGCTATTTCAGTTTAATAATATTATACAAATACGGTTAAATACAGTTAACCGACAACACTAATGAATAAAATCAATAACACGACGATATAACTGACGTAATTATTCTATGATATTTAATTATTCAGTTAAAATTATTTAATGGTTGGAATTAAAATTTACATGTTTTGAAATACAATGCAATTGTCGATGGAACGATATTCCCAGAGATATCGTTAGTTTTTTGAGGAAAAGTAAAAAGTCAATATTTGAACATTATAAAAACAAACCTTACTGTTTTAAATAATCTGTTATTATCCTGTTTGTCATTATTGATACACCCAGACTAAATAAATTCCTGCATTGTGAGTTACCGATTGATAAGTTAAGTTTTTTGTCTTCAGTCTATATAATGGGAGTATTAGCTTTATGCATTGCGATTGTTTGGAAAATATAAATTCATTCTTCAATGGAAGATTTCATTAAATAATTATAACTATATTATTTAAGCCTTTACATATAAATCTTTACAGAAATTGTGATTGCGAGTTTATTTTTTCTTCTATAGACACTATTCCCTTGGATTAAAATTAATTACGTCCTGGTTTTGTTGAAAGATTTACTTACAGTACCCGACATTTGATTTGGCAGTCGGGGAGAAGAGTGAGACGTCCGGCTTGCTGTCGGTTTTGTAAAGCGTTCTCTCTATTGCACAGCGCAATAACTGTGATAGACAAAGACAACGCTATAGGAAACGGAAATTGGACGAGTGTATCGGTCTTCTTCCCAACGTGGCAAATGAAAAGCCGGGTACTGTAATTTTATATACTGGATATACATCATTTACATAATATTAACCAAAGTATCGTTCATTTGTTTGTAAAATTATCGTAGTATTTTAATTAATAAGTTATCTAAGGTGGTAGAGCCACGTTGAAGCTATTACTGGTTTCAACATGACTGAGTCGGCTCGATCGGGATTGTACCATCCTCTCCCCTTCCCCCCCCCATCCCCTCTCCTCCCCCTCCCCCAAACACAGGCTGGTAACACATTAGCGACTAACCTGGTGTTGTTAAGTGTCTATGGACGGCGGTGATCACTTAACATCAGGTGACCCGCTTGTTCGTTTGCCACCTATGATATAAAAAAAAATTTGGAGCTTCATATAACTTTTTTAACTAAAATCATTTTAAATTTGGCATTAAGATATATCAATTTCAGGTTTTACAATACAGTATAATCTATATAGTTAATACTATCGTTTTCCTTTTAAATGCTTCTTTATTACATTAATGCTTGATTACAATTCGTTTGTCTTATACATTGTTATTAATTAGTACAGCATAAAGTAAATATAGAATTCTAATAACGTCGCTTCGAATTAAATAATGCCCCTCAAAACATTGAATAACACTGAGGTACGAACCGTACTGCGTACCTACAATACATCGTTGGTCCCTTCGCCCCTCATATATTTCATCTCGTGGGATTCTGTATCAATAGGGTCTAATGGCGCGGACAAGACCTTTTGTGTTGCGGCCATTCGCCACACTTCCTCCATTTTGATACAAACCGGGGATCAAATGAAGTATCACATATAGAATTCGTTGCATCTTGAATATTAGCGATTTCATGAATGAAAAGTAGAAATATCGTATATATAATAAGAACAATAGATAAACCCAATGTAACATATAATCTGTTTGACATTGCCGGTCACAAAATTAATTAATCCAATGTGAAGGTTAATATGAAGTAGCTTAAAAACAAAAACGGTTTCAGAATATTTAACAATATGTTACATGTGTGTGTGTTTCTTAAATTAATTTAAAAAGTGCAATGCACAGACGTACGAGTACTTTTATACGACACATTTCTATTAACTAGCTATCCGCCCGGCTTCGCACGGGTACAATAACGAAGAAAATGAAACCTAATTTTACCTTTGAGCACGACCATTTACAATACAATAACAACTGAATGTCAAATATTTTTTAAGATCTCTCTATTGTCTTCTGTCTCACTCACTAACTTTTCTATATGGAGATATTTTTAATTCATAAATGGCCACATTATCATTTCAAACATTTTCTTTCATACAAACCTAGCTCTGACAATTACAAACACAAAGAAAAATGCCAAGTAGATGCAGCTATTCTGACGCGATGCGCTTATTATATACACTTATTTCGCATTATTAATCATCTCATGTATTCGAGCCAGTTTAACATAATTTTTATTTTACCTTCTGCTAATATCTGCTTAAATTGTTTAATCCTAGTTGGTCCGGGATTCTACATATCTACATTCGTACACATTTACAATAACGGAATAACTATTTGTAATTTTTCTTTCACTCATGAATTGTACGTGTACCGCCTAATGAAACATGGTTTTAATTGTTTTCCTCATTATGTCGACAGCATTGTCATTAAATGATATATTAATAAGTTAATTATGGACTATTATCTTTATTACTTAGTCTCTTATAATATTTAAATTCCCACAGATAAATGTAACATTTATGTAAAAGCACGGCGACGAAATTGTTCATTTTTCCTTTTTCATTTGATTTCATATTTCCATATTTCCAGGTTCAACGTACCTAATCAAATTCTGTCGCAAATCCCGCGGATTCTGCGTGGATCCCAATTTATGTACATTTTATTTATCCGCTTGGAGGAATTGAAATATTTTTTTCAATTAAAATTGTTTTCATTCTACATAAGTTTCTACATATATTGAAAGAAAAAAACTATCGAAATCTCAAATAAAATTTAAAAAGTAGCTAATCTAGCAGTTAGAACATAAAATTGAAAAATCAATGTATCTATCTATACTGTCTTTATAAAGAAGTAAAGGTTATGAATATTTTTGTATTACTATATTAAGTAATCCGAAATCGCAGGAGTTGCTAATCCCTGCTCCCTGCTCCCCCACCTAAAAGGTATATGAAGGCACCATGGGGTTTTAGTCCATGCAAATCGGACATAACCCATCCTCAGCTGCCCGACGGGATGGGTATCTGTTAGGGATCTCCCCATGTATAAAAAAAAGGAGTTGCAAACTGGAAATAATTAAAAAAACTGTACTTTATTTAGTATTGATTGAATTTGACAATTAACAAAAACAAAATGGTAATAGTGTTAAAATAGTACCTGCATGTAGTATTTTTTTAAATTATTTATTTATACTTTTTGAATTAAGAATTCGAATTAATGTCGTGGAATAAAAAGATACAGAAACATAAGAGATAATATACTTGGAGTTATGTTTATTATTGCCTTTTTTTGCGTGATTAACGGAGTTAATTGATTTGGCAAGTGAAAGAAAATCATTAAATGAAATTAAATCTTAAAATGACTGTTTCTTTTCATCATACAAAAAGTATATTTTGTGTACTTTAAGATTTTAGCAAGAATAATAACAATTTGGTAATTTATTTAAATTGAAATAAAATCATCAAGTAGGCACCTCTGTGGCAGGCAGACTGTAACTTATTAATTTTTCGTTTTTTTCGTAATGAGACATCAAAGCTAAACTGTTTACCGTTATTCTCTTGTGTTATACCACTGCTAGCGTACCATATGATTTTTATCTAAATTTCTATTGCACTGTAATTAAATTAAGAACCATTTGCTTTCGACCATGGAGTAGTTGAAACTTGAAATGTAAATTTTATTATTCAAACTTTAAAATTACTTCGTCACAATTTTTTTAGAAATAAATAGAAGTCAATCAAGGTCATTTATACTAAAAGTAAACAGAAACTCAAAGAGTGTAGTTAATCGTTTTGTCAATTAAAGCATTCATACTTTATCTATAACTAGCTGCTCCCGCGACTTCGTTCGTGTGGAACCTGATGTACCAAACAATGACTGAATACATCTGAATGTATTAACATATACTTTTCTCTGGTACTTAAATCACATCGTCATTAAAATGACAATTCTTGATAGACCGTATAAATTTTGATGAAAGAAATACAAAATGTTACTCGAAGATATGCTTTATGATTTTCTTGAAAAGGTTTTATTATAAACGCAATACGTTAGCAGTAATACGTGTTCATACAAACAGACAGACATTTCTAAAAATGATTGAAACGTATTTTATTACTTATTCCTAGACATCTGCAACATTTTTTTCACAATAATCTAAAAAGTACAGACACGTTAGATTTACATACTTATTATATAGATAACTTTAAGTAATGAAATAATTACATGAATAAACAACTTATAAGTAAGGATCTTGTAAAAACGTAGTGTTTAGTAAATATAGGAGGCTCACGTGCTTCGCTTGTGAACCGACCGGTAGAAAGTAGCTTACCTCCTGTGCCACTCTTAATAACTTAGCCACATTGAACAGGTTACAACTCGTTGACCACACACAAATGCAGCCATTACTTCTAAAGATTCACACTAACGAGGTGTTTACTCACACAGCGGTTTGAATGTGAGCTTGCGGGAGCGCCGCGCAGGTCAGAGTGGTGCATCTTTTTTTATACCAACTGGTTTTTAGAACGATAAAAAGGGTATGATGACTCAGGCTCCAGTATCAGGCAGAGATTAAATGGTCAATGTTTACTACTTACATAATATTTGACTTTATTTTTAGAATGACAGTGTTATAATTAGGTAATTATATTGCATACGCGCTTTTAACAGCGGCTAATGATCATTTCAACTCCTAAACTGTTCCTTTTATGACTGTGAAGTATTTATTTTTCAGCTTTGTCTTTAAAATGGCAGCAGAAATTAAAGGAATCAAGTATTCTTTGTCTACTGTGTAAACTGTATTGGTAATGTATACGGAGGTATGTGTGTATGGATGCGTTAGTGTATGAATGTATTGTGTAGTTTATGATTTATTAAATAGATTTTATTACGTAACATGCGTAGATATAATGGATATAGATACAAACCGTACTTTATAATAACGTATCCTACTTTAATTTTGATAAATATACTTTATACTTCTGTATAAAGATAAAGTAACGAAAATACATTTGGGAATTTTAGAATACATTTCCTAGTTACTTACTCTGTTTGTCTGATACCTCCGTTTTCACTGAGTATTTCCGATATATTCGAGAAAAATTATTTATCAATTTATTTGAATCTGAACTTATAACTTAATGTTGAAAAATAAGTTATGACAGTTTTAAAGATAACCAAATTTTTCGTTTTAACAGCACAAAATATGTATTCAAATAAAAATATCAATATGAAAAATACTTTTGCAAATATTTAATTTTTTGTTGTTCAAAGATTAATACCATTATTTTTTTTTAAATAATTGGCAACCCTAGTGATATTATAACATGTATGAAATATGTTTCGAATTTATACATAACTAGCGGGCTCGGCAGACGTTGTCCCGCCCTGATTATAAATTAATCCTTGACAAATTATATACCGAAACGTTCCTCGTGAATCACTTTATCCACTCGTGAAAACCGCTTGAAAATCCGTTCAGTAGTTTTTGAGTTTATCGCGAACAGACAGACAGACAGACAGACGCGATAGAGGACTTTGTTTTATACTATGTAATGATGATGATATACGATTTCTCACAACAGAACAAGTTAGTTGATATCTAAGTTAAAGGCAACCTCACATGGCAGGACCATTCTAAACCTCACACGTTCATACCTAGATCTAACCTGTGTCAAAAAAGTACCTACCAACCTACCATTGCGCCAATAAGATAAAGGATTTTCTATTGATGTCAATAAATTTCAGTTACAATTATCAACTAGTTGAAATTAACCTAAGGCGTAATAAAGGAATCATTTATTATGATTAAAAAAAAAAGAAACTATACATATTATCATAATATCTACAATATAATCTTTCAAGTAAACTGTAAACATAAGTGTTACGACGGTGATATTTGTCCAGTGACAATAGAATTCTCAGAGCTGTGTCGTATAAATTCGTCCAACGCGACCTTCGTTAACTGTTTATCACTGCAGAACAATGCGATCATGTCTACAGGCTGTTTTCCTACAAACAAATGATCATCGATTGAGATCGTGTAATGTCCTGAGATACTTCGTTTTCCCAATGCCATGCTGAGAATATTTCAATAATAATGCTACTATAATATCCATGTATTTTAAAATTCAAAATCGTATACAAGGGAATTCTTTCGATATATAAACTAAGCTGATTCCTGCGACTCCGTTCTTTTGAAAAGTATTCTGTTCTTTTACGGGAATTACGTTGTTTTATGAATTAATTGTTTTTTATTTAATTGTAACTAATAATAACATAAAAGTAGCATAAGTTACTCTTTACAATATGAGCTATTTGTTACTGGAAGTTTTGTCAAAATTAGTACAACTATTTTTTGAGATTAGCGGGAACAAAGAGTGTGTATACCAAGTACCGTGTATACTTTCATATCCATTTAGTATAAAGCTGTTATTTCGACATTACAAACGGATATCCCGTTTTTATTTATTTGTATGGAGTATAGATGATATACTCTGTGTGCTGCAGTACTATTACTAATAGCATACAAATGTGTTATTTGTACAATCTGTACAAACTTGAATTGAAGGTCGTCACATAAGCGCTGATTTTATTTTGCAATCAAGTAGGTCTCCACACGGTCTAGTAAAAAAATTGTTGAAGTGTATATTTATAAATTATAACATACATTTAGATCATATACAATAACATATTATAAATAATATTAAACAGATAAGTAAAATATACTTAAGAGTAATAACAGTTGATTAGCAGAGACATTTAAATAATGCTTACAAAATAAAAACTCAAGACTCCAGTAAAAAATCCACCTTTAAATAGTTTACTTTTAGTTTTTATAGATGAATTCATAGTCACTTTTTCATTTATTCTTGAATTATTTGATTCTCTTTTTCAAACGTTTATCGATATTTAGTGTTGCATAATTTAATTTTTCGATATTGTTAATAGCTTGTGAGATAAAGCGTTTTACCTTAACCTGAGGAACAGTACTTTTTTCGGATATTAGGTACCCTATGTCTTTTTCCGTACCTCTGATAACGTGTATGCAAAGTATCACGATTATCGGTTGAGAATTTAAGTTGCGAAAACGTAAGAAATAAACAAGTAATCTCACATTCGCGTTTATAATATTAAATAGTGCTTGCTGTGGCCGCGACTTCGTTTGCGTGGAACCTTATGTAAAAAACAGTGATTAATAAAAACATCTCAATGTATTAAATCCATTTACTTATCTACCTTTCTCTCGTACTTAAGTCGTGGCGTCATTAAAATTACAATAACTTTTGATAGGGTGAATCGACTTTAATGAAACGAAGACTAAATGCGTGTCCAAACGAGCAGACAGACAGACACACATTTCTATAAATGATTGAAATGTATTTTATTACTTATTCCTAGACACCTGCAACATTTTTTTTCACAAAAATCTAAAAAGTACGGACACGTTAGATTTACATTCTTATTATATGTATAGATTTGTATAACTGTTAGATAAAAAATCTTCATTCAGTTTTCATAATGCCAGGTCAGTTTTTCATTAGGGTGACAAGCTTACTTATCCTCTTCGCTTCGCGTTTAGTATAGTATGCCGCGTTGCTCTTTTACGCCATGTGGTAACCGCACTGTGTTTATTCTGGCCGAGAAATTCTCCGACTGCATAAACACAGTGTCACTTTAAAACGCATTTAGTTACAAGGGTATTATGAAAATTAGTTCCGTTACGTGTGATAACCACATACGCATAGAACAAATTGATTATTACTCTATTAATATCGTTGCTCGAATGTTTTTTAATACTTTATCGGTGTTATTACGAAAAAGTTAAATACGTATTGAATATTTGCTTTAAAAAGGTTTCGAATAAAATGCACCGCGGTCGGCGGAGACAAGTTCGCGTTATGAGCAACAGCAAGATGGCGAACATTCAGCGACCACGGTGCATTTAATACGAGACCTTTTTAAAGAAAGTATTCAATACGTATTTAAATTTTTTGGAATAACACCGTATAGGTTTTAGCGTTTGTTTAAAACCTTATCTGTTGCTAAATGACGACGTGATCTAAAATGGTAAACTCGCCAAACTTAGAGAGGACTGACTGGCTCTTAAGTGCAACTGCTGCAACTCACCAACAGGTGCTTGGCGGCAGATTTTGGAAAGGTGGTACCTAACCAGAAGGACTTAGATAAAACCCTACCCAAATGTTTTGGTATCATTACGATATTTTCCTTCACCGAAAGCTCCGACTCAGGTGCTAGGATTCGAACCTACGTCCATCGCCGAGGATTCTGAGTACGCTATCAACTAAGCCATCATCGCTTCAAAATATGTATAATGAGTAAACAGTAAATATTGGATTTAACCAGGTTAGGCCCCCCTCGGACCAGATTAGGCCCCCCTCGGCAGCGGCTCAAACCTAGGTCAGTAGTCAGCGTGGATTCCTTGAGTGCGCTGCTCGTGAGAAACTAACGCAACATCTTACATCACTGCGACAACATTACACATATCACCTCCACACACGTGCACACATATACGCTTACATATGAAAGTGGAAGGGTTTTATTTTTTCCCTTATAAAACTGAAATAGTTTAGAAATTAAATTATCCGATACGAAATTTATATAAGAGTTGTTGAGGTATGTATGCTTGGTACACATGTATGTTTCAACAACTCATATATGTATGAATAATTAGCTCAGCTTAGGTTAGCTCAGATAGGTCGCGAATTGTGAGCAAGACCCTTAAAGTGGCCGTGTCCGCCAACGGAGGACGGGCAGGAGGAGGCGTCAGATTGACCGCCTCCTCCCACTGTAACCGGACCAGGGAAGATGGGTCGGGGCGGGCCATCTTCCCGTTGCACAGGTCCGGCGGACGGAGGAGACGGCCGGTGTGTACCCGGCTGTCTTCTAACAAGACGAGGCCCGGCGGCGGTGATTTCGCTGCTGGGCCAACCGCTGGGGCGGCACGATGAAGTCTTTAGAGATCTCGTGCCGCCCCAACTATAGCGGCAGACGTACACCGTGGGGTTTTAGTCCGTGCGAGTCGGACATAACTCACCCTCTCCCCCGAGAGGGTGGTGCATCCATAAGGGATTTCCACACGTTAAAAAAAAAAAGATAGGTCGCGAATTGCATGTATCAGGCAACAGCCCAAGCCGAGGTATGCTGAGCACCCTTGAGCTAGTTGCTCAAATAAAATTGGTGGAGTGCCTTAAGTGCTCGCCTTAGTAGTCCGGTGAAGCTCTTAAGACCTTACTAGGTCAATAGCGTAGTCAGTTCGAAAAAAAAAAAGGATTTAAAAATAGATGTATGGAACAGTGTTAACAATGATTAGGTTATTATATATGCAGTATTCTAGTCTGATTCATACAATCTTGTATTGTAGTTTTAAATGCAAATAAGTTGATCAAGAATGTGAAAGTTGTATTAAGTATTCAAATTGCCTTGACATTAATTTTTATTTGAAAGATGTTTGCTCCGTCCTCCTGGAGTCTAGAGGACTTTGATTTTGTCTGTGCGGTTCAGGTTCAGGTTTTGTAGGTGGTAGAGCCACGCTGAAGCTATTACTGGTTTTAGCATGAATGGGTCGGCTCGCCCAGGGTTAGTACCACCCTCTCACAGAAACACCGACGTAAAGTAACAGTGCTTGCATTGTTGAGTTTCGTTCGGTCAGTGAGAGCGCCGGAGGCCCACTAAAACCTCCCCTTCCCCTCATACACAGGCTGGCAACACACTAGCGACTCCCCTGGCGTTGCAAGTGTCTATGGACGGTGGTGATCACTTAAAATCAAGTGACCTACCTGTTCGTTTGCCTCCTATGATATTGAAAAAAAAAACGTTTTTCTTTAAATATTTAAAATTAGCCTATAAACGAAATGGCATTATTTAATGATAGCAGATTGCACAACTCGTGAGAAGCCGACGCGACGCGCGCAATCAAGGTTTTCGTCCTGCCTTTCGCTTTATGGCATATGATTGGTTTTTATTTGCCATTTTAAATTGCATTTTGTGTGTCGAATGTTATAAAAAAACTGTCACGTTTTACGAAATCTGTAAAATAATTCGAATTAAAATAATATCCAGGTGTATTATTCCAGACTAGATAAAGAATATTGTCGAAGGATTAATTAATCTATACTAATATTACAAAGAGGTAAAGTTTGTAAGTTTGTGAGATTGTAGGGGGTAATCTCAGTCAATCTCTAGGGACTACTAGTCCGATCTGAAAAAATATTTCAGTGTTATATAACTCTTTTATTGAGGAAGGTAATGGGCTATATATCTTAACGCTTAGACCAATAGGAGCGGAGAACTAATGAAGAATGTTTCAAAATCGGGGTTTTTTTTCCTCTTCAGAGCTTCCGCTGCCTGTTAGCGTTAGCCCAAAGTAACTATTCCTCGTGGACGTAGTCGCTGGCAGAAGCTAGTATATTAATAAATTATCAGCTAACACAGAGGCCATCTTAGAAATTAGCCGTTTAAGTTCTCTGGTTGAATTCGGAAATTACATAATTTAATAGATTATACTAGCTATTATTTGCTAGACGGTTCTTGTCAATTTGCGATACAAAACTTAATGTCGATAAAATATGCACTGTCCAGCGGCCAGTTAGAGTAAAATAGAATTATAACTTTCTCCATGAAGAATACTAAACTATGTCGACTTCATGATGACCGGTCAAACGGTGTTCAAGTGTATCTACTATTTATTTCGCAGTTAGATATTTTATTTTTTAATATTAAGGTTCAATTGTTGTAATAATAATAAGATAAGATATACAACCTATTTGTACGCCCCGAATGTCTGTTTGTAGACAATTTAAAAAAATATCTCACTGGTTTTTAAATTAACTGGAAATTTTTATTAATTTAAAACCAGAATATATTCATTAGAACTTGAATGTTAGAGTGTTTTCATTATTTCCACGGTATTTTTATGATCTAACATGAAATAAGTTACGCAACTTTTTAATTTTTTTCCCAGTGGAGTTCATAACAGCCGCGGAGACGGTAAATACCTCGAATCTATTCTCCGGAACGAACACGCGTCGCTAACTGTAAACACTACTTTAAAACTGTCTTTTATGGTTTTAATGCTTTGTTTTTTGCGAACTCTAGAGAGCAACAGGCTATCACAGATATTGTTTAATCTGATAAATACACAGTGGGCGATAGCGTTCTCGGTTTTAACAAATTCATGTGTTGTAAATGTTATATGTTTGGAACAAAAGTAAAAAAAGGTTCATTAATTTTTTATGCAGAAATGTCAACATAATACAATTTATTATTTGTATAACAACGCTCTTTATTGTAACTTAGACTATATTTATAAATAAAAAATCCGGTTTTCAAGTAAAAATCTGTTAAGTCTGTTGTGTCTAGTGCAGTCATGTATACCTATTATACCTCACTGTATCTCGTTTTCAGTACAAGAAAATATAATAGTCCTAGCTGATACCTGGGACTCTGTCTACGTTGTTTGTTATCTTAGCAATGTATAGTATGTATAGAGGAGAAAGCATAAGTACGAGATCGCTTGCCCACTTTACCATGGTAAAAAAAACACATCCCTGAATGCGTAGTTCTTATAAAAGTCGAGGTTTCTTAAAACTTTACTAACTGTACATAAACGTAAATTAAATGAAGCTATCTTGATTATTTTTACATAAGGAGTAAACCTAACAAAAATTGGTAGAAATCTATCCAGTAGTTAACTAATGGGAGCATAACGGCAGACTTCTATCACTTTATTTCTATAAGAAAACTCTTGAGTTTTAACGTAATTTACCATACAATTTGTAATATATGTATTATTAAGGTTAACAATAATTAACAATACATTATCAAAACAATAATGTATTATTAATACAACGAAATATATAAAGTAGCACCTAGAAGCAAACAAAATTGTGATCTCCGTTCAATTTTACCGTTATAGTAAATACACAACACGTAAACAATGGCATTGAATCGTGCGCTGCATTGAGAACTAGGAACTAGTTAATACTATAAAATGCTAAGTGAATGCTCAGGAGTAGACTGTATCTCGTATTGTCTATCAGTACATTCAAACTCGTTGTTAAATTTCGAAATGTCCTTGCAATCGGAACCTGAACTGTGAGCGTACGAGCTTGTCTTAAATATTTTACTTTTCGTGTCCTCTCTATGTGTTATTTTAGTTTTTCTAAACTACGCAATATTTCAATATTTTGATACGATTTTTCCCAAGCTGTATATGTATAACAAGTTTATATTAAATGTTATATACAAAAGGAATTTACAGGCGCTTTCATTCGTAAAGCTGGCCTTTTGAGATACACCAAAATAATTTAGTACGATATTGTACATCTTAAAAAAGTCCCTGATATCTATTTCCTGAGTATAACTCACACTAATTATTTTTATCTAATAAATATTATAAAAAAATAATGATTATTTGCAACGTTATTTTGACCAATATAGTGCTTATCTTTATTCAGTCAAATACCTAAGTTACGTTGGGTATATAATGTAGATTAAAGTTGCCTTTTTACATCTTATCATTTCGCAAATTTAAAATAACGCGCAACAAAAACAATATTGTGTGTAGACTCTTACTCAGGTTCTATGATTTTGATGAAGTGTCAATATGAAAGCGGCAAAAATTACGAATTAATAAGGGTTTCCTATTTCTTGATTTATCTTTGCTATTTTTCAGTGTAATAAAATAATGTGTTTGCGATTTTCAATAAATAATATTATATATATTTATTCTGTTTTGAAAACTAAGCTACCTGTCTAAGAATACTCTTAACAACCGGTGCAAGCGTGAGGTCGTTGCACGGCCGCCAGATGTCGCATTCACAGACCACACTGATAGAAGAGGTCTGGATGCGGCCAGGATTTATTTGTACAGCCTGTTAGAGTGTAAACGTGAAATTCTAGTTTTCGGACGTCCTTGGAATACCTTAGTTACTGAATGGATTCAGATCCCGGTGTTAATGGTACTACCAATTAAATCATTCAAGTAATAAATAAACATAATCTATTTTAAAATAGACAATTGTTTATGATATGTAAAAAAAATGCGTTAACTTTATGTGCTGTGTTGCACATTCCACATTGTGTGTTGTTTCAACTAATTAAATTATCTTTAAAAATCTTGTATCCGTTCAGATATACAAATTTAAATTTAAATCCAGAATACAGTACTTTGTGTTCAGGCCACCCTCAATGACTTGTATATACTAAATCCATTATATGTATAATCAAATTATATTGAAAGGACATTTAACACTACGCAAATATGTATCTTATTTTTACACCTTTGGAAATATATTTATAACTATACTTGTTATATTTTTGAAGTTATACTACTTTTGGCGCGTTAGGGAAAAATGATGAGAGTAAATTTTTTATATTTGTTTGTTAGTATGTTTAACGACTCGTGGAACGATATGGTTGTGTCGTTCGTAACAATATTATATTACATTATTTCAAGTGTACTTTACTATCACAAAATACCGAACTTAAAAGGCGTGCAAAGGTTATATAAATATAAAAAGAGAATAATGAAAAAAGTTTTAAATAACATAAATTGAATATACCTAATTTAACGTCACCTGTAGTAAAATTTATTGAACAGACCTGCAATGTTCGCCAATCCATCACCTCAGTGACAATTCACGACCGACGAATCACCATCGCCTACAGCGATATTCGGTATCTCATTTATAATGGGAATAATAAATTATATTTAATACTAAAAATGGACTATCATTTTCATTTTCAAAGTTTTAAGATATAAATCATATAAATAACTAGCTTCTACTCGCGACTTCGTCCGCGTGGGCTAGTTGCTTTGGGCTAACGCTAACACGCTGCGAAAGCTCTCAAAAGGAAAAATAACCCGATTTTGAAACATTCTTCATTGGTACTCCGCACCTATTGGTCTTAGTGTGATCATATATATCCTATAGCCTTCCTCGATAAATTAAAGATTTTTTCAAATCGGACCAGTAGTTCCTGAAATTAGCACGTTTAACCAAACAAACAGACAAACCGTCCAGCTTTATAATATTAGTATAGATTACTTGCCTAATTATTCTTAAATAATTATAACATATATCGATAGTTTATAAATTTGTACACCTATATAGTTAATACCAAAAATATTAACCGTATCCATAAATTATGCATCTTTTAGAATATGAGACTAGTTTTTCAAGTTCATGGTTTACTTGTTTTTATATTCGTCTAAAAATTATTATGAAACCAAGTAAGACTGTGTGAATCTTTATTTTAAACAATAAATAACATCGAATCTATAGGTATACCAGGTGACTGTTTAGACAGTAGCAATATTTCTGGAGGACACTCTGCACTCGATTTTCGTTCTAAATCAAGAAAAAAATAGGTGCTTAATATTTGACCTAATTATCTAGAAAAATACAAAAATTATACACAATGCTCTACGCGGCTATGTTATAGCACAGGTCACTTTTATTTGAAAGGGAACGTGGGAACGTCGGGGACAATACAAAAGGGGTTTATTGCCCGTTTTACTATCAAAAGTTATTAACTCCGAGTCGCCCATTGTAGCTTTTGGAATCGGTCATTGCACTTAGGTTTATTATTTTATTTACAAGTTTGTAGCTATACTTTTGAAAGTCTTAGAACAAACTTCAACTTAGGTTTTTTTGATTGTTTGATAGCATTTGTTTTAATATTATTACTTTATATGTTAAATGTGACCATAAAGTGTCATATCCTAGAGTTTTGCGACTGTCTAAACAGTCACCTGGTATATAAATAAAAATCAGTTGCTGAATGTATGTAAGCGCATCAGTTCAAAAAGGTTATTTTTTTTGTTTGTGTAATTCATAGGATACAGTTTATATGAAAGAAATAATTGGAAAATTGAACGGAAAAGTGAAGAATTTGGGTTAAAAAAGTGAGTGAGTATGACAGAAGACAGAGAGATCTTCAAAAATATTGACAGAATAGTAAGACTGACGTTTAGTTGTTCAGTTGTCATTTTGTTGGTGTCCTTTTTCCTTTTCTTCGGACAGCTATTATCTAAATGGATTTGGGTATAGATATCTTAGATCGATAAACTAGAACACTATTCGATCGATCACAATCAACATACCTATATAAGTGATTGTTCATGGATTTTGTTTCCGGGCCTTCACAGCTTCACCGGACTACGTGTAGAAAATTTTTGCCTTGCCTTATTATTATTAAGTTAAATATTGGAATATATGCCTGCAGTTTCTTTCACATCAATGTAAGTTAAACTATCAATCGGGAACAGTACTTTTTTCTAGATGAAAGTTTACGTTCTTAACTGTACTCGTGACAACGTGTATGCAGAATTTCATTATAATGAGTTGTATGGTTTAAACGTGGAAGCGTAACCAACAAAAAAACGCACATTGGCATTTATAATATCGGTTAGAATAAGAAAGTATATATAAGTTTAAAAAAATGTTTAAATGGTGTTCTTGCATTATTTCTCGTATGTATATCGGCTCTTATGAGGAAAGTTTTAGAGCTTTGCGTTTGGATACACGATCTCGGTAGCATGGTAGCGAATCGCGTGCAATAAGACTTGAATTCTTGAATGCGAGTCGACAGGCGGCGCGGCACAGCGTGGGAAACTTGCGCGGAAGAATGTTACGGGAACACAGGAGTCGTTCTGAAATCACTACGTTTAACTTTTTGGATAAACGCGAACTACCGACTGCAATTATTTTTTTCTCATAATATTTTTATCCGTCTCATTAAAATTTTACTTGATTTTAAATTACTCTGTGGCCTATACTTAAACATGCATGCATGGAAAACATGAAAAAAATCACATTGAATAGTATTTTTTGTCTGTCTATCTATACTCAAATTACACTATGAAAGCTATAGGTTTTTCAATATATTTTAGATTTGTAATTTTACAACGTTACAACTAAGATATTACTGCTCCAAACTATTTTTATTCTCGTAAATTATTTTCATGACACATTTATAATGAAAGCGATGAAATGTTGTTTTGTTCGATGAAAGCGCGACTACGTCGGTTTTATGTCTTCATCAATCTAATAATATTTTTCTACATATAATTGATATCTTATACGGAATATATTAATTACATCACAGAAGTCTGCTTTTATTCGAATTTTGTTGGATTTTTAGGGACTGTGGATTATATGGCGTTAATGAGAGTAGTCGTGAAATGGAGACAAGAAAAATCAATCTTATTTTAAGGAACACCAATGAAAGTCAAGAAATTTCAATGTTTCAGGAAGTTTTTTATTAAATCGTGTGTGTTTTTACAAAAGGGTTTATACTGTATGTACTAGATATCGGATATAATTCTGAAAGATCATTTCTATGGCACAGGCAGAAAAGATCTGTTTGCAAAATCCTGATCGTTTCAAATTAATAATCTCCTACAACCCGTGGTTTTTGTAGAATATTTTGTCCATTATCATTATATTACGCAGGTATTTCATGTTACAATTATATATTTACTAGCAGCTGCCCGCGAATTTAAGTGAAAATGGCTTTGTCCATGGGAGCTACATACATGCTTATCTGGATTACAATTACAATACATTTGCAAATACTACGAATCCTTATAAGGATTTTGTAGTCTTGATTTATCAATTCATTAACTGAGATTGTCTAAATATCACACTGAAAAGTTCTCTATCTGTTAATATAAGACTTGTCAAAATCGGTTCAATAAATTAGAAGGTCTCAGCCCGAAGAAACAACATACAGTTTATTTAGTTTTGTTTATGTGTAAAGATTAAACTTACAAATAATATACTTTAAAAGCCAAATTAAACAGTGAAGCCATAAGAGCTATATTTTGAAATTTAATTTTTACCAAAAACTAATTGCTTCTGTTGTTAATTTTAAACGATACAGTCTATTTATATGTTAATGTAAAACACGTAGTAAGTCATTAAATTGCGCTTTGAGAATAATATAAAATGGCTCCGAATCACGAACGAAACATTTTGCTTAATAACGTGTTATTTTAAAGTTGTAAACTTCAAGCGAAAGTTGTTAAATATTTTGTAGTATAAGGAATTTTTATGAAATGAAACAATACCTATTTTGTATCGTGGGAAAGTTTTAAACTTCTTTGGGCACACATTATTTAGTCATACTAATGTTAATTTGTGAAATAAATTATGTATTTATTAGTAAATAACGATTTCTCTTAATCTATACTAATATTATAAAGCTGGAGGTTTGTTTGTTTGGTTGAACGCGCTACTCTCAGGAACTACTGGTCCGATTTGAAAAATCTTTCAATGTTAGATAGCTCATTTATCGAGGAAGACTATAGATGATATATCATCACGCTAAGACTAATAGAGGGGAATCACCAATGAAGAATATTTCAAAATCGGGGCTTTTTTCCTTTTGAGAGCTTCCCTTGCGTGTTAGCGTTAGCCCAAAGTAACTATTCCAAAAAATGAATATATCAAAAATGATAATAATATTTATTCGTTTTAATTTGTGATTACAATTTTTCATCTAATAACGTAAAATAAATATAATGTGTTTTAAGTATATTAACACTTGATTTATATTTGGCCTGCATTTACATAGAAAGTTCTAGATCAACGTTAAAATAAATTAGTCGAAAATGGGAGCCGATCTTCAAACATGAATTATACCAACTTTCTAGTAGTTTATTGTGCATGACATATTTTATCTACGTATAGAACAGAAGTGTTTAGACCAAAAATCAATGAAATAATAACCTATTTCTCCAGTTCTAACAATCGTGAGTTGCGGTGTTGTTACAGATTTTCTCTATAGACGTAGTAAATGCCGGTAAAAGGTCGTAACGAAATACATTGACTTAGTTTCCGACAAAGGCTTTCGAATTTGCTCCCTCAAGGTTAGGAGAAAAGTTGTACTTTCGCACCTTTATTGAGTCCGTAGAAAATAACTTTGGCAATCATAACTGGAAGTAGTACAAAACGCTTATACGTATTTTTACAATACTATTATAATGGTGATTTAAAAAAGAATGTTCTATAGTATTCTTATTTGAATACTAGCTGTGTCCGCGACTTTGTCCGCACTGAACCTTATGTTAAAAACAGTGATTAATAAAGTCATCTTGTATTAAGTCCATTTATTTATCTACTTTTCTCTCGTACTTACGCCGCGTCGTCATTGAAATTACAATAGCTTTAGATAGAGTGGCCCGAATTGAATGAAACAAAGACTAAGTTATTCTCCAAGATATGCTTTATGATTTTCTTTGTGAGATTTTATTGTGAAGCTTGTACTTTAGCGGTGATGCTTGTTCATACAAATAGACAGACAGATAAACGGATAGACATATAGACAGACAGACAGATAGACAGGCCGACAGACATTTCTAAAAATGATTGAAATGTATTATATTACTTTTTCCTAGTACCTACGAAAATTTTTACACGAAAATCGAAAAAGTACAGATACGTTAGATTTACATTCTTATTATATGTATAGATATTACGAGCCCATATTAATAAATTTGTCGCTATTAGTAGAATTTAGTTCGTATTCAGGACACAAAGTATTTAATAACATGCGTTTAAAATGTATCTTCAATTATGCCTTTAACTAGAAATCTTCTGCTGAAAGAAATATATATGCACTAAGCATACTAGGTCAATTAGCCATATTTCACCTAATAATAACCAAAGTAGAATACAAGGACTGCAATAAATATTGTATGTTGGAAGGTCAATTATTTATCATCTTCGCCATGCAGGCTGGTAAACTTATGATAGTAGAAACTCGAAGCAATGAAGCTGTGCATATGTGTATTCACAAGATAAGATGCATAATCTGTTAAATGTATGTAACCGCATCATTTGAGACCGGCTGCACCTATTTGGATAAATTCTTTTTTGTTGTGTTTTTATCAAGACATGGTTTGTATGATAGAAAATATTTGATAAGTTGTACGAAAAGCAAAAAAATTGGGTTAAAAAATCTCCATATAAAAAGTTTGTGATACAGAAGACTGTTGGGAGATTATCAAGAATATTGACGGAATTGATGTTCTTTTCTCATTTTATTTCGTTACATGATAGTACTGTTAAGAGAAGATTTGGTTTTATATTATTCGCTAATACATTTTAGCTTAGCTATATATGACTTATAATAATTCGCTGTCTAAATGAGTTATGTCATTCTCAATCTTAAACATTTCTATGGGCATGGATTTACATATATCTAAACGCTAACACTGTAGAATTGTTATCAAAATAAAAAGAAAGCAAAAGCGACTTTGTGATGAGATGGACGTGTGAAGCGTAGTCACGTGCGAGCTGACGGCTTATTCCACTTTCCAGTTTTCACTGGATGAATAATAAATGATAAAATACATTTCGGTTCAACATTTCTCGAGTATATTGTACCCGTAAATGTGTTTCTTCTAGTCGCGGCAAGTTGAATGGTGTCAACTGTTGTGACAAGATGTTATTTCGAATATTATATAAAGTGGATATAACGTAAGTATAGGAGACATAATCTCTGTAATAATGCGATAATTTATGGTACATAAACGGCATAGAAGTTAAATAAATACATCACTGTACTTAATGTCTCTCAACATTTTCATCATCTTTTTACCCTAAGTAGGGTCGGCACAACATGTTTTCTTCTGCCACTCTCTTCTGTCAAATGTCATCTCAGTATTCACAACTTTTACACACATCATTTTTCACAAAATCAATCCATACCTATTTTGGTCTTCCTCTACTCGTATATCCACCCACCATCATACTCAAAACTTTTCTAGTATGATGGTGGACGTTGTATCTCAGTATTTTATAAATCAAAATTGATAAGTAAGGTAATTATTATATTTTACATATGGCATATCTTGCTTCATTGTATCTATGTAAAGGCTCAGGTTAGAGATAAATAAAGATGCTTACATCTATCCTAAAATACATATAATCAAAATATATTAATGAACGTACTGAATAAATTTGAATAATACTATTAATGACTCTAAAAATAAAAAACGTAAAAAGAAAATGAAAACAGATTTTGTAATTATGGGAATTCATTTATAAATAAATTATGCCATAAAAAGCTGTTTATAAGAATGTAGTTTATGCAAGTAGTAATTGCGGAAATTCCTTATGCTAAAACTCGCAACCAGGTGTTATACGGACGTTTTATTACATCTCATTAGGTGTAGATATTAACTGAACACGCATAGCAACATACGGTCTATATTACGATGGAATATATATAGACACTGAAATGTTTCAGTTCAGAGCATTGTTTTTACTAACACTAATCAGTTTGAAGATGCGGCAAAAAACGTCCAATGCGTGCGTCATTAAAGCAATCCGGATCCACTTTAGGGACACGAAATGAGTGCCCTGCGGGAGGTGATCTTCAATTACTTTGGCCGTGTACCTCCTACCCGAGAATCACCCGATGGCTATCTATCGAGTCCGATAAATGTGAAGGTACGATATTTCATTTGAAAGCAGAAATGTGAAAATAAAGTATTTTATTACTGGCTTGAGAAATTGTGGGTATTTTTTAGCAATGGAGAACATAAATTATTATAGCTGCAGTATTCATATAGTTACTCTACAAATGTTAAAACTATTTTTTTTTTCGAACTGACTTACGCTATTCACCAAGCAAGGTCTTAACAGCTTCACCGGACTACGATGTTAAAATTATATGTGTAATATTCTACAGGTAATTTTAGTTCCAAAACTGCATCGAGTTGATGCAGACATTTGAGTACCCGTATACTTCTTTGCACGGATTATTATAGATATTTGTTGACATATTCTTATAGTAATTTTTACTTTCAACGTAAGTAATCTATTACGGAAACTATATAGACTTAATCCTAACTGATAATACATTTTTTGTTATTTACAACAAATTATATCTGCCCGCTTAGCTCAGTGTATTTTTCTATCGTTATAAAAGGTCCTACGTTCTTCACCAGGTCTATGATAAATTTCATTGCGATCAGCTTAGAGGCTTAGTTGTGAAAAGATAAGAAACAGACAGTTATTTTCATATTTATAATTTTCCTATGGACGTATAATATAATCCCCCATATATCCTCTTATATTGAAACTCGAAATCTACTTATTCAAATTGAGAATCAGGACGATATCATTATGTCATCAAAGCAGCGAAAATAGCATACACTCTCCTCATATGAGCAACTATCTCAGAATCACCTTATAAAACACATTCGACAAAGAGGGTGAATATTTTACACGCCGGCGTAAGCGACTGGGGCCAGAGCGCGTCAGGCGATTGCGTGAAGACGCCAGTAAATCCTCGGGGATCCAATTTACCCCATCGACTTGTAAACGTTACGCCTACTAGTCTAAGCCGCACACTACACGTTTTATATCCCCAAAATTTCCCTTAACTTCGAACACGATAAAGAAAAATCCGAACGAAAAGATTTCGACACGTAGCAGTAAGCAATTCACTTTATATTTAACGAGGTGTCGGCTGAAACCACAATTTGATATTTATTGCAAAGTAGAGTCATTCTACTATATACCGAACTAGTATAAACCATTTACGTTACTCGTTTATTAAAGATTTTTTACTCTGTATTATTGTTTAAAAAACTTTAATCTATTTATATATAATCAAATAGATTTCCTTTGAGTTCAATCACGTCAAAACAACTGATCGTACTGGCAACAACTGGCATAGGTTTATGAGAATTCGATGCGGAATTCTTCGTAGGACGTTTTAGGCTATTAATTTTTTTTCGAATTCGATTGACCCTTTGCCACATTTATGCTAAAAAAGCGAATGGAAATCAGCTAATTATTTTACATATTCATTTATTATCTGCAAGACAAACAATGCCGTAGAGAATATTAAGTGTAAACTGAAGAAAAAAATACATTAAACAGAAAAATAACGTATTATTTTTTATCTCCGTGTCATACAGAATACTTAAGTAGTGTTTTAAAACGTTTTTATATGCATTAAGATCACATGATTAAATTACGAAAAACATAAAATTAGTATCTACACACGACTCACGAAGTACCGTCGAAGAAAAACCGGCACAAATGTGCCCATATATACGTAAAGTAGGTATATATGGATCACCCAGTAAATGTCATCATATAAATATAACAGTAAATAAATACATAGGCAGAGGCAAAACAGGTAAGTATATATTCCTGCACAGTTTGTCAACCTTTTTTTATTTTGTTTTTCCGTTTTCCCTTTTTTTAGTAGACATTGACGAGCTTTAGTGTTTATTAATAAAAAATATAGAAAAAAAAAATTTTTTTTCTTTAATATTGAAACTAGAATAATAACACTCATTTCAACAACTACACAATCACTAGTAACTTTAATTTGACATAAATATTATGTTATCTGTGATATCGATTTAACGTCATGTGTTTATTGGGCAATGAAAGTAGTAAATATGAAAGAGACTTGCAAAAAGTGACGCTCCATTCCTTCTGATTACTCCAGAACAAACATCATGTGATAGACATAGTTTTACCGCCAGCTGCGTTTATGAGCAATATATTTTCTCTGTTGATTTTGAATGTTTAATAATGGAAACATTTAACAAAAGCAATGATTTTGTGTAATGTGTCAACCGATTCCATTTGGTAACCGAGTATTCTACAGCTGTATAAATAATATCGGAAGTGACCCTCATTGTTACCACTGCACTGTATCATATTACTAACTATAAATAGAAATCTAGAAGTTTAATAACCAACATACCTTTGTTTGATTGTCACATAGATATCAATTTATTGTGACTGTGAGCGACTCGTTGCCCACAGAATTACGGTCTAGTTTTTTTTAGTTTAAACCGGCATCTGGCAATTGGGTTTGAGGAATTAAACGGCCGCCTTGGTCTATAAACGTACGAGAAGTGTCGCCTCGTTGGGAGAACGACGATATTTAGTACATATATATATTGCAACTGCATTAGGATTCTTGAAGAATATATTCAACTTATTAATTTTACTCTTCGGTTCAATTTTTGCTCTCTTATAGATTGCTCCAATAGACGAACGACTGAAATGTTTTGGTGTTGCCAGTCATTTTCAGGTGATTATTGTATTTTTCACAATAAATTTTAGAACACACACTCTCTAAAAATATAGCATTTTAGGGTAAAAGTAAAAAACATCAAGGTGTGGTTGTAACTTATTTAATTTTACATAAAATATACATACATTTTTGTAGTTTTTTCCTTATTAACAATTTGTCGACAGTTATAGTGTTATATAAGTTTATTGTATATATTTGTGCACTACATATTTCGACAACAGAATATAGTATATTGAACTAATATACAGTACAATATTACGCACTTTAGTATTAACCCTATACCCTGGAGTCATAATTATTAAGAGTTCTTCTTCGAAAATCCTTTGCTGATTTAAGCATAACGTAAATAAATCTGTTCGTTCTAACATTGGTGACTGATGGACTCATACATGAATCTATGGCAATTTTTGTTGTTAATATCTAATCCTAACTAATACGATAAATACGAATGTGAGTTTGTTTATTACGCTTTCACGTCTTAACTACTCAACCGATCATCCTAAATTTTTGCATACACCTTTTCTGGGCCACAGAAAATGTCAGAGGGTGTCTTACATGCAGAAAAAAATGTACTGTTTCTGAAGGATATGTTAAATTTACAGGAATGTAAGCGAAGTCGCAAAAAAAAGCTATTGATTATATATTATAATCGTAAAAGTGAAAGTACGTCTGTTTGAAACTTTGTTATTTAATCACGATTAAAGGGATTGTTATCAAATTTGGTACAAAAACGACTTTTTTTATATCATATGAGGCAAACGAACAGGCGGGTCACCTGATGTTAAGTGATCACCGCCGTCCATAGACACCAACACACAGACAGCAATACCAGGGGAGTTGCAAGTGTGTTGCCAGCCTGTGTTTGCGAGGAAAGGGGGAAGGGTAGGAGAAATGGGGAGGAGAGAGAACAAGAGAGGGAAGGGGAGGTGGACCTCCGGCGCTCTCACTGACCAAACGAAACGCAACAATGCTCTAGCACTGTTACTTCACGTCGTTTTTCTGTGGGTCGGGTGGTACTACCCCGGGCGAGCCGGCCCATTCATGCTGAAACCAGTAATAGCTTCATCGTGGCTCTACCACCTAAGAACGTGGTTCTACCACCTACGAGCGTGGCTATACTACCTACGAGAATATGCAATAGAATAGGATTTACAATATCGTTTATCAATAATTTGTAACATTCAATTTACCTACGCACAGCGGAAGTGTGCGTTGTACTTTTTCCATACTTGTATCATATACTATGTATTTATTAATCAGCTCTTTTTTAAGTAAGTTCAATTACCAAGCATGATATGTTAAGAGTAATAAAAATTGTATAGATTATGTAACTAACAAGTGTTGACGACACTCTTGACTCTATTTCTATCATCATCAGCATTTGTCTGTTCACTACTAGACTATGGCCTCTCTGAAAGCGCTTTATTGTAATGGTTATGTAGACATTTTCACAATAGGAAGAATCTCTTTGACTTTCAGTATCACAAGGAAATTCACCTATGCAGCCTTGGATTAGCATACATTATTTGTAAAGAAAGAGCTATTTATTATATCATTAGTTAAATCACGTTTCTAAATGAAATAAATATTGTCATTCCATCTGTATAATTAGGCTTACAATACTGTAATTTGTATGTAAATATTTCGATATGGTAAATCAGCTGTATAAATATTTCCGGTCTTTGATACTACAGAGTATCTATTACGTTTCGTAGAATAATTAATGTTTCATTTATTATAACATTTTTTTTTCCACGGGTGTTAGATTTTTAATTAACGTATTTCCCATTGAGAAAATATTGAAAGTTGATAAGCGATATGCTATCTATGTTATATAGTGTATGTAAAAGTCATTTGATATTTAAAGATAAGAGAAACGACTGTTTTTCGTCAAAAATATGATATGAAATTTATTTACAAGATTTATTTATGTAGATTTTGTATGAAATAGGTGTCATTTTTTCTGTGCCTTGTGGTATGTCGGATACAAATAAGTATGAATTAAGTATGTACTGCTTTTTACTTGAGTATTTTAAGAAGAGCGGTCGTTATTTTATCGTCGCAAGGCACGCATTCAATGTATGTATTAAATTACGAGCTGTTTTCATAAAAGATGTGATGTTTTATTATTTTATTGTAATGAAATTAGTATGAATTATTCACATAGTATTTATATATTCTCAGAATTGTAGTAAAATGTTAATAAACATTAAAACCTTTAGCTAAATAAATTATACGTTTACAAAATAATAATTAACAATCTTCTATACATATAATAAGAATGTAAATATAACGTGTCTGTACTTTTTAGGTTTTTGTGAAAAAAAATTGTTGCAGGTGTCATGAAATAAGTAATAAAATACATTTCAATCATTTTTAATGTCTATCTGTTTGTTTGAACACGCATCACTATTAAAGTTCTGCGTTCACGATAAAACCATAAGAAAATCATAAAGCATGTCCTCGAGTAACATCTAGTCTTGGTTTCATTAAAATCGGTTTACTCTATCAAAAGTTGTTGTAATTTTAATGACGACGCGACTTAAGTACGAGAGAAAAGTAGATAAGAAAATGGACTTGATACATTTAGATGATTTTACGTTATTAGTCACTGTTTTTCTACATTAGGTTCCTCGCGGACGGAGTCGCGGGCACAGTTAGTATAATATAAATATATCAAAACAAAAATATACTACAAGTAATATTAAATTAACTGTATTTTTATGGAGAAACTTTTTATGTTATCCATTTTAATATTACTCGCCACTAGGTAGCGCTAGACTGTATTTCATTCTTATTAAGTTTTATGTTGTTTAATTTAACGCGGACGAAATCGTGGGCGCATGTTAAAAATATATATAAAAGTGGTCTTCGAAATAACGTTGGATCAAATAAAAATATAATAAATAACCATACAAGATTGTTTAGGATCGCTATAAGGAGATACAGTGTCACTTTTTTATTTTCTTATGTGAATAGTACAAGATGTCGAGATGATAAAAGTGAAAGATAACAGAAAATAACTGTCAACGTTTATTATAATAATATGATTCTAACAAGAGAAACTTTCCTGTTATCTTTCTTATTTAGTGTATATTACTGGGTATTTCTTTGTTGTTATTACATACTATGCTTATACGATTTTAACTAAATATTGTTTTTTATCAGGTTATTTTTTTTTTTTTTATCGTAGCTCGGCAAAATGACTGTACTGTGCCTGATGGTAAGCACAGTACAATCCAAAAACAATGGCGACTACCGAGAGACATACTATCCATCGCCGGTCGCCGCTGTCATGCCGGCCTGCGTAAGTATCTCTTCACGTTGCGCTTGAAGGACCCCATGTCATAGGAAGGAGGAAACACACTGGCCGGGAGATTGTTCCACAGCTTCACGGCACGGCAAAGATAAGATGTTGCGAATTTTTTAGTTCGTGCCCAGATAGGATTTACCGTAAAACTGTGGCTCCGAAGACCAGCGCGCGTGGCGCGATTATAAAAAGGAGAGGAAGGGATCAAGTTGAATAACTCTTCAGAACACTCGCCACGATACAGACGGTAGAACACGCTCAGTGAGGCAATGTCTCTGCGCAACTGAAGCGGCTCTATGAACTCTGTAATGTCTGCATCATTAACCATGCGGACAGCCCGTCTTTGCAACCTGTCCAGGGTATCCAAGAGGTACTTTGCCGAACCGTCCCAGAGGTGCGAGCAGTATTCCACGCAGGGCCGAACTTGTTATACCAGGTTATACAATTTTGGCGATAATATCTAATCTTGTGCGTGTTATATGTATTGATAAAATAAAAAATCTACATTAATAAATGATTTATAAATACATTGTCATAGTACTATTCTTGTATTAAATATATATGAGATACTTACTCCATAGACAAACATACTTGTAAAATGATATATTGCTAACTTTTATCCTTGGCTTCAAATGCTTTAATTTAGATTTAATATGTTTTAACTGACTACGCTATTGACCTAGCAAGGTCTTAACAGCTTCACCGGGCTACTAAGGCGAGCGATTAAGGCATTGAGCCGATTTTATCTGACTACTAGCTCAAGGGTGTACGGCACACCTTGGAACAGATTTAATGTGTCCCTCAGGCATAATACTCTTTTAATGTATTAAAGCTATTCTATGTCCTTTTCTTTACCTTGTGCCTTGAGCAGTTAAGGCGTAAAAGCGTAATAAATAAGACAAGCAAACTCACATTATAATTTCTAATATTAGTAAGGATAACATTTACTATTATACTGACGAATACATTTAAAGCTGTCGTAAGCCTACAGTCTATGTATAACTAAATCTATAAACAATAATGCAGAGTGAAAGGCAAACCACTACCCACGACTAGTACCGTCTCTGAAAGTACGAACTGAACTCTATGACCATAATGAAAAGTTCAATTTGCTATAACACTTTTCACATATTCTAGAATATAACATCACTGTTTTTATCATCATATAGGTGGATTTACAATTTACAGATTAAAACCATTAAAAGTTATAAGGTGCTCATTGGTTTTGATTATATGTTATATTCTAAAATAGCTGATATGTAAAAAATTATGTAAAAAATACATTATATACCTATAAGAAAACACCACACCGCTTGCCCCACATTGTCATGGCGCGATAACACATATCGCTGAAGGAGTAGTGCTATAAAAATAGTATTTTCTACAACTTTCATAACTTAATTTTAAATTAAGATATCGTGCTAATTTCTTTAGATAAAAACCATGTATCTAATATATAAAACTAAAGATAGTTATCGAAATCACTCCAGTTGTTTTTTTGTGACATACAAACATCAACAAACCTCTATATATTTATATAGATAATATTCTGTCATTTCAACTTCTAAAGTAACTGGTATACATACGGTGCGCATATAACATTTTTTAACCTTGTCAATAATTCAGTCAATGCTATACATTTTTGCCAACTCATTGATATTTTATTGAGCATCGATTGCCTAAATCATTCTAACAGTGAACAGTGTTATACTCATGCTTGTACTGTTAAATTAAAATTAGCTATCACTTGCTCATAATCTATGTTACAAACCTTGGCTGTAAGTAAATCGTTTTATAATTATAATTACGTTTTTATCGTAAAACGATATATAAAAAGTAACAACGTAATTAGGACCATATAGTATATACCGCATATGGTGCGTTACGTTCTAATAACTTTCTCGTGACAACGACTGCTCCAAATTCTTTGGGCAGTGGTTGAAATGATTTGTTAGTTTCAGGTTTCGTATAATACGTCATTCTTTTATAACTCGGTTCGTAAGTCACAAAGGTATTTTTCTCTTCGAGTATTGCAGCGGGGAAACTTTTAGCTGAATATACGAGCCAAGTTTTCTCCTTTACGTTGGCTAACAAAAAAATCTGCGCTGGCCTCGGAGGCCGCGCACCCAGACGCGATAAAATTTACATGTTTCTTTTTCAGCTACTATTTTATTTTAAAGGGTGGAGTAAGAAGGTATTACGCAAAGAGAATATTCAATTAGAGACTGTTTTCAGATTTATGGCCGTACCCTGCTACCGATTTATACCTATTTTTAAAATTTCCATTCGATTAATTTTTGTTTATCATTTAATTTTACACTAGAACAAGATTCTTGTTGCTTATGTGGATCTTGTCATTTCTTCTGATTTTTCCTGCGTATAATAAATAACATACAAAATTAATATTCTTAGTAATTATAGTTGTCTGTGTAATTTTAATCATGCCTCCTGTGTTTCATATTGTCGTCAACATACTCCAAAGTCAAATAAGATTACATGAATTATTTACGCGACTACGCGAATATGATCGACACGGACGTAAACTGTCAGATATCATTTCTTAATATGAACGAAGGACGAAAACATACCAATAAGTTTAGTTTCTTCGTCTCTTGTCCCTAGATGACCTCTTTGTTCTACTTATTTTCTATTTATTTTATCGAAAAGTACAAAATATGTATCTATTACATGAGCTGGAGCTTCCGGTGAAGGAAGGCTTCGTGATGAAACCATGCCATGGCGGTAGGGGTTTTCCAAGTCCCCAAGATACCCAACTCCCCTCCCCCTCCCCTCTTCCCCACTTACCCTTCTCCCAAATACAAGCTGGCAACGCACTAGCGACTCCTCTGGTGTTGCAAGTGTCTATGGACGGTGGTGATCACTTAACATCAGGTGACCTAACTGTTCGTTTGCCTCATATGATATAAAAAAAAGTCCGTCTCAATCTACCGCCGCCCTTAAGTTAATAATATTTTGCCAACCACCTATGCGTGTATTCTAGCAGCTGCTCTTGATAGCTAACCTCTCTAGGTTTAGCGTGTTTATCATTTAAACCATACCGTCATTTAACTTCAGGTAGGATTGTGATCAAAACCTGCAAAATACAAAAAGGTTGCATACCTAAGTGTTTTTTATTCTATACATTTTCCAATAAATCTGTAGTAAATAGCATATAAATTTCTATACTGTTCAGCGGATCGCTATGAAAATTGTTATACGTAGATATCTGAACACTGAGATAAATTTTTAAGTATAGATCGCTACTAGATGATGCTGCAGTAATGACAGTAATAATTAGTATATTGAAAAAATAAACGTAAATGTCTCATTATATTATGAAATTTTCTTCTATAATTAATCCGCCCATTTGTCAAAATATTTACTTATTCGTGGAAGGAAAATACGAGAGTATCGCACGATATTGAAACCATTACAGTAATACAATTTCCGTGGTATTATTAAAAATGTCTCCAGCAGCCTAAATACAAAATGATAGATGATGAAAAATTATGTTTATTTTCGTATTTTATTATAAGCAGATGTGTCTCGCCTCGGCATTTCAAATAAGTGAGTTAATCTGAGAGATGCTTTGAAGTCTTTCGGATATAATTTTCCCGTATTTGTTTACTAAATATAGCTGTTTATTTATCACTTCGCATGACATTAAGGCGATACTTTGTTCAGAATATGTGTTTATTTTTAAGCAACCTAAACATGATTTATGTATGATTTTTTGAATTATTTTGGCTCCGACGGGAGTTGTCTTCTAAGTATTTAATGTTAGTTATTACCACTTATTACTACTATACTAACCGATTGCTGTGTTTATGGCAGAACACTTGTTATAAGCAATGTCTCGGCCAATCCGCGACATCCACGTCCCCGTCGTCCACCCTGGGACCTGCTAAAGCCGCGTAGCCACGCGACCGCCATCTGTCAGCTGTAATTCCTAAGGATGCAGGGCGTCAGGCGAGTATTCTGCGCCTTAAAACAGAAATGTCTCACTAGGGGGATACCCGTAATAAAACCGAGCCCGTCCATGGGCCTAGAGGTGGCAGCCCCACCATCGGTCTAGGGTACTGCGGGTTAATCGCCTCCATAGCTGAAATGAAACCGATTACTGA
This sequence comes from Antheraea yamamai, assembly GCA_036509395.1. NCBI lineage: Eukaryota > Metazoa > Arthropoda > Insecta > Lepidoptera > Saturniidae > Antheraea > Antheraea yamamai. The sequence goes on from AP028440.1 coordinate 10,567,552, forward strand.
AACAGACTATTCTGCCATCTGCCCGACAGTTTGGGGACATAGGATCCCAAGAGAGAGAGAGAGAGAGAGAGACTACTATACTGATATTTATAACAATATTTGAATATCATTGGTTAAGTGTTACCTTATCATTAAGTAAATTGAAAAAAAATCGTTATTTTGTTTCAGAATACTTTTCAATTAAAACTGTTACCTCATTTTACTATTTTCCTCTATTGATATTTCAGGAACTATATACTAATTTAGCATAAGTTAACGTCTTGATTCGACTATATAAATACTATAGAACGATCTGAATAAACAAGGCGATGAGCACGAGACGCCTCGGGCGCGAACAAATTATCTTTTCCTTCGGTTCTCAAACTAGTGTCGTAGATTTAAGATGAATTATTAAAATTAGAATATGTTTCAAGGATAATATATATGGTGACTTTGCTTATATATTATGTCTATTTCTTCTGTTATAATGACACTTGTGACTTTGTGTGTGACTTGTGTGTTTGTGTGTGTATATTTTCAAACCTTGTTGTAGAAAAGGACTCATCAACAAGGGTTGTATGAAAACGCTGGCTGCGTTATTTATCTATACTAATATTATAAAGAGGTAAAGTTTTTGAGATTGTAGGGGGTAATCTCAGGAACTTCTAGTCCGATTTGACAAAAAAATTTCAGTGATATATAGCTCATTTATCGAGGAAGGCTATAGGCTATATATCATTATACTAAGGCCAATAGAAGCGGAGCATCAATGAAGAATGTTTTAAAATCGGGGTTTTTTTTCCTCTTGAGAGCTTCCGCGGCGTGTCAGCGTTACCCCAAAGTAACTATTCCACGCGGACGAAGTCACGGGCAGAATTTAGTATTAAAATAATCAAGAGTAGTGTTTAAAAAATGTTTATTTAGTTCACCACGCGTAATAGGTATTTGTACAGGAAATGTGTATAAAAAATTGCTTTCTCTGTTTAAAACAAAAGCTTTTTAAACTAGCTGTGAAAATAACTTTGTATAGTTACAGGTGTGATATATGAATATTCTCGAGTACGTTAAAGCCGTTTAAATGATGTAACCTTTAAGTACATTTATAAGCTTTTTCATTCTTTGTTGACAATATGATATGTAATTATAGTTGGTAAACTTAACAATAAAACAGCTGCTTCATCTGTTTAGCATTATTGAAGCACACCGACGACCTAAAAAGTTATAGGTTTCATATAAGTTTTTTTATTCAATAACAACTAATATAAAAGCTGAAGCGCCTAAGCCTTATTGTGTGATCCAAGGAAAAATAAGTTGGCTTTTAGTTTTTTTATAAGTAAAATAAAAATTTCGCACGTTTAAAGAATAATACCTAAAAATACCGACTCTTTTTTTGTTAAATAATCCATATTATTTATGTTAGTAACAATAAGTTTATACGAATTTTATTTATGTTGAATGAATGAAAATACGATTCAAGTCTATTTACGATAGTTTATATACTGCAAAATATTGGAACGACTTTTGGAAATTAATTTTAGGGTTAAATTTGCAGTATGCTATTTTTTAATGCATAAACAATTGACTCATTACAAAAATTAGAATTTCGACAATATTTGATCATTTTTTAATGTTGAGCATTCACCAAAAATATTTGATACCATCATCATCATTACCCTTATCCCACCTAAGTAGGGTCGGCACAACATGTTTTCTTTTTCCACTCTCTCCTGTCAAATGTCATCTCAGTATTCACACCTTTTACATACATCATTTTTCACACAACCCATCCATACCTTTTTCGGTCTTCCTCGTATATCCGTCCACCATCATACTCAACACTTTTCTAGTTACATGGTTTTCATCTCTCCTCATGACATGTCCATATCATGCTAACCTATTACTCCTCAACTTCTCTGTCACTGGTGCTATTTTCGAACTTCCTGTGATATACTCATTGTTAATCTTATCCATTATAATCACACCACACATCATCCACCTTAACATTCGCATCTCTGCCACGTGTAATTTTGACTTGATATATCTATTTGAAAAAATATAATAATATTTGATACATACATATACTTGAAACTTTAAGAGAAAGCTCTTTAATTACCCAACATATTATCATACGAATTCGAAAGAAAATCAAAATGCATCACCTAATATGTAAAGAAAATTTTCAATATTCAGTTATTTCTCTTACTCACTTTATTAATATATTAAAAATAAGACTATTAAATCTATTGTTTTAAAACAAATATACTATAAACCCATTGCATAGCAATTTTTTTCACTATTCTATTTTCCGATATTCTGAGTTGTGACGTAATTGGGTCGCGAAGCATTTTTCACAGCGCGTTGAAATATTGTGTCCTTTTGTAATGAAATAATGTAAAGATTGAAAGGAATTTTAATGCAAGATTTTTGTAATTTAATTTTGCCTCGTCACACAATATATTGTTATACTCGAGAATAATTACATCCTGTGCAAGTGAGGAGGCCAAGATTTTATGGAAGTTTGTGTTTAATTGTCTTTTGTGAATATGCTAAGATTAGGGTACGATGGGACTGACATGTTCTTTGTGGATCTAAGTCCCTGGATTAAATAAAGATATTAAAAAATAATTAATAACTAAATAAAGATATTAAAAACTATTTGTTGCGGCCGCGTAAATAGTCAATTAGGAGAAATAGTGTCAGCGAGGGTGGGAGCATTTTGTTTGTCGATCCCCCCCGGCGATTGTGACGCCGGACCAGTTACCTCGCACACATCGTAGGCGAAGCACGCGCATCGAACCTCGAACCAGTTGGCATCGAACCATCGAACGAGCCGGTGAGTGATCACAACATTCTCTACTTTCTCTCGCTGATATCGTATTTGATTCGTATCACAGGTGGTCTCCGATCGAACGAGGCACCAACATTTCTTGGTCCAATCGAGCTGGATCCTTATCATCAACACTATTTGTTGCAGATCTGCGGTCTGTTTACATATATATTTTGAATAAAAAAATAAGAAAAGATTTGCAGGATTGTTGGTGAAATTTCAACTGTTCTGTTATTTTTATTTCGTTCTATCTAACTGTAACCTTGTATTGTCCACTTTTCCCACTTTAACTACATTCAAACATAATAAAAGGCGCACTTGCCTTGACATGTAATGACGAGAATCGAACTTTCTACATACTCTCGCATTGTTTGTAACAGACCACAATGCATACTTTTTATACCGGTTATCACGGTACAAATGTAGTACGAATTAAACGATTTATTATAATATTGCCTATTTATAATCATACAAGTCATTAATGACTCAATTGTGGATCATCACTTCTGCCGATCGTAGTAAAGCTCTTTCACAATCCTCTCTATAGTAAAAAGCATTAAACTCTTATTCGTAATGCCGTTCGCTTGATAATAAATTGAATGGTAGATGAAAATTAATAAAATTCTGCAAAATTGTTGTCTTGAATTCAAGAGTTATCTAACAAAGAGGTTCAAAATATATAGATTAGTTAATTTCAAGTAAAAAAAAATCAAATCACTCTAATCTGAAATAGTCTAGTCAAATCATTGGTGCATATAAAAATCCAGGATGCACACTCAACGTCTCAAACCCCTCCGCATAAAAAATGCACTCAATTGGAAAATTATGCACTCATTTCAAATAGTCTCGCGTCGCTTGCGTCCTTGTAAAAACAACTTTAAATCATTCAGGTATGGTTGAATTTTCAAAATCATAAGTTTATCGCGTTACTATAACTACGCATGTATATTGGGGAGTTTTGCGGACCGTTTTGAGCGCTACTTTTATTCGAGACTGTGCGTCTTGGGTTTTTTATATGTCAATGATTCAAATATATTTAATGTAGTACTATTTCACTGGATAACGTACGAAAATAAGTTAAGCCAACTTTCAGTCGTTTTTTTGTTGATATATGTAAGCCTATATAATACCTTATGTAAATTTCATAATTTAATCAACATAGGTAATCAAACAAGCTTTCACCCTGAATCAATTTGTAGAAAGAGTTGACTATTAGCAATTGGACGTAGTTTACGATTACATGTTCTATGTCCTGTCTATAATTGTACAAAGTAGTTGAAAACTTTCTACACCATAACTAAAACATTAAATTTATGTATTCATTATTACGACGTCAATACAATAGGCTATTTATTACGTGCTTTAAATAAAAAAGTTACACAAAGCAATCGCTATCCATAAAATAAATTGAAACATCACTATTTTTTGTGTAAAACATGATATTACAACACCTCCTCGCAAGAGTAACTGCTAAAATGTTTCTTGATTTTATTAACATTTGTAACTATTCTATGAAATAGCTAGCTACTAACCGCGTCTTCGTCTACGTTGTTTATTATTTTAACAGTATATTTATGTACAGAGGAAAATACTTAAGCACCACATCGCTAGTCCTACTTCTACGCGGCAAGAAAATACGTATCGCAGAACGCTTGAATGTTTATAAAAATCGTGTTGTATTTAATTTTTTTATACCCCTCCGACTCTTCAAACAGAACATACACGCGTCCACGCCTACGTAACCATAGTTCACGACGCCATGGTCTAGCGTTGAATTTCGCTCCCGCACATTTGCCGCGACCCCCTCGGCAGCGGCTCAAGCCTACGTTCGATCCTGCAGAGTGGGGCGCTTGAACACACTGCTAGTACAATACAGTGACACTGAAAATTTTACTCACTTGCTCAACATACACGACACAGATCACCCCCACGTACGTGCACACCCAGGTAGGCACTCATATGGTGGAAGGACTTTATTTTTTCCTTTTATTTTTCGAATCGGGTTAGTATAATATAGCGGACTTGTCAGATTCGAAATACATGTTAGGGTTTGTGAGGTATACATGTATGTTTCATTAACCTATACATGTATGAATAGTTTAGCAAGTGAACCTAGTCAGATTCAACAGTCGCGGTGTTGCAATCTAGGCAACAGCCCAAGTCTAGGTTCGGCCAATTTGGCGCCATTGAGCTTGTTGCCATACGGCTGAGTGCCTTAATCGCTCACCCAAGAGTCCGGTAAAAATGTAAAGGCCCGGGAGCCAACAACGGTAGCCAGTTGGAAAAACAAAAATTAATTACTTTATATTAAATGAAGTTACGGTTTAGCTTTTTTTAATAAAATTGTCTAAGAAATAAAGTTAATGAAAATTGATCGAAATTCATCCAGTAGTTTTAAGTGACGTGTCCACAACAGCAGGACTCTATTATTTTATTTATATAGTAACTATGTTATATTTATATAGTGACTAATGTGAGACATAATATAAATTTAGATTATTCTTCAGTTGTCACCTTTTTTTTGAGGTCTATTTATACTGGACATAACAGTAGTCTCCTTTTAAGTTATGGGTAAGTTATGGGTATTAAATATTAGGTACAAAATCATATAAGACATCTAAGACATAAGATTTTTGTTCAATATACGCGGTATCTTTGAGATGCGGTGACGTGCCGCACATGTGGTTTTAATGGGGTGCACTCTAATGCATGGTCTATTTCTCCTCACCGAGTCTATTCACTTAGCTACCCGGAGAATCGTGAATGGAATCACTTTATAGTGTGAAAGTAGAATCTAATATTTTCGCGACTAGCACCAATTTTACTGTTAAAAATGGTAACCTATTTCGAGGTAGTGTTGATATTAAAAATATTAAGACATAAAATATTATAAAGTAAACATAAAATAACGTATTAACACAGTATTGGAATTACATACGATTAATATTATACACGCAAAAGTGACTCCGTTTATTTGTTTTGATCTTACCTTTGAACCAATTGCAATAAAATTTGTTTCAGAGGTTTTAACCTGGTTCTTGTGTAGTTTTCACCTCAAATATACCGAAAAACATGCGGAAGAGTTCGAGAGGAAGTGCTAGTATATTTATAAAATTTAATAATTTTTTTTCGTGTTCTCGTTTTTAGGTCGCGTTTTCGTCGCTGTCTATTGAACTATATTTTATTCGTTACATAAACAGAAGATTTCTAAATAAAATCATAGATAATTTTGTTTAATAATGAAGTGGTATTACAGCGGTTATCAAACGTGCTATATGTTGTTGAAGTTATACTACTATTGGCGCGTTAGGGAAAAATGATGAGAGTAAATTTTTACGATGCGCGCGCACACCGTCACGAAAAACCGACACCCTGAAGTTAGCTATAGTCACCATTTTGTTTCTTTTTAAATATTTGTTGTTTGTATTTCTTCGTATTAAATACCTTTTTTCTATTATTGGTGTCGTTTTTTCTACAAACGTAGAATAAGAGTTTTATCTTGTTACGCCAAAGAAATATAACGTCTAACGCGTGTACATAAGTACACACACACTTTTTTTTAAGAAGCATAAACCTTGACTACAATCAAAGGAAGTACAAGTGTTGCTAAAAAGCAAATGTTATATTTAATACACTGGACAATGACCATTATCTTTTAATGAAAAATTTGTACCATTGCTAAAACTTCATATTACGAGTTAGTTTCTCTATAACTCAACATATTAATTAATATACAGAATGGAACAAACTGATGCGGATGTTCTCGTGTCTCAACAAAAGTTGTATAACATTGCATTTAGCCTGACAAAGTTGTTTCGAAACTGCGCATCACTGCGGCCGATTAGTATACTGCACGGACGTAAAGCGGAAAAATAAAGAGTGCCCGAAACTAATCTACTGCCACGACCTGACTCGTCCCCGGGCGGACTGACTGCGTGTTTTAATCAGAAATTCCTAAATGGATTTTTTTATTAAGTGCCGGCTCGGGTCGAGCTCCTTTTAACTTTTTTATTCGGAGATTCATCGAAACAACTGTACCTGTTTGAGAACGTATATATTGATAGACAAGAGTTCGTAGAATCACAGTATTGTGTTGAATGCTCATGCACTTATGATAGCATTATTGTCTGTTTATCACTAGGTTGTTGTTGTAACGATTAGGGTGCACATACTTCTAATCATATCATTCAATAATTGTTCTTTTACGTGTGTTTGATTTAATATCACATTATATGTATACATTGAGACACGTTAACGAATGATATACTAATCTTTTCAGTTCGTTTTGTACATAATAAGTGCAAGTCCGAACTTATAGGTACTTTCAAAGCGGTCTAAAAGATTGACGAGGATTGTACTAGTAATTGTGTTAGATAGTTTAAAATTTCAGCTATGTTTCTTTAACTACGAATATAAATATTCTCTAAATTACTTAAATAAATATTGTTCTTATGCAGTATTTGTTCTCATAAGTGTGATTAATTTTCAAACATTGTAAAACTGTATTTTTCTTTTGCAAGTGTTATGCAAAAATTTGTTAAGAACATAAAAACTTCGGTTACAAATATATTGTGCAAGATGACACAGTTTTTTTTACGTCAAGTAAAATATAGATTATATCAATCTGTACTATTATTAGTAAATGTAATTATATAAGTATACATTTATTTACATGAATTTGAATATCCTTATATGAATGGGTTTTAATTATTCAAATACAGTATTCAAAATGAGGTTATTATTATAGAACAAAGATGAGATATCAACGGATAAAAACTAACTAGTGGGCGCCCAGTGGTCGACATTCGACCATAGTTCATTGATTTTTTAAAGTTTGATCTTTATTATGGTTCCTGTGTCAAAGGGATTCTATAGTCAAAGGTTTTCATCATGGCTACTCAGTTATTTTTCACTTTTTTTTTCAAATTATAAAAACATAAAAAAATCTATTTCTAAATGAAAATTGAAATTAATTATAGATTTGAAACAAAAACAGCCGGTTACATAAGGTGGTAAGGCTATCAAATTTTTAGTAAACTTAACTATACGAAAATAAAGAAATTTATCGCAACTCATGACACACCTTTCAATTAATTTTACACGACACCATGGGTGGTATTTCTGGGTGATATTGAATTAAATGTAGTCTCATTGCTTGGATACACATTACACACACATACACATTAGAATCAAATGATGAATCCAAAACAAAGATGATCTAAGTAATGGATTACTTTCATGAGCAATCAAATTTTCTTATTTTGATTTTACAGCGTATTTTTTGCTCATTTTTTTATTGAATCATCATTTGAAGTGAGTTCACCATAAAAAAATACTAAACATTAAAATATTGAAACATTAAAATATTGACTTTGACTTTTGTAATATTCCTTTACTCTTATGACAACATGAAGCAAAGTGACATGAAGTGAAAGCAGTCTTGTCACCTAAAAATTTTGAAATTCAGTGAGACCAAAGGGAATAATAATTATTTCAGTGGTTCCATAAATTTACTAAAGATAAATTATTTATCAATTAATTATTAAAGTATATTATGAATTTACATATTATATTATTATAAAATTAACCTACAATTTAACCAGATTCCAAAGGGCATGTAAGGCACGCAACGTCAGTCATGTAAAAGTTATTGAAAATGTAACTGGAACGTAAGAGTAAAATGACGGATGTGAAAATGACTTTTTCATTTACATGTGTGTATATGTCGTGTAAAATTGAAGCAGTAGTGTGAGTAATGTATATTTTAATTAATTTAATATGCTTGCAACGCATTTTATATTATAAAAATAGCTTTCTGCACTTCTCATCCATATAAACTTTAACTATACCAAATTTCAAGTTCATTCGTTCGCGCAATTCGCTTAAAAAAGAGTACAAAGGTTAGGCTTCACGTATTAATATATAAGATAACACATATCTTAAAAAAACAAAACTACAATGTAATGGCCGTATATTTATAACTAGCTCTTGTATTTATATATAGAATAACTTCTGTAGTATTGAGAATTTTGATATAAACTTGGCAGGGTAAGCGAAATTAGATTTTAAAATTGACTATATTCAAAATTCAAAAACAGATATGCACAACTGAAATAAATAAATAGAAAAAAGTAATGATTAGTAAATAATAAGTACATAAAAAAATAAATCCAAAGTATTGAAATTCTGATCTATTGAAAATTGTAGGAACAAAACTTCCTTTTATTAACCGTGTCTAATAGATTTATAATTGTTACACGTTTCAATTCAGTTAACACAAAGATACTGCCGCCAGTGTCATTAAGATTTTATTCACGCTAAAACTTTGAACACCGTTAAATTAATTATAAAAGATATTTTGGTAATTTCAGATATCGTTATAAAGATACACGTATTTCAGAAAAAGATATCAGTAAATGCTTGTTCTTTGTAAATAAATATTAAAGTGGAAAATATAGTAAAGGTAACCTTATTTTTATTTATAACTAGCGACCGCTCCAGCTTTGCACGGGTGCAATGTAGATTATCCATTTTATTGAAATACTGTTACGGGCAATTTTGATCATACATGACATGTACAACGTATGCAATCTATTTCACTGGATAAGGAATAATACTGTATTCTATAAAATATCAATATCAATAATCATTTAGAGATTAATATATACTATCGCGGACTTTTTTATCGATCTTTTTAAGATAGACAATTCCGTAGTGCATTAATTTGATCTATCTTGTAAAGTTTAGCCAGCGTTTGCGATTTAAGCGCACAAAAATAAGTTTGTTACGATATCACATTACGAATCTATGAATTTTTCGGCTTTTCTGTACTATGATATGTATGTATTATACATATAAACCTTCCTCTTGAATCACTCTGTCTATTGCTGAAAACTGTATTAAAATCAGTTGAATAGTTTAAAAGATTTAAGGAAACATAGCGGTAGCGACTTCATTTTATACTATTTATTTATTTATTTATTTATTTATTTATTTAAGGTCCACAAAACTGAGTTCTATGAACAAAAATGGACACGAACCCTTTTATATGTGAACACAGCATGCATAATATAAGAAGACAAAGTCATAGTATTAATACAAAGAAAAATTAAATTATATTAAACATTTAAATACATTTTTTTTCTAATTGAGGCCAAAGAAACACAAAAAAATATATCGAATTTGAAACGTAAACTATTACAAAAAGAAAGCATGCGATATAAAGGGCAATGTTGGCCTGCGTTAGTTCTTGCTAATGGTAGATGAAAAGTTTGCCTGTTAAGTAAACGACTACCTATACGTGGGACACTCAAGGGTATTTTTTGAAGAAAATCTGAAGATTCTAGGAAACCGTGTATCAATTTGTATATAAACATTACATCAGCCACCTTTCTACGAGTCTGTAATGGTTTCATTTTATAAAGTTCCAAACGTTTGGAGTATGAGTTTAAGCTACTGTTATGGAATCTGTTGTCGTAGTAGGAAAGGTAATATAAGAAACGTTTTTGTACTCTTTCTATTCTATCTATATGAACCTGATAACAAGGGTTCCATACTGGACTACAATATTCCAGAATACTACGAACTATTGAATTAAAAATGATAATGGTTAGCATTGGCTGCTGAAATATTTTTAACTGTCTGAAGATAAAACCTGAGAGATGGGATGACTTATGAATAATATTATTAATATGTGGACGAAATGATAATGCGGAATCCATGATAACTCCTAAATCACGGATTGTGGAGACTTCCACTAAAATAGTATTATTAATAGTGTAAAATACATTAGTGGGAGTTTTTTTCCTAGTATATTTGATATGAAAACATTTTTCTAAATTTAGTTCCATTTGGTTATTCAAACACCATTCAAAAATCCTATCTATATCAGATTGTAAAATACGTATATCGGCTGAATTGTCTATGTAAAGATGTTTAAAAAAAATGTTTGCGATGCAAATTAATTAACGCGTGACATCAAATATATGTTCTTACTAATATTCCTTTCCTTAACTATTACTTTTTCATGGAATCCACGTATCTCTTTTTAAATGAATTTATACTTTAAATTGTAATTTTGTCATTAATACTATCTTCATTTTACCGAATATAAGTTATCTCTTTAAATGTTACTATTGCTGCCAACCCTACAGAAAATCGTAAAGATATACAGGCTAGCGGATGCTCTAAAAACCATATCAGCCCGTAGAAATTTTTAAAATCGGTTTCCCCGTTGCCTATAGTAAGCCCGGACAAAGAGCAAATATATACATACAGTTTACTTGAATGTCCGTGGGTCTGCACGTTTTTTTTTATGAAGACATTATTTTCGACTTCTTATTTTATTTTATTGAAGTATGAGTATATAATTTCTGATAGTATATATTACTAATAATTTAAGTAGTTTTGGTATGATATATACTTCATGTATATAAAAGTTTATCAAAGTAGGTTGAAAAACAAAACATTATTGAGAATGCCTATATCCTATCAATCAAGGAAAGATATAAGGTTTCCTTGTATAACATTTTATATATATTAATCCAGTCATTTTTTAATTATATCCGAACACACATACAGTTAATAGGAATTTATTAATGAAATTAATACGAAGTTATTATTTCGAATTTCAATATTAAAGAAAATAACTTTCCCGCTCTTTACTATACATTATACTAAATCTTATCAATAGTTACTAAACAGAAAAAAAATAAAGAAAATTAGTTGAGAAACCGAAGAGAAAATAGTAGGTATTGAAGTGTTTTATCTTCTCTTGTTTATATATACGTATAGATAGATAGATATTTATAGATAAAGCACAGTTTATATAGAACTTTTCGATTCTCATACTGATTGTTAATCCACTAGTATCATTATCTAATCTGAATTACGGAAGACAGGAAAAATTAACGATTTTTATTCGCATCGTTGGGTTTCTTCGCAACGAAAAGTTATGTTTATAAATGGGTAGTTAATGATAGCTCGAACTGGCCGTGCTAACGTGTTCCATTGTTTACGGTTACGGTGGATTTCATAATTCGACGATAACGAGTTAAAACCATGCGCTAATGGATGTCCGAATGTATTGGAACTTGATTTAATTTTATTTCTTTATCTATACTACATATGCTATAATATTATAAACAGGTAAAGTTTGTGACGTTGTAGGGGGTAATCTCTGGATCTACTAAACCGATTTTAGCCACGTTATTTGTGAATGTCATAGGCTATATATTAACACGAAAAATGAAAAGACTTTTTTGTGGTAGTCGGATTTGCAAAGTAAGTCGGAAAAAAAACGGTCGAACGAAAATGTTTCTTACGAACGCTGCCTTAACGATGAAAGATATATGATTGAGTTCTAGAGAAAAGTTGTAGAGTTTTATAATGCCTACAAAAAAGTCAGCGATAGCATATGTCTAACTAACTTCAAGGTTTTTTTTAATATCATGGCGGGACAACGTGTGCCGTGACGACTAGTGCTTAATAAATAATTTGGTATTAGGTATCTGCAGTCCTCACAAAACGTTTTAACCTCTCTGAATATAATTGAATAGGGCACAAATTTAGGTATAAATACCTATTATATTATACGTATAAACATCAAGACAACTGCCTTAAGTTGTTTATCCTTTAAACAAACGTTAATTGTAGATTTCTTAAACAACATTTTAGGTTTTGTATTAAATTCTTGAATATACTACGCGCAAGTATGAACTTACAGCTATATTCAGAGCGGCCAAGAAGATTGACGAGGACTGTACAAGTAATTCTTGTAGATAATTTAAAATAATTGCAGTTGTTTCTTTAATTATTAATATATACGTTCCTGTAAATTACTTAATTTTTTTTATTATAGTTCATCTTTAAATATAATACGAGTAAAAGGCGTTTTCAAAAATATCATTTGAAAAATTACATGACAGGTTTTCAAAAGCAGAAGTTCAAACACAATATGAGTACAAAGATTCCTAAAACGTATATTTTTATTCCATATGCAGTCGCCAACCAAAGGAAGTCCATTTAACTTAATACAAAGTGTTAACAAATCTCAATCTAGAGGCGAGCGACTAACGATTAGATATTTTTGGATAAAACTGAATCGCTTCGCGTCTGACACTGAAAAAATAACGTTAAGCCGTTAAGCGTGAACGCTGTCTTCATAAATTATGGACACCCTGCCTATTGGCTCATTTAATTATGCGCGTCGAAATTAATTGTCGTTTTTCTAGGACTCTCACTCGTAACACCATTAAATTATAAAACTTGGACGATATTACGTCCAATTACAATTAGATTATGTTTTGTTTACCTATATGCAATTGATACTAATGCAACGAATGTAAATTGCATACGGAGCCCCAAAAAACTAACAAATTTACGATCAATGTTTTTTTATACATTCACAGTGAATATTAAATTCTAGTTAGTTCAAAGGTGAACCTAGTTTTTGACTATGTTCATTGTGTATGTAATGAATAGTGTATAACATTTGTAATTCGAATTTACGAACGCATATAATAGTCTATTTTAAAATTTTGTATGAAGACATAGATAAAAACGGTTATCAGAAGACAAGAAAATTTGTATTTGTACAATCCTTACTAATATTATAAATATGAATATGAATTTGTTTGTAACTTTATCACGTCTTAACTACTCCACCAATCATCAAAAAAGGTAAAGGACTTAGAGTATCTTTTGTCCAGAAAACATGCACTGTTTTACTATACATGTAATGCGAGAGAAACTGCGAGCAAAAATGAGTTTTGAAGTAAAACTTCTTTAGGCGTGACTACGAGGTAACTGGACGACAATGCAACGGAAGTCCGTTACGACAATATGGCGTCACGTTTCTGTACCATCCGGTTTTTAAATACTTATTTAAATCATATTTAAATTAATTTTGTCAATAAATAGTTTATAAACAAATAAATAATGAAAAATATTAAATTGAATAATAATAAAAATCATACAATAGAATTAATCATGTATATATGGGCACGCGACCGTGCTGCCATCTGGTTTCAATGTAAGTAAGTACCAAGTTAAATCAAAGCATCATTTTCTGTAGTGCCATCTATCAGCTAATTCGGAACTTAAATAACAAGTTTTACTTCAATCGCGTGTGACAGTTACCCGCTCTCATTTTTTTATATATATTTTGGTGCCCTTAATAGGGCAAGACAGTATTTCATACCAGAACATCGTTTGGTACTTTATAAAGCGCAAGTCCGTCCACAAATGGAATACTGTTATCACCTTTGGGCTGGAGCGCCTCAATATCAGCTGCTTCCATTTGACCGCATCCTGCATAGAGCGGCTCGAATCGGGACATCACGTCTCTTTGAGTCCTTTATCGCATCGACTACGGTGAGTGTTCAGAGGAGTTGTTTGGACTTATACGTGCCGCTACATTCCACTATCGTATAACCCACCTAAAATATCATCCACACCACCTGGATGGGTGGACGACCACGGTGAGGTTCTCAAGAACATTTCTGCCTCATACTTCGACCTTGTGGAATCTACTCCCAGCGGCGGTGTTTCCAAACCATTACAAGTTACAAACCTTCAAGAAACGAGCGTGCTCTTCTTTAAAAGGCCGGCAACGCATTCGCGACTCCCCTGGTGTTGCTAGTGTCTATGGACAGCAATGATCACTTATCATCAGGTGACATGCCTGTTCGTTTGCCCTCTGTAATATAAAAAAAAATATATATATAGAAGGATACTATTTCATAAATTTATGTCCGAGGTGAATATATTTTCCCGTTATATACCAATTGAACGAATGTGGGCTTAAACCCTTTTCCACATAGATCACACACTTAGAAAAGTTCTTATACAGTAGGTAAGGTCACTTTTGTTAATCAAAGGTCATTTGACCCGTATTCCTTTTATCTACGTTTCTCTCTAAGACTTCTACTTAGTTTGGGTAATGAGTGTAGAAAGGTTTCATTGATTCGTATACACTTATTGCTATTGACTCAGCATATTATTTGTGATGGAATAATTTGTTTGATTAGAACTACATACATAAATATTTTTGGTTACACTACTGAGTAATAAGTTTTACAACATAAGTTTATTGAAGTGAAAACTTCTTTCGCCGCATTGAGCGATTTTACAGTTTAAATTTATTTGTTCGGAGTAAAACTTACGGGTTTCCGTCACTGACGACCGGGACACGCTCGTGACGTAGCGCACTTTTTTTTTCTCGAACTGACTACGCTATTGACCTAACAAGGTCTTAACAGCTTCACCGAACTACTAAGGCGAGCGCTTAAGGCACTCAGCCGATTTTTATTTTGACAACTAGCTCAAGGGTGCGCGGCACACCTCGGCTTGGCTGTTGCCTGATTCATGCAATTCGCGACCTATCTGAGCTAACCAAGTTAAGCTACATATTCATACATATATGAGTTATTGAAACGTGCATGTGTACCAGGCATGCATATCTCAATAACTCTTATGTGTATTTTGTATCGGAAAATTTATAAACTATTTCAGTTCGACGTATCGTACTTGTGCCAGACGTTATATATACTCGACTGTATCATATGGGTTTTTGAATTTTTGGATTGATAAAATATGGCGATTTCGCGTCACCGACCGTCACCAATGGCAGGGACATGCTCGTGACGTATTGCGCTTGCGTCAGACTAACGTCACATAGTATAGCGGCCTGTGCACATGTAATATTAATATTTTATATTGAGCTTGTGCAGACCATCATATCTATACTAATATTATAAAGCTGAAGAGTTTGTTTGTTTGTTTGGTTGAACGCTATGATCTCAGGAACTACCAGTCCGATTTGAGAAAACCCTTCTGTTTTAGATAGCTCATTTATCGAGGAAGGCTTTAGGCTATATATTATCACGCTAAGACTAATAGAAACAGAGCACCAAAGAAAAATGTTTCAAAATCGGGCACTTTTTTCCTTTCGAGAGATTTAGTTAGCGTTAGTGTTATATACGTTGCCATGGTAACGTGGTAAGTTTCTATCGCAAACATTATCAAAGTTTATTTTGTTTTCCTATGCAAAAAGTTTATACTACTTTTATTTCCAATTTTTTATTTGTTCTCTATTACGTATTATAAAAATAAAGTTTGTGTATGTACAATTAAAATAACAACTAGTTAATGAATGGATATGGCTACAAATGACCAAAAAAATGTTTTTTTTATATCCCGTCTATATTTTTATATTATTATATTTTGTCCGTTTGTTTGTTCGTTCCGGGTTATCTCCAAAACGGCTGGACCTATTTTAATGATAATTTTACTGGCAGATATCCGAAATTATAGCGGTTGACATATTCTATTTTATTTGTCCGCGGCTTCGTCCGCATTGCTATTTCCAAAATGGTTGGACCGATTTTCACGGGATATTCACTGGTAGATTGCAGACCTCATAAAAAGTAATTTAGGTTTTTTTCTGCCGCAGTGGAATATTCGAAATGCTTGAATTAATTTTCACGGGACTTTCACTGGCAGACAACTAACTAATGAGCTATTTTATTTTAAGGTAGTGGGCTCGGCAGACGTTGTCCCGCCCTGATAATAAAAAGAAACCCTTGACAAATTATACCTAAACCTTCCCCATGAACCGTTCTACCTACTGGTGAAAACGGCATGAAAATCCGTTCTGTAGTTTTTGTCTTTATCGCGAACAGATAAACAGACAGATCAGAGGACTTTGTTTTACACTATGTAGTGATGAACCGTACCTATGCATTCGTTCGTGTGAAATTGATCAAAAATAATTTGTTTACTGTAAACAAGCGCGTGAGACGTGCGCTGTACTGGAGTCCAAGAATAAATGTATGTAATTTGAATTATATTATCATTTTAGTCAATTTGGCGGCCATTTTGTTTTATTTACTGCGTTTGCACCTACATAACTCAGTTTTTTTTTCTCGAACTGACTATGCTATTAGCTTTGCGGCATTTACGGCTTCATAGAACTACTATACATAACTCAGTGATTATAGCAACGTATAAGAATAACACAATTATATTGAGAATATGGGCATGTTATATCTATATAATAAACAATTTAACACAAATTGTTCGATAATGTATAGTTTAAAATTTTCATTACCTACTTTCTTATATAGGTTAGTGAGCATCGAGGGTGGTATATAGTAGGTTAAAGTTCCAGGTATGCTGCTGATGATAAATCCCATCCCATGCGATATACTATTCGTATTCACATATCTAATGTACACGTAATATAATACAGTAGATGGCGTGCCTGTCGTAGTTACAAATGTTTTTGAAAAAGCATTTCTGTAATGTACACACCTAATTACAATTTTACATTTCTTAAATACATTTAAAAAAAACGCGTGCGGAGCCGCGGGTGACAGCTAGTTAATTAATAAACTGTATAAATATGTATATAATTATTGTTTCAAGTGACAATTTATGTGAACATCAGAATAATATTAATAATTACAGTTTATAAATTATGAAATTTAATTATTGCAGAATATAATTGATATAAAAATTGAAACAAGTATAACCCATTATTTTGAGTTTTCACTTCTGTGGGCACTCCTTATGACTGCCTCGACTTTTTGTTGTTGTTTTTATTACTATTTGATTGAATAAATAGTTTAGTTATAGAAAAGTGGACGTTGATAAATATTCTATGATCATACCATATGCCAATTTTCATTGCAACTGATTAAGCGGTATACATCTAGAGATGTGTTGCAGTGCCACTTAGAGGCAAGTTACAGTTAAATGGATAGCATAAAGACGTTCTTCATTTAGGTAATGCAAGTTTTATGGTAGTAGATCGGGCGGTGTTAACGTTTATCTATCTCGGATACTATATATAGTATATATATACATCCATTCTATATAATTATGTAAATGAACAATTACAAACGATTTCATATATGTTATGCAATATACGAGATTTCTTATAACTTGCTAAAACTGTATTATTTTCTACATAATTTATACTAAATTAAATACAAAAACCTCGAGTTTCCAAGTTCCAAGTGAATTTATAAAGAGAACTCGAAAGCCTTGCGTATATACTGCGCGTTAGAGCTTCGTTAATTGAGTACAAAGTAATTAGCTGTGAAGTCGTGTTTCTTACACAGGTCCCATGGTACTTTGGTAACTTTCAGAGGAAATTTATCACTTTGATTTTATGAATACTATAAACAATTATTCTAATTATGAGTAAGTGTGGACTGAATGTTTCAATTATTAAAAAAAAAACATAAAGAAGGATAAGTAAATATGCATGCAACTTTTTTGATTTTAAATAGTCATAGCAGTCTATAGATAAATGTAACGAATCTCAATAAGGACTATAGTATTGAGGGCATTGATATATAAAAACCCAAGATGCACAGTCTCGAATAAAAGTAACGCTCAAAACCGTCCCCAAAAACTCACGCATATACCTAAGTAGTTATAGTTATAATATAAACTTATGTTTTTGCAAATTCAACCTTACGCGAATTATTTAAACTTGTTTTTACAAAGCAGTGTACAAAAAGTCCAAAGACGCGAGACGAGAGACTATTTGAAATGAGCGCACAATTCTCAATAGTGCGCTCATTTTATGCGGACGGTTTTGAGACGTTGACTGTGCATCTTGGATTTTTATATATCATTGATTGTGGGCAGGTAATAATACTAAGTAGCTAACTCCTATAATCGCTGCAGCAGTTATTTCTGTTTAACTACCTATATTGTAAGAATTAGTAATGAGGAAAATGCCTTAGCCAGTTGGTTTTCTTTCTAATGTGTAATACTAGGCTTGTAATCGTGGTTTCGCTCGTGTTAACGTAGATTTGATCTGTCTCTCGAGAACAGTACATTCTTTCTGAATCAATTGTACTCTATGTTCTTTTCTGTACCCCTAAAAATGTGTATGCAATTCACGATAATGGGTTGTGTAGTAGCGGCGTGGAATCGTTTTAAAAACTAGGGTTATCAATAAACTCACAGTGGCATTTATAATTTTAGTTAAGATTAGTGTGCCCGCGACTTCGTCCACGTAGAATCTTATGTAAAAAATATGATTAATAAAGTCATCTGAATGTGTTAAGTCCATTTACTTATGTACATTTCTTTTGTATTTAAGTCGCGTCGTCATTAAAATTACAATAACTTTTGATAGAGTGGACCGATTTTAATGAAACAGAGACTAAGTTATTCTCGAAGATATGCTTTATGATTTTCTAGGTGTCGTTTTAATGTGACCCCAAAACATTAGCAGTGATGCATGTTCATACAAGCAGACAGATATACAGACAGACATTTCTAAAAATAATTGAAACGTATTTTATTACTCATTCCTAAACACCTGCAACAATTATTTTCACGAAAATCGAAAAAGTACAGACACGTTAGATTTACATTCTTATTATATGTATAGATATATAGATAGATATATGATCCTGTTCGATATTTATTGTAATGTCTTCATTTTTGCTATGTAAAATTATTGCTAATCAATAATGGACGGATACACCTTTTTGATCACGTTAAAAGTTTGATTTAAGTAGACATATTACAAATAAAACTATTTTATATATTAATTTTAATTATATATAATAAATAGCAGGCCCGGCAGACGTTGTCGCGCCCTCATTATAAAAAAATCCTGGACAAATTATATACCAAAACGATCCTCGTGAATCACTTCATACACTGGTGAAAACCGTTTGAAAATCCGTTCAGTAGTTTTTGAGTTTATCGCGAACAGACAGACACACAGACGCGGTAGGAGACTTTGTTTTATACTATGTAATGATTATTACTAAGCTCAGTAAACAACTAAAGAGAAATATAGTTCTAAATTTTAATCGTAATCGGTCATGTTTATTCAACCGCAAGTAAGTGATAGTTGAATCATTGATGTGTACTGAACGCGACAGATAAAGCGAGAAGCGTGAATTATGTATTCAAATTATAGTTATCTCCAACATTAACTACATATATATTTTATTTATATCATTAACCCGTGTAGCATGTTTTCTTATGTCATAGCAGGCAAACGAACAGGTAGGTCACCTGATGTTAAGTGATTATCACCGTCCATAGCCACTAACAACACCAGAGGAGTCGAAAGTGCTGAAAGTGGGATTGAGGGGAAAAGGAGAGGGGAGGTGGGCTTCCGGCGCTCTTACTGGCCTAACGAAACGAAACAAGCACCGTTACTTTCGGTTTTCTATGAGAGGGTGGTACTACCCCGGGCGAGCCGACCCATTCATGCTGAAACCAATAATAGCTTCAGCGAGGCTCTACCACCTACAAAAATGTGCTATATACCCCTATATAACTTTGTGTTTATTACAAGATTTTGAAATGTATACCTATTAAACCTTTGTATTTTCTCTTTGTTTACATAGTATACAAAGGCTTTTAAAAAAGATTTATTTTATGCGTGCTGATAATTAGATACGTTCATTAAAGTCTCAAATTCAACTACGAAATGGTTATTTATATTTTAAATTCACTTTCTAATCATTGGTCTATTACATTACATTATTACAGTATTACATTTATTTGTAAATGGATGAAATTTTTATTTGGAATCTCTATTTTCATTTTTAAACTATACTATGATTTAATTTTAATTATCTGCAATAAACCGGACTTACTACTTATGTGGTAAAATAAAATTTTAAAAGTTATGTAAATAAATGAATGAATTAAGGATCAAAGAAATGTTAATATTCTAAGTTTGTGTGACATTTTTATATTTACTGCGCCATACAATTTACGTGTGAATAAAGACATACGGCGCGGTGCAGAATTAAATCACAAAAACGTGTGTATCCTAGTTTTTACTCATATAAATTGCACGAAACCAGAGCACTGAATTAGAATGCACCAGAATTAAATCGTTTGCTTCCCATTTCTGATATACAGATAAATACCCTTAAAGATTATTCGTGCTGAACCACAGCGACCTTAGAATCGTTGACCTTGGTGTTAGAGAAGCGTGAAATCATTGAATATTATAATGACGTAACAAAAAACAAGTGATTTCGGTTTAAATGTGTTGTGGCCGAGTAAATTCAATTCTCTGTCTGTAAACTCTTCATAAAACAACAATTTTTACAAATAAATCAAAATGATGTCTTTTTGTAATGTCAAAATAACAGCCTTTTACTAAATGGATATGAAAATCGTGCTAATCTCTGAAACGATTGGACCGATCTTGTTGGGACTTTGTCTAGCAGATAGCCGATATTAAAAGGAGTAGTTTGGCTACATTTATTTGAGAAAAAAAATATATTCCGCGGAAATATAATCCTTAAAGATACACATTCAGACGGAGTCGCGGTGCTGGTAGTGGCTAGTATGATCCTTTATTTCTTTATAAAGACTAGAACATAGGACATAGCACTTGTTTTCGATTTGGTCACAACTGCCATATATCATATATATAACACACGTCATAGTGACACACTTAGGCTTTTTAACTTGAAGAAGATTTTCAACACTTGTAGTCCGGTGAAGCTGTTAAGACCTTGCTAGGTCAATAGCGTAGTGAGATCCACAAAAAAAAATTTCAACCTGAATGTGATAGGTATCTACGCGGGTTTAAACAAACCCGTACCTCCATGCTATGATATTATCACGACATTTTCCTACACCGAAAGCTCCGGTTCATTCACAGGGGTTCAAACTTACTTCGATTGACACGGTGTCCGAACACGCGAACCATTGAGCCATCATGGCTTTGCACCCTCTCTATTCACGTTCCGAAAGCAGCTGATGTATATTGTAATAAGAGAGAGGCCTAAGGATCTATACCTGTCTGGGTCTCGAATCAAATTAAAAATACTTGATTCTTTGTAGGCTCTATGTCGTCTTCTGTACCCTTGTATGCAAAATATCACTCATTGTTCGAGTAGTTAAGATATGAAGACGTAACTAACAAAGTCGCAGACGCTTTTATAATATTAGTTCATATAATGTAGGTCGACATTGACATTATTAATATCACAGTATAAGTGGAGTTGGAGGTGGTAGAGCCACGTTGTAGCTACTACTGGTTTCAGCATGAATGAGCCGGCTCGCCCGGGGTAATACCGCCCTCTCACAGAAAACCGACGTGAAGTAACAGTGCTTGCATTGTGGCGTTTCGATCGGTCATGGAGAGCGCCCGAGGCCCATCCCCTCTTCCCCCCTCCCCCCCTCCTCCCTCCCCTCAAACACAGGCTGGCAACGTACTTGCAACTCCCCTGGTGTTGCTAGTGTCTATGGACGACGGTGATCACTTACCATCAGGTGAACCGCCTGTTCGTTTGCCCCTATAATAATAATCATTAAAAAAAGATAACTGACTGCTCTCTAATAAAATATATGGTTATTTTTACTTGATCTTTACAGAAAGTACCGTTTTAAAGTATTATATTTTGATACATTTCTTAACTCTGGTAGACTGATACTTTTGTACAAAAATATATTACGAAGAGAATAAAATTCTTCACATAAACATATACACTTTTATATTTAAATAGGACTGTTAAAATATCGGTATTTTCATCCTCACAGGAGGATAGCCGATACCTCTTGCTTTACTTTACTAGCTTAAACTGCACTTAAGTTCGAAACTTTGAAGCGAGGCAATTACTTACCAACTTTCCTTTTTAAATTTTTTACCCCTGAACTATAATAGCAGTAACGCAGAGTAGTAAATAACCCTTCGTTAGTATCATATATATTAAATAAATATATGTATATCTTGATGTAGTTGTAAGTAAAAGACAATTTTAAGGGACATGTTCTCGTTGCAATAAAATAACTATACAATTGTTATGACCAGGGCTTTTTTGTGAGGGCACACTGAGGCACACAGTGCCCTTAAGGGGAAATACGAAATTACGAAAATAGTAATTGCCATAGTTGGTTTTCTGAAAATATTA
Organism: Antheraea yamamai; assembly: GCA_036509395.1. Lineage (NCBI taxonomy): Eukaryota > Metazoa > Arthropoda > Insecta > Lepidoptera > Saturniidae > Antheraea > Antheraea yamamai. The sequence goes on from AP028440.1 coordinate 10,590,277, forward strand.
GAACAGCATCTTACTATTATATGCCGCAAGTACCCAAAATAACAAGGTGTACATCTTTGCAATTTTTGAGATACAAAAAATTATCGTATTACATCTTTCGAAAATCTGCGGGCACCCAAAAAATAAGTGACAAATATAGACCTGATTACGACAAATTAATGTATTCTTTTTTTATATCATAGGAGGCAAACGGACAGGTGGGTCACCTGACGTTAGTGAACACCACCGTCCATAGACACTTGCAACACCAGGGGAGTCGCAAGTGCGTTGCCAACCTTTCTTGGGGGAGAGGGGGAGTAAGGGAAGGGGGAAGGGGAGGTGGTCCTCCGGCGCTCTCACTGACCGAACGAAACGCAACAATGCAAGCACTGTTATTTCTAGTCGGTTTTCTGTGAGGGGGTGGTACTACCCCGGTCGAGCCGACCCATTCATGCTGAAATCATTAATAGCTTCAGCGTAGCTCTACCACCTATAAAAATTATATGGATATATGGATTTGGATATGGATTGGATTGTTGTACAATATATTGCTAGTATCAAGTAATTATAAACACAGTCGCAATGGCGATTCATTATAATGAATAAATAGAACAAAAAGTAGGTATATATAATAAAAGCGGAAGGACCATGGTCGTCACGGTGCGACGCGGCGCTGTGTGGAGACAATTACTTCAATGGAAAATAGATTCGCCACGAATGCGAAACGAGACCCAGTTTTACTTTAACCTATTACGATTCCGAGGCTGCGTTGTGAATGATTTGATTTACGCAGGGCTACGAATCTATTGACGACAGGTTTGGTAAAAGTTACGGCTTTATAACATATTCTATACACATACTAACGTACAAAGAACGCTAAACTATATCAATGGAATACATAAAACTGTTATTGAATATTACTCTTTTTGTAAGGGATGTCATACTAATTTATGGGTATGAAAAATGATATGATGCCACAAAGATATCGAAATAACGTTAATAAAACTGTATTTTTATATGTCTGTATTTCCTCAAATATATTTAGAAAGTATAATAGATACGACGTAGTAAGATATATTTTGAATATTGTATTTTTGATATATATTAAAACTAGCGGACACGGCGGACGTTGTCTCGCCCTGATAATAAAAAAAGTTCTTGACAAATGATATACCTAAACCACCCTCATGAATCACTTTATCTACTGGTGAGAACCGTATAAAAATCCGTTCAGTAGTTTTTGAGTTTATCTTGAACAGACAAACAGACAGACAGAGGACTTTGTTTTATAATATGTAATGATGCAAAATATGTGTATTACCTAAAACTATAAGAAGTCAGGTTTCTTTTTATTACAGAGGCGATGTGGCTAAAGTTAGAAATCAGAAATTTAGACGTTCTTTTTAAGCATAAGTGGTCAGAAAATAATTTCATTTATTCATTTTCTTCTTACCCTCATCCCACCTAGCTAGGGTCGGCACAACATATTTTCCTGTTTCGCTCTCCTCTGTCAGCTGTCATCTCAGTATTCACACCTTTTGTAGATATATCATTCTTTTTTATATATTATTAATAATATATATTACAATTTCGTATGATTGGCTATTACAGTGTCAGGACCATAAACACTATTCACATTTTCAGCCAGCTGGCTTGTGTATTCGCCTTTATCCAAGAAAAACAGTAAAATATGGCGTATTTTTTCTTTGCTAGTGTCCAGTTTTGACGCGTGCTGAAACAAAACTGAGTCAAGTAACGAAAAAAGTTATTTAGTAAGAAATCTCATTTTTTCTAACACCATTTAGTGGAACCCAACCCGACTTATGCAACGCGAGGTACAGACGACTAAAACCATCTATTGGAAAAATAATAGATTTTTTATTACTACATTTTCTTATAATACACTTTTCTTATAATTCATCCATACCTGCTTCGGTATTCCTCTACTCGTATATTCGTCCACCTTTATACTAAATAATAAAATATTTTCATTCATTAAACTTCACAAATAGTAACATTACGAGAGTGAAATATAAATGACAAATAAAAATATAGCTGTATTGTTTGAATAGGTTGAAATATTCCATATTTTCTAATGCTTTGATAACTAACTGTACATTAAATGACAACATCGTGATATATTTTTATATAAGGGCCAAATGTCTAAGAATTAAAACTAAAAATAATTGACCAAATAATCTCCTGTAGTTATTACGTAATGCGCGCAAAACCGCTGACCTATATCATTTTATGTATACATATATATGGTAGATACAGTATTTCGTGTTTTTGATATTGAATTCTTTAAATATATTTTTTATACTTTATAAGGTATATAATACGTTTGGCCACAATCTCACCTGACCATAAATGGCGACGCGATGTAGTCTAGGAGGGTAAACACTCTAAACCTGGAAGGGGGCTGGCTCTCAAGTGCAGTTGTCGGAGCACAACAATAAGTGCATGACAACATATATTCAACTTAGTTAGGTAGCTATGCACAATTTCAATTAAATTAATCAAAATTCCATTTTTCATGGAACTCTGTCATAAACAACTTTTAATTTACATTCATTAGTTTTACAAGCCTTCACATGTTTAAGGTATGAAGGTTAAGGTATAACGTTACCAAGATTTAGTGTAAGCCCGTGTGTACCTACGTAATTGGCGTGTTCGTGTGTACACACTCTTGACCCGGATACGTGTGCGAACGAGATCATAATGTTATTTGTTAAACTTTTAAGTTTTAACTGGATTTTCTTTCCTTGGAACGTTCCTATAGTACTTGCGGTAGAAGTATATCCATTTATACGTGCAAACATTTGACTTTATCTACCTTTTAGATAGGTAGTTTTGTAGTACTCGTTTAGTATGTAAAACTAAGCTTTTTCAAATGAAATTGTGATCCGCAATCTTTTTGTGTGATAAAAAGTTGTGGTGGCATAAACACTGTGTCGGGTCGAAACCTGTGTCGAAAACACTGGTTCTCCTCCGATCACCGAAGTTAAGCAACGTCGGGCGCGGTCAGTGCTTGAATAAATGACTGCGTGGGAACGCCGCTGCTGGCTTTTTGTTGTATTTTTTTTTAATGTTTCCCTGTATTATAAAAGTGTCACTTCTATTGTGTGTCTTTATGATGCACCTTTTTTTAATAATACCTTCTATAACATTAATTAAAAAAGCGTTATGCTATTGTACAGATGAATTAATAATTTCGGATGAACAATCAGTTTTATCGCTATTCGCGCAATCAAGTAAACGCCAAATAAATCTATAATTAATATACTTATAACATAATTATATAATTATTATATGTATAGATATAATTTCACTAAAAGTACATCTTCAATATCTATATATAAATATGAATAGAAAGATAGAGGCTTACCGTTGTGCGCAGATCACGCATAAGGTACTGGATAAATATTGATCAACTTATTTTTACTTCTTAGACCCTTATCTTCATATTTCATATACAGTTTGTTAAAAATTTGAGAAGAAACTACAAATTTTATAAGCACTACGCGTTTAGGGGTGTGTGTTTTCTTGCCGTGAAGAAGTGGCAAGTGCTGTTGTGCCCCTATGTAGGAGACAGGAAACAAATGGATAACATTGTTTACAACGACATTTTATAACCAAAGTATATTCTTACTTTCAATTTTATTATGTTTTTTTCTCTGTATACCTGTATTTTTTATTGTGAAGAAAATAAACAACACAGCTGAAGTCGCGGGTTATCAGCGAGTAACAAATGGAATTATTCATACGCAATGTGGAATATAAATACTGGCTTGCTCTGTTGTTATTTGTTACATACTAATTAAATATACTCTATTACGTCTATCGTTTGTCTAACATATCGGATGGTATATGCATAATGCATAACGCATCATACATAATAATCGATGTATAAACAATCATATCATAATAAAACCAAGGCTGTACGACATGCGAACCGTAACACTGAGGAATATGTAAACTAAGGAGTGCCTTGATCTATTTTTTTATAAAGAGCTTACTCACATCAAAATATATAAAAATATATTATATATATAAAACTAAAATTGTCCCGAGAAATAGACAAATATATTTTACTACATTAACGTAAACAAAGCCACGGGCAAAACTAATATTCAATGAGCTTCTCTATTTAGATAACATTTCAGTATTTCTATTATATATTTTGTAAAAATCGGCTAGTAATTGGAAATATTTAAGTATTCTGAAAATCTCTACACCAGACACGAATTTCAATTATCGGCGTCTAGTCTTGTTAATCAGATCATCGTCTTTTTAATAAAATATAACACAATACAATACAATAATCTTTTATTATTATTTATTTTTAAAATAAAATTCTAATATAAATAAATATTACAATTTATATAATTGAAATCATAATCAACTCAATACTATCTATACACCTTTTCTATATTATTTATCTAAAAGTTATTATTACGTGAGTTATGTTTTTATTTTTACACTCCATATTAAACGTTTTTATGTTTGTTTCAGGTAATAATAATCTGGTATACCTTCATATTTAATAATAATATGAATTTTTATGGGAGACGAGAGGCAGTTATGGACATGAATGAGGTAATTTAAAACACGATAAATTTTGTCCTTCATTCTAATATTCAAAGTAACGTAAGTATTTACACATATTATTTTTAAATGCCATGTTCGGAAGTAAATTTTAAGAAATTAATTACTGCACAGAATTATATAGTGGTTTTATTTATAAGGTTTTAATATTTGTTGATAAATGCAATCGGATATTAAAAAATTTACAACAAAGAATGTTCGTGTGACAATGGGAGTGATAGATGCTATAATTGTATTTAAAAACGATGTAATTCTATGTTTATTACTCATGATAACAGTAAAAGTAAAATTATGAGCTTCTCAGTGATTTGTTCTTTGCTCAAAAAGTGCTTTAAAAACCGATAAGGCCAATCCGCAGTGTTACATTAAGAAAGTCCTTAAGTCAATATAAAGTAGATAAACTGTACGAATTTATTAAATAATAAAGTAAATCTATCACTGCTAAGAAAGTTACCAATTTTTTAATGGTTATCTCGAGTTAGCTAGAAAATTAAATTCGTTCAATTGCGGGTTTGAAATTGTTTCGGCGAGATAGAGAGCGGACACGAAGTTCATCTCTGATGGTAGAATGTAGATTGTCATTGTAACTGAAACATCATGTTCTAGATATCATCAGAAGGCATTATCTTTATCGTTTCTACGTCCATTAGAGTTATAATTGTTTTATAAATAATAAAATCTATATGAATAATTGTGGTATCAAAATTTGTTAAGAAAATTTGTGGATGTATTATACCTATGGAAATATCATATACTTAGATTAGATTAAGATAAAACTTATTATTATATTTTGTCGGTGGTAGAGCCACGCAGAAGCTATTACTGGTTCCAGCATGAATGGGTCGGCTCGCCCGGGGTACTACCACTCGACCCTCAGAAAAACCGACGTGAAGTTATTAGTGCTTGCATTATTGCGTTACGTTCGCTTGGTGATAGCGCCGGAGGTATCCCTTACCCTCCCTTCCCCTCCTCCATACCCGTTGCCATTGCGACTCCCCTGGTGTTGTTAGTGTCTATGGACGCCGATGAACACTTACCATCAGGTGAGCTGCCTGTTCGTTTGCCTTCATGTCATAAAAAAATTACAGTTATCGGCATAGTAAACATTTTTATAAAATGTCTATTTAGACCGAGGTGTGTGAATTAACGTTGACCCTCAAATAGTCACTAATAAAACACGTTGATTACATTCAAAGTCAAATCTTTTGAGTCAAGGATGCGTTTTATACTAGCAACCGTTCGCAACTTTGTTTGTGTTAATTATAATATACATTATAACGATAATGAAATTACCTTACGATCAGTTTTGGACAACGCGGGTTTCTATCAGTGAAGGAATTTGTTCAGTAATTCCAAAAATTACCTCATTTTTTTTAAATCTCATAGGAGACAAACGAACAGGTGGGTCACCTGATGTTGAGTGATCACCACCGTCCATAGACACTTGCAACATCAGAGGAGCGCCACAAGTGCGTTGCCAGCCTGTGTTTGGGGGAAAGGAGAGTGGGGAAGAGGGGAGGGGGAAGGTATTTGGGTATCCGGCGCTCTCACTGACCGAACGAAACGCAACAATGCAAGCACTGTCACATCACGTGAGTGTTTCTGTGAGAGAGTGGTGCTACCCCGGGCGAGCCGACCCATTCATGCTGAAACCAGTAATCGCTTCAGCGTGGCTCTGCCACCTACAGACACCTCATACAAACATACAGACTTTACATTTGTATAATATGATGTGTTATATAAATAAAATTATAGAGGTCTGTCGTTATGCACGTATCAGGGACGAGAGAGCTAATTGATAGATTTCTTTAGTTAAACTTCTTAGATCTTAGTCCTTGCCTAAAAAATGCAATCACCATCTCTATTTCGTATTAAGTTATTAAAGTTTTAATATAAATTACAGTTTTTATAAACACTATGCTGTGTGTCTGAATTGGCACAAGCGGTGTGGTACGCACGCGCGGGGGAGTGGATGTAAACGGATACCATTGCTTACAAATAAATTTAGTAAACAAACTTATTTCACCTTTCAATTGTTTGTTGTTTTTTTCACTGAACATAAACTATATGTCGAAATAAAAAACAATACAGACGAATTCGCTGGCATCAGCTATTCTATACATATGAATATATATTTGAGATTGATAAACTATTATCGTTATCCGCTTTACTATAGCGCTAGGTTGTATTTTATTGTTCTTAGGGTTCATATTGTACTTTAACGCTAAGGAAGTCGCGGAAGTTGCTTACTAACATATACTACTGTATATGTGACAATATTTTCACACGTTTACACTTGTTTAATCAGAAAAAAATTTAGTGAATGATATTCAAACCATATATATATGCTAGCTGACCCGTGCCCACTTCGTTGGGCGTTAATAGGCATTATCAAGCTACAACTTTCTAGAACTCAAAAATATATCTCTCATCGTTAAGGCAGCGTTCGTAAGAAACGTTTTCGTTCGATCATTTTTTCTCCGACTCCCCAGATTTACCACCTACAACCTCACAAACTTTACCTCTTTATAATATAATTAATTAATAGCTTCTGCCCAGGACTTCGTACGCGTGGAATAGTTATTTTGGGCTAACACGCAGCGGAAGCTCTCAAAATGAAAAAAAAACCCCGATTTTAAAACATTCTTCATTATTGCTCCGCTTCTATGGGTCTTAGCGTGATGATATGTAGTCTATAACATTCACAAATAACGTGGCTTTTTATCCGTAAAAGAATTTTCAAAATCGGTTTAGTACTTCCCGAGATTACCCCCTACAACGTCACAAACTTTACCTCTTTATAATATTAGTATAGACAAGTACAGTAAGTAAATTGCTGTTCTATCTATTTTAAAAAGATCGTATTGGCGTACATTATATAAATATTTGATAAGCAGTTAAGCCATGATTATCTGGTGTAAATATGTATAATGCAGTGTGTATGTAGCACTAGCAGCATAATTGAATTAAGTCGATGTGCGTCTACGTTATCAGCCTTGCCCTGTATTGCTGGTGAGTAGTATTTATAATCTCGACAGTACATTCCTAATATGGAAGCTTATGTGAGGACATCTGACTGCGATTGCGTTAGGTTAAGGTCGTATACTCGCAACAATTCTGACTATATAAGTTCTGTTAAATAATCACTGGAAAATACCTGCATATTAATATCAGAGCAATTCATATAAATAATATTGGCTGTTATTTGTTCCAGCTAATCCTCGAAACGCCTGAAGCAATTTTTTCGAAAGTTTTATTAGCAGACTAGTAGGCCCGGCGGACGTTGTAAAAAAAACCTTGAGAAATTATATACCTTCTTCATGAATCACCTTATCTACTGTTGAAAACCGCATGAAAATCCGTTCAGTAGTTTTTGAGTTTATCGCGAACATATAGACAGAAAGACAGACGTGGCAGAGGACTTTGTTTTATACTATGTAATGATATAACTTACATGCGTCGTGTATTTTTGATACTAACTGTACATGTACTGTGTTTATAAAATATATGAAATAGTACTCGTTTTGACAATGACATTTTATAATTTTACGGTACAGTATGTTCAACGTAGTATTTAAATGCTCTAATACAAATTATGATATAATGTTAAGGTTATTACCGTGGGAATAATAATGTGTCATTATTTGTAGTGATAATATGAAGGAAAACCAAGAAGCCTTTAGTAGCCTTTACAGTCTCCTTGCTATGACAACAACAGAAGGTCATTTAAACAATTATAGACAAGCCCACTAGGAACTCAGATTTATAATTGTATGCATAACGACAACTATTATGATTTGGCTGATATATCTGCGTCGTACGAATCCAAGACTATTTATAATTGGGTTTATTTATATAAATTTTGCCCGCGGCTTCAATCGCTTTTTATACTCACAGTATTATTTTTGGAAAGATGCCCTATGTCCTTTTCTGTACCCATTACTGATGATGATCGGGTGAGTACACAACACAACAAACAAACTTACGTTCGCATTTATAATATTAGTTATGGTAAACTGAACGAATAACGAGCGTGGGGGAAGTTAAAGTAAAATAGTTAAGAAAAAACCTTTTTATGAAGGAATGGTTAAAGTATACATTATAATAAAGCTACGTTTTACAGCAAGTTTATCATTCTTTGACATTATACGCAACAGTACGACTACACTAATGTATATTTATATTCACTGATAAACAGAGAAAAACTGTTAAGTAAAAAACATAGTAAAAAATTTGTTTCGTGAATGTTATGTTTTGTTTTTATTTGTATTTAAGAATGTAATGTATAAAATATGTTGGATTTTTTAAAATTTTATTTATAGCAACCTTTCTTTGAGATTATTACAGCCATGGTCCAGTAAGTGATATACAAGTGTCTTATAATAATTTTAATGTTACAACAAGATGGTGGCCCCTTGTTAAAACTTTCGAGGGAGTTTTCGTCGCATCTTGGAATTTATGTGCCGTGGTATTATTTTCGATCCATTTCATCTATGCACAATAACCTAACTATATTACGTAAAATGCCACCAATATTTCAAAATATAGAGTTTTTATTTTTCTTGTTTTGGCTCCGCAGAAGCACTTGCCAGTTTCAATGGAGATTACAACATATTTTACACAATAAGTGTCGTGTGAATAATTTCAATGTTCCAACAAGATGGTGGCTCTCTTTTTAGAACTTTCCAGGTAGTTTTCGTCGCACCTCAAAATTCATATGCCATGGTATTATTTTCGATCCATTTCATCTATGCACAATAACCAAACCAACTAAACTAAACTATATTACGTAAAATGCCACCAATGTTATAAAATATAGAGTTAAATAACAGAAAATTATGAATATAATACAAAAGTCACAACACAACTGTCAAAAACTCCAAAATATGCTTATTATCTTATACAATTCTCGTATTGTAGCAACATTACGAAATTATCTGACATTGTGTTATGTTCTGAAATATAATATTCATATCGTATTGTATAATTGTATGATATTCATGTAAAAAGACTAATGAATAGAAAAAAAAACGACATAAAAGTTTTTGGTAAACACTGACATACTTCCGTTTCTTGTATATTATTATTAACGCGTTACTAATATATGCTTGTAAGCATTATATCAACACCTCTTCATTAGTGACGATACACCAAACAGTTTCAAACGAAGAGCAATCGCCTCATATCAGGAAATGAACGTAATTGGTTACGTTTTTACTTTAGCTAAATTGTGGTGAGATTAATAAAGGAAATGCTAATTGAGAGCGTCTCATCGTGTAGGATTACGTCCATAACATAATGTCATCGACCATTTCCTGGTTGAAGATATTCATTTTAGTTTATAATTTATCATTATTTATTTTTTAATGTTTATGAGTTATTACTGTCTTTGCCCACGGCTTCGCTCCCCCATTATCCTATCCTTGAGGAACAGTATTTATTTTTGTGGAAAAAATATATCCTATATGTATTAGTATATAATTTGTTTTTGTTTTTGTGGACCCTTGTTGTCTTATAAATAAATAATAATAATATACCCTTTTCTCTACTCCTAATAACGTGTATGAATAATTTTATGATGATCAGTTAAATAGCTAAAATGTGAAAGGGTAACAGATAAACATATACATAGTCGAATTTAATCGAGATGATGACATATAAAGTGCCTATATAATATTAATACTATATTCAAGGAAATCTAAGAAAACCTATTAATATAAATATAGTTATTAATAGACACCCTCTAGCTTTATAATATTAGTATAGATAGCATATGTATATGTATATATGTATATATGTGTATATATGTATATATGTGTATATATGTATATATGTGTATATATGTATATATGTGTATATATGTATAAATTTTATAGAACCTATGTCACAAGACAATGACACCTCATATATTCAAACCCATTAGGCTCTTTAAGCTACAAGTATGCCAAAGAAATAGTCTGATCATGTAACCACACATTTAACATGTATCGCGTAGATACTCGTAATACGTACGTCGGACGCTAATGCACGTATTTAATATATAAGTTAAGAAGCGTGAAATAGTCATTGGTTCTAAATAACATGTAACGTGATTACGTATTGTAATTAAGATTACTGAAATGAATACTGCTATTGTCCGATTGATCTGAATTGTATAGAAATGAGACCGTGTTGAAGTTATCTTTATTATTCCTCATTTGATTGACAAACAAGCTCCACTCGGCAAAAAATAGTCACCATAATTTAGTGTTGTAACTCCAGACTGATGGCGCACGCGCAACGTACCTTAATCACGAGTGTTTCACAACGTTCGGGGCAGTTCCCACTCTCGCAATAATTCGTGGTGAACCTACTTCGGAGTTAGCTTGTTTCGTTCGTGATACTGATACTGAATTGGGAAAGTGAGATATATCCAACAGCAATTGAACACACCGTCGATAAAAAGTGTATGATAAAAAAAGCCAAGAACTGCCGATAGAGGTGAAAAACACAATGGAATAACTGTGTTCTCTTTTAAAATTTTAAATGAATTATTTAAATTTTATGATTTATATATTGAAATAGTTAACATTAGTCTGATTTTCATATCTACGGGCACTCCTAACAATAATTGTATACATTTTTATACAGTTTGAATATTAATTAATCAAACATATGACTGCTAGGACTGCTCTCAATACAAAACATCAATATTAGACGTTCACAGGCTGCTGGACTACGCGTCACTAGTCCGACGCAAGCCACTCAAGCGAAATACGGTCACGCTTTACTAGCATTTCATGACGCGAGATCATCATCTCCTGACAAACAATACCGCTCAACGCGCCTAAAGAAGCTGTCACTTCAAAAAGTTTAAATATCGAAATATTTTATTTTTCAATTTAAAATTTTGTCGAGGTGTCGTTAAAATGGTTTACTGTCTTTGTGGGAAAATTGCCTTACATCCGAATTTTATTGACTTCGTTTTATTTCCACGTACAGGGTGCATTTACGACATCACGGGTGAATGTTATTTTTACGATATACCCGATTCGCTTTTAATGGAGTTTTCCCGTTGAGCATTTTAATGCGATACCAGTAAAATGTTAGATTTTGGCGGTTGTGTTATACTCTAACAATGAATAGATCAAGGTCAATTTTTGTAGCATAAGTTAAGTGAGTTTATACAATATTTAGCTGATGTATCGTTATTGACCAAATTACCGACTCTTTGATATTGATGCTGATTATATTGAAGACAGGAATTGAAAAATAATTACCGCTTTGTTAATTACTTATCAAGGATCATCAGCGCGAATTAGATATTATCAAATACTCGTTAGTATTAATGTACACATAAAAGTGGGTATAAGTAACTAAATATTAATTTACGTGTATTTCACAATATTAGTAATTAATTCTACTGTGCAATTACCGTCATTATTAATAAATAAATATAGAATTACATAATTCAAGTCAATGCGATTTCATAATTAAAAATGTAAATTGGAAAAGAGACAAATTATAGGTCACTAGCCTCTGCCCGCCACTTCGTTCACGTGGAATAGTTACTTTGGGCTAACACTAACACGCAGCGGAAGCTCTCGAGAGGAAAAAAAACCCCGATTTTGAAATATTCTTCAAGATGATGATATATAGCCTATAACCTTCCTCGATAAATGAGCTATGTATCACTGAAATAATTTTACAAATCGGACCAGTAGTTTCTGAGATTACCCCCTACAACGTCACAAACTCACAAACTATACCTCTTTATAATATTAGTATAGATTAAATTGTCTACAATTTATGTACACCTATATAAATGGGATTTTAAATGATAATCCTTTACATAAATACATATATCATCATTAAGAGACCCACTGCATGGCGTCTTCCCGAAGGTATGAGCATAATCACCACGCCAATCCACGACGTATTGGCGATTTCAAAGAAAAAGAATTTCACAGTTCTATATTTTCCCACATACAGTAGTACTACAAAAATGTTTCTCAAATTCAGGTTATCTCGCGTTGTTTTCCTTCACCGTCAACCGATAGTGTTACTAATTTTACATTAGTAAATGTACGCGAACTCCGAAAAATTCGTCAGTACATGCCAGGGTTCGAACCAGCGGACATCGGAATGATATTCCACCGGTCAAACCACTAGACCACCACGACTTATATATGGTTATGTTTATTATTTATTTATTTATTTACACATTATGCGTTAAATACGCAATGGCGGACTTAATGCCGAAGTCATTCTCTGCCAGTCAACCATTAGGTGATGCAGAGATAAATGTTGGTAGGTGTAAAAGGTGAGGTTTTTATAAAATTATGTTTAACCTATTTAATATCACAATATGTAAATAAAATATCAACACCAATATACTACATATATACTACACATATACAATACATACACAACAACATCATACATAAATATCAATACAATAAATAAAAGTATAATAAGTCGACATCAAGTACTAAATACAGCATTAACCAGATAATTCTGCTAAATGACACTGGTAAAGCCGACGTACCCTGACTTTAAAACTGAAACGGTTAGATGACATCCTGATTTCATAAGGAAGCGCATTCCATAGGAGAATAGATTGGATATAGAAAGAATATATTATTATATGAATATAATATATTTATTTGAACTATATCATCATCATTACGTAGTATAAAAAAACAAAATCCCCTACCGCGTCAGTTTGTCTGTCTGTTCGCGATAAACTCAAAAACTACTGAACGGATTTTCATGCGGTTTTCACGAGGAAGGTTTTAGTATATAATTTGTCAAGGTTTTTTTTTATAGTCAGGGCGGAACAACGTCTGCCGGGCCCGCTAGTATTTATATATTTTAATTCTGTGCCTTCTTTGATGAAAAGTGAAATTAACAATTTTTGATTACATTTTCACGATTCGTAAATTGATGTTCCTAAATTGCTTTTTCATACCGTCGTTTCGCAACCACCATCTTAAAAAATTTATAAGCTGTAATACGCAGGTAGATAAATAATGTTTCATAATTCATATTTTTTGCGTGGGGATTTCATAGCCGTGTAACACAATAAGGCTACTTCGCTTATTGCGTTCTTTGTAAGGCCGAATGGACGTTTGACAGAATCCGCTATACAAAAAGTTCTAGGAAAAAAATATCAAGATCACTGTCAATGGCGCGGAATCTGTTGCCGTGAAAGGTCACTTGTTACCGGCAATGTAACGTGCGTTTTTATTTGGCGAATAATTATTAAAACTATACATGTAAATGAAACCCGAAATGAATTTTGTTTATCAGCACTAATTTTCGAAATAAATGAACCGATTTTACCGTGACTCGTACTGACAAATAGAATACTTTTCAGTGTATTATGTCATAAATATTTTCGCCAGCGGTTTGGCTTGTGTTTATCTAGTAAAAGCTATTTTTGTATCTCTCCAGAACAATACTTTTTTGTGGGTGAAAGTGACTGTTCTTTTCTGTACCCTGTACAACTTGAATGCAAAGTTTTATGATGATCGATAGTGTAGTTAAGGTGCATCTATAGTATTGGTTAGAATGCTTTTCCATATGTATTAAAGCTATAAAAATAACATTTAACAGAGATAACCATATGTTTTGTAAAGACCAAGTAACAATGACAAAAATACAGTAATTAAATAAGCGATATTCCTAAAACAATCCAAACTAAAAACGTATTTCCTATAAAAAAAATAAAACCGTTATGACGAGACCGAAGTCGCGGGAACCAACTGGTAAATTAATGAATTTATGTGTTTTATTTGAACGTCCGTGATGGATAGATAAATATGTCTATCATCTAGTGCCTTTTGTGAAAACATGATTCATAAGCATATCCACAGCTTGATTTTGATTATTTACGGCTATTACATCCGTATATTATTACTTGAACTTTGATCAAATTGTAGGTAATCTTAAATAAGTTTACAAAATTGGTCAAGGAATCCACCTTGACCATTATTATAATGGTAGTGTAATGTGCAAACATATAAATCAAAGTTAAACAAGATTATTGACCCCTTCTAGCAGTTCTTGGAGTCCCTTTTATATTCATAAAGGGGTATAAAGTACAAAAGCATTATGATAATTTACTTTGAAATTAGATGTTACAAATCCAGTTGTATTTGATTTGTAGTTAGTTTTGATTTGATATTTCCCTCTGAAGCAGTACATATATTGCGGATATGTATTTATATTCTATATGTGTTCTGTATTCTTTTCTTTGTATGTAAAATTTCGTCATGATCGATGGAGTATTTTACACGCGAAACCGTATCAAATTTCCAAAATAACTTATAACTAATAATAAACGAATAGAGTTTCAACATATATGTCATTTATATTAATAGATCTTTTGTAAAATGGATTAATGATTTCTAAGATACCTAATTCTCGTTTAGTGTTCGACATTTTTCTCGTACCATCTTTCGTCTCTGAAAATTCACAAATAAACTAGTGTTTTTCTTCTTATAAGTTTTATATTTCAAGATAAAATTTGACGATATTCCTAATTATGAGTTTTAAAAAAATGAGTATATTCTATAGCTACCATTAATATTTCATTTACATTTAATATTTAATTGGATATAAATGAATGTTAAACTGTCTGAGTAGGCATATAATTTAAGTGAATGTTTCAAAATGCAGTCAGGAAGGGAGGAGGGTGACATCCGTTCAGTAAGGTGCCGGGAAGTTGTGCCCTCATTGTAATGGTTGCGTTGACTGTTGTGACCACACCAGTATGTTATGCTTTGTTGGTTTCTGTATTGTTATCAGTTCTGCTATGTTTGGGTGTTGCCTTTTCAAGTCAAATGTAATGAAGAAAACTATTATTTGTTATTAAAGTCGGTATAATAATAATATCTTTTTCACAATAATAATAGAATCCTAACTTATAAATGCGAATGTTAGTTAATTTGTTTATTTTTTTGTTACTGGTATAGAAAAATACATCAATCAGGTATATTTTATTCGGAAAAAGTATTATTATTCCCGAGGGATATGTCAGACTACATTAATGCGAACGAATCCTCGTGCAAAAGCTAGTTTAAAATAAATCATTCATTACGATAAGGACGCTTTTCGTGTTTCTTCTTGTCATTCTGTAAACATTATTATATTTCACAACTTTCCTTTCTATTCTGATATTCCGTTTCTATACATTTTTCTGACCATTACAGACATAGACTCCTTTCACTGTCAGCATCTTCGTGCTTCATCAGAAGCCCTAATGTTTTTGAGCACGTGGATATGCATTATGCAAGCGTTGTTTCCATTCTTTCTTTCGACTTTCAATCTCCAATACAATTTTATACCTCTACTCTAAGTTATACTACCCATACGTTACTATATTTTAACTTGTATCACGTGAAATATTCGCTCTGTTTAACGCAGGACAAAGCTTCACACCTTTTAGAGACAATTTTAATGTTCCAAATCTAACGCGCCGGTTTCCTAATGGACATTTGGATGTGTTTTGGCTCGTTACGAGTTTTACGAGCTTTGTTGTGGTGATTCACGTCCATCGCAATTTTACGTTTAATGGTAATTTATTTGAGTGCGTTGATTATTCGTTTATGGTTATTAGGTGATACAAATAAATGTTGTAAGTTATCTATACCAACTGATATGAAATATTAATGAAATTATAATTTTGCAATAAAGATTTATGTTTAAGATGTTTGTATACATACTGTATAGGGAACAATAACGGTTATTGAATTGTTGTGTAATTTTACAACAATTTCTGTCAATTTTGTCTGGTAATTTACTGTTATGTATCGTATTGTAATTTGAAACAACGACAACAATGCCATGGATATCCATTGTTCGTATCGTGACTTTGAGTGTAAGTAACTGAAAGTTTGTTCCCGTTTGCCCTTTCACACATATTGATTTTCATGTAATGTTTGTATATGCTTACGTTGCAATAATATTAACTAGCTATTGTCATTTCAGTTATAATATCGGATAACGGATATTCAACAGCAGAATAATTATAGTTTTAACAATTAATCTCTTATACATTACGGAATTATTAGCTGTTGTAAAACTGACCCTCTCTACACACAAAAGGAAAGTTAAATGTAGACCCATGGCCTCTAATTCTGAAAATTCTTACTGGGCATGAAAGAAAAAAATAATGTTTTATAAAGAAAATTAACTACTAGGAATTAAACTAATTTATTTTCTTCCATTAAACCCATCTGGCTTAAAGTTTCTTGAGGAAATAAAAGTAAATCGGCTAAAATATTTTCAATTTGCCAAAGAAAGTGGACTAAGATGGATTGAACGGTTTAAAGGTATAGGTATATAATCCCGGGGATTACAGGCTTGAAACAGCCAGTGACGATGCCAAAGCGTCAATACCTGCGGGATGATTAATAGCTTGGAGATAATCTCTCAGGCCGCTGCTACTGTTTTGTTCAACGCTTTGGTGGAAACTGAATCGTTTTCCTTATTGCAATACTTTGGTATATGTACAGTTTCGTTTTATAGCAGCACGTTAAATTGATAGTCGGTGAACCCAATACGATAAAAACATAACTTTTTTTTTTAACTGATTACGCTATTGACCTAACAAGGTCTTAACAGCTTCACCGGATTATTAAGGCGAGTGCTTAAGGCACTCAGCTCACTTTTATTTGACAACTAACTCAAGGGTGCACGGCACACCTCGGGAAAAAATAACGGCTACCACTAAGGCACTGGAATTTACTGTAATACTTAGTCTTGTTAACAGACTTTAAAAAGGAGGTATTTCTCAATTCGGTTGTGTTTTTAGGTAATGTTTGTTACGTCAGAAGTTCGCCATTTATAAACCGATCAGGAAATTTCTCTTTTTACTTAAAGGGGTATATTTTCAAGAGGGTCCCATATTTATTTCATAAACATTACACCTTGGATTTCACAGATATATCCGGGAACTCTTCAGAATCGAATAGAAAATGTATTAGATAAAACTAGGTGGGTACCGCCTACCTGACTATGATCAAAGACGTTCTGATGTATTTCGTCAGTGTAGATTTGTTTGAAGTCGATTTTACTTTTAATTAATTTTATTTTTAAATTAAATAGTGTTTATATAAATTCCTTATTAACGTCGTAATGATAACACATCTATTTCGAATATTGACAGGCTTCGCGTGTGGTACTAACTTTACTATTGAGCCAAGGGGTCGCAGGTTCGATCGCCGCACATCACTGAGTTTTGTATGACGTGCATAGTTGTCAGTACCGTGTTTCAATGTTTATATATGTAAATGACTACCTGTTTCTGAAGTAGACTTTTTAACAAGCGTTGAGCGATAAAAAAGAAATTGGTAGGGAAAAAACTTTTCGCGTTAGTGATTATTATGCCCGTGGTGGATTGCGCTTGTGCTAGACATGGTTTGTACTTGAGTGTATTCTATGC
Organism: Antheraea yamamai; assembly: GCA_036509395.1. Lineage (NCBI taxonomy): Eukaryota > Metazoa > Arthropoda > Insecta > Lepidoptera > Saturniidae > Antheraea > Antheraea yamamai. The sequence continues at coordinate 10,608,293 of AP028440.1, forward strand.
GTGTTTGAATTTTTGGAAGGGTAAAATCTTGTGATTTTTCGTCACCGACCGTCACCTATATGACATCGATACGCTCGTGAGGTATTGTGCGTGTAAATAAGTGGCGCTTAGTATAGCGGCTTGTGTACATGAAATGAAGCCCAGCATATGTTTGATTAATTAAATAAAATTAATAATTATAAAGATTTATATAATTATTGTTCCGAGTGTCAATAGATTTTTTTTTATTCTAGCAGGGCAAAATGACTCCACTATGCCTGATGGTAAGCACAGTAGAATCTAAAAACTATGGCGACCACCGAGTAGCATACTATCCATCGCCGTTCGCCGCTGTCATGCCGGCCTGCGAAAAGCTGGATATGCACAGGCTGATCCCGAAACGCGATCCGCAGAAGCGAATCACTATGACGGGTTTTTTCGCCATATACATGGTGGTTGCGACCCAGTCAGGCTGTAAAACCCTACCACGCCGCTTTCGCCATTGCCTCGTTCGTTATTCAGCAGGGTGCACCCCGTGCAGGTGAGGTTGGTTTGGGTGTCTCAAGTCTTATGGTGTTATTCGACACCCCTTACACCCCTGGTGTAAGATATAAAAACCACACTAATGTTAACATTTTCAATTTACAAATTTTATGAAATTTAAATAATACTGACTATAATTGATTTCAAAATCCAAAAAAAAAAAACACAACTATTCTATTGTTTTGAGTTGTGTCGTCATATTTATTTTTATTTATAATTATTAATCTACATTTATCGAGAGATCATAAATATTCATGTGTAATATATTATTGCACAATGCATACAAACGTATACACATAAATCAAACGTGAACTAACTATTCGGAACGATTATTTAGGTTAACAGTAATATAGTTCTACTATGAAACTCTCCCAACCAATACAACAACTATAATATCATCAGTTTATCGTTGGCGTCTGTACTAGTTATACGTATCACACATGTTGTTATCGGTTTTGGTCACTTATGTTATTATTAAAATATTATAATGATAATCATAAGAATAATACTAGAATAATCCACGATTTTATCTTTAATCATTATAAAAAATAATTTTCTCTGAGATATACGACAGATTAACAAACTAATCCACTTTATCAAAAAACGTATTTCGTATCTGCCCTCGAACGAAGTTTGCAAACAAGTCCATTAATAGGGGAAAAACGGTTGATATATTCATCATTTATATTAGAAAAAGATTTATCTATTCATTATAACTCTGTTATTACTGAACTTTTCGCTTTTCATCTGTTCAAATAGGAACTAAACATTTTAATGTTACATTTATGAATAATCACATACAAACTTCTTTAAACTTTTACCTTTCTTAAAATAAAGCTAAATCTTAACATCAATTATTAATACTTGTTGTATTTTGAGTTAAATACAACTTCAATTAAAAATAGTGTCTTCAGAAATAGCTTATTAAAAGAGGATATCTTAAAGTAATTCGGTGTTATTACAAAAAATTGAAATACGTATTGAATACTTGCTTTAAAAATGTTTCGAATTAAATGTACCGTGGTCGCTAAACGTTCACCATCTTGCTCTTTTGTCTCGCTTTGGCTACGTTAGGTTAGACTTGCGAAAAAGGATAACGCGAACTTGCCTAGGGCGAGCGCGGTGCATTTAATTCGAAACATTTTTAAAGCAAGTATTTAATACGTATTTAACTTTTTTGTAATAACGCCGATTGAATCTATCTACTATGTTCATTATTTTTATTTCGATTGTGATAAGAAGTGTAAATAATTTAAAAAAACATTAAAATCCAACGTCTTTGTCAGTGACTGCGCTATATAATTCACATCTTTCATTAAGATTACGCTTATTATTCGATACTAACTTTGCCCGCGACTACGTCCGCGTGTAATTCAATTATAAAAACAGTTGTTAATAAAATCATAGAATTGTATTATGTATTAAAATCAGATTTCAAATCAGTATCAAATTTCTTTAAAATGCGCCCAGTAGTTCTTTCTATTCGTTCTATTTTGTTTTCTTATAAGTAACATATACATATATACGGATGTGATATATATGTAAAACACGTCCTATATGATATACCGGTGTGTAAATTATAACAATACTAAATTTCGTCAAAATCCGTCCTGTAGCTTTGCGTGAATCCCGTACCAACGAGAGTCAGACAAAAATTTGAAACACCATTACAAAATTTTTTCTTTCAAATATTTAATGTAGTACAGATCTCGTTCCGTTACCCTTTTATTTATTATTTATTTACATAGTATATATACATTATATGTATAGATTTATTAATTTAGAAAATAATTACAAAAAATATCTTATATATTTATAGTACTATTCTACTTTACAACTATGTATATTATTGTACTATTGTATTGTCGTATTTACCAAGATGGCGTTGGACATCCGATATTTATATAACTTTAAAACCTTAACCTACTTCATAATCGAGGTAACGAATTTAATACAGAAATAAATAAACTTTCACTTAATTAAATTGATGGAGCGCGTGACAACGATATCAAATTTATAATTTAAAAGGGAAATTTTTCATCAACCCAAACCCTAAAGTGTCACACCAAATTGAATTGAGGGACACGGTACTTATAATGACTTCCTCTATCTTTATGTTTGTTGAGACAAATTGATTAAGTTTAATACAAAATAATATTCTTCATATTTCATTCTTAAATTGATATACCTATTACAAATTAGTAATACTATTTTTTGTTCAACTTTATGCTGTTTTATTGTTGGTTTAAGTATTTAGTTTACTCAAAATATAATGCACCTTTTTTAAGAAACTCTATATCAGCAGACGTATATATTGTAGTTTATTGTGGATACAAATGTTTTATAAATGAATTATTTATTTGTTCGAATTAAAATTACGTACCGTTGTGTTCGTTTAATGTATAACACGGATAAGTATTAGCTGTATAAATAATAACGTTAAGGAAATAATAATAAAAGAAATTATAGGCAAAATGGTTGAATTATGTAATAATGCCTACTAACTTCATCTAATTTGGAAAGATACTGATGGATATTAAAATTTTTAGAGATGCACATTTGATGTTATTATATAACCAGTAGCTTTTATGCGCGACTTCTCTTCGGTAATAAGGTAAAAAAAAATCTATTCATTTAATTAGTTCCTTCATACAAAAAATCATACTTTTCCTGCATAAAAAGTATATGCTTTTCTGTACCTCTGACAAAATGTATCCAAAATTTCATGATAAACGGTTGAGTATTTAGGGTTTGATAACGTAGCACCAATATTCGCATTTATAACATTAGTTCAGGTATATAAAAAATGGTAAAAAAAATAATGTACAACCTCAAAGCTGGTCCAATATAAGCTCTATTTTCATTCGATATTTATAAAATTGCTAAAATATAGGCGACGTTTACTCACCGTATATTTTATATGTAGATAAATTACGTCGGCTTCGGTTTCGACATCAGATGTATCGTAGCGGTAGAAACTCGGGAATATTTCCTCTGCGCTTGTACAGAATGACCCAATAGTAAGGGAACCACTCAATTGCCCGGGTTTACTACAATTGCGAATACCCGTTGCATTTGTTAGAAATGTATTTTACTGGGACTGTGGTTAGAAAATAGGATTTATATTTGAGTGTTTTCAACGTTTAGGTAAATTGTCGGTAATATTTACAATTGATGACCTATAATCATACTAATAATAAACCCGGCATGAAATTTATGGCAAAACAAAGTTTGACGTTTTGCGATTGAAATGCTTAAAATATCTTCTACGTATAAATAGACTATCTAAAATAAGTTTTCTCATCTGTTTCTAAACCTATTATCATTTTATTTAGTAGTTATTGCCGAGCTTTATAGTGCTATAGATAAAAAAAATTGGGAATAGTTTTTTCCATACCATCGACGAGTAAATGTAAGAATATGTAAGAATTCGTCATACTTCCCATTCCTTCCATCTACAATATTTGTATAGTAATCAATAGAGATATTAGCATGTATATATTAACACGCCTTATTATGGTTTAATTTCGATTACTACTATTCTAGATACGAAATTACATCTTTGAATTCGTGAGACACAATGCTGGTACACTCTTTCCACTTTCTTCTCGCGCCGTTCTGCCACGGGGAAACCGTTCCAAAGTTTAAACCCTTTGCGGTGGCACTTGTTTCGGCATCCGAAGTGTTCGGGCGCGTCGTATGTTTAGGTTGCATAGATTTGTTTCCGATATTAGGTTTCAATGGTGCATATTTTACGGTGTAATTACAAAAAAGTTAATTACGTATTGAATCCTCGCTTTAAAAAAGTTTCGTATTAAATGCACCGCGGTCGCTGAATGTTCGCCATCTTGCTCTTTTGTCTCGCTTTGGTTACGTTAGGTTAAATTTGCGAAAAAGTATAACGCGAACTTGCCTCAGGCGAGCGCGGTGCATTTATTACGAAACATTTTTAAAGCAAGTATTTAATACGTATTTAACTTTTTTGTAATAACACGGTCTATATCCTGCACTGTATGGCGGATTACATCTGTGAGTGAATATTTCTCTTAGGTATTTTTATTTGAATAAATTAAATTTTGTTAGAATCAACGTACCTACTAGAAATTATGAAAGAGGACACATTACTAAGGTGTTTAATTTATTATCAATACTTCTTTATCAGGGTTTGGGTGAATTACGTGTTCCTTTTTGCTTTGGCACACAATATAACCAAATGTGTCTCTGACCTTCTGGTTCTACTCATTTAACAGCTGCGATCAAACTGTTCGATACATAAATAAAAAAAACACAAACAAACACAAAGAAACCCAATAGAAAGCAACCCTCGGGTCTCTATTGAACAAAAAGTATGTAGGTAAAGGGATGCGTCCGTGATTTTCTTTGTATACAAAACCCATACGGAGATAACTAATGTAAAGAATTCTACCTGAGATGTCATGTACGACGAAAGTGGTTTGTCGTTATACTAGTCTTTAGAGCAGGATAGATACTTGGGAGTAATAATATAAAACCGGTGTATCAATTTAATTTGCTTCGATTTAATGTTAGTTTATTTTATTTTTTTTATTTAATTATTAACTTTCTGACCTACATTTTATATGAGAATTATTCTACTCCTAATGGTCGTAGCATCGTTTTTATAAATAATCTATGAAACGCAAAAATATTTTTTTCAGTCTGTATTTAGTACTCCCAGAGATTAGCATATTGGAATAAACATAAGAGTCAAGCAGCCCCTTGAGATCTGTAATATTAGTATAGCTTATTGTATTTATAAGTTGTAAAATATTGTTTTACTGTACGATTATTAACATACATTCGTATTTACTAGGGGTGTGCGAATAATTCGAACTTACGAATTATTCGTTCCGAATCGAATATTAATATTCGATTCGAAACTCGAATCGAATAATTCGAAAATTCGAATTATTCGAAAGTTCCCGAATAATTCGAAAAATTTCGAATAATTCGAAAATTTTCGAATTATTCGGGAACTTTCGAATAATTCGAATTTTTTTCAGGGTTTCTTATTTTCAATTTTCGAATAAAAATTTAACAGTCAATATACATTTTATTTAAACCATGAAATATAGTTACATAAATAGAACAATTAATATAGTTGAAATTCATGCTTCTAGACTAGAATACCCCCTTAATTCGCGAATTATTTGAAAACTTTCGAATTATACGAAATTTTTACGAATAATTCGAATATTGATATTCGATTCGATTCGATTCGAACGATATTCGCACACCCCTAGTATTTACTACTAGCTGTGCTCACAACTTCGTCCGCGTTGATCCTGATGTACAAAACAGGTGTTAATAAAATCATCTGAATGTATTAAGTTCATTTACTTATTTACTTTTCTCACGTACTTAAGTCGCAACGTCATTAAAATTACAATAACTTTTGATAGAGTGAACTGATTTTAATAAAACAAAGATTAAATGATACTCGCGGATATGCTTTATTATTTTAGTACTTTAGCAGTGATTTCTAAAAATGATTGAAATGTTCAATATATAATTATATATTAACACACACTTTAATACTTATTCCTAGGCACCTGAAACAAACTTTTTTACGAAAATCTATAAAGTACAGACACGTTAGATTTACATTCTTATTATATGTAGAGATAAATAAATAACCTGCAGGAAAAATGTCCAATTTGTAGGAAAGGATTTTAAATAAACCGACAACATATACAGCGATATAGTCAATATTTTCATTAAATCATGCAATGGAATAGTAGTAGCAAATATGTCTATGTATTTACGTGTATGTATAACGTAAACTTGTTTTATTTGTAAAACACATCCCCAGTGATTTATACTAGTGAATTCAAACGAAACAAATATTCATATCGAAAGAGAATATTTTCTGTAAGAAATTCAAATGCGTTTTACCCCGTTTCCTATGGAAATGGATATCAATGAATAAAAAATGAGTCGAAAACTGTAACGTGTATAAGCGTAGTGATTCGAATTTACTACATTCGTGTACTACTTTTAGACAATTAAAAATTGGGTCACAAAAGAAAAAAATATTTTGCACTACAATTTTATTAAAAAGTATTATGGTGAATTAAAAAAAAAAATCTCACTACAATATCTCTCTTTTCTATTCACTGATGAATAAATTATACAAAAGTGTTGCGTTTTTTATTCTTTACTATCTTTTGTCCACGACATCGTCCGCGTGTAATAGTTACTTTGGGCTAACGCACGCTAACTTTAACTCGCGTATTCGTTTACGTAGAAGGTGAAAATATATTTAAATAATACGTACGTTAACCGCGATTTTGATACATTCTTCATTGGTGCTCCGCTCCTATTGGTCTTAGCGTGATGATATATAGCCTCGATAAATCTATCTAACACCGAAATCATTTTTCAAATCGGACCAATAGTTCCTGAGATTAGCGCGTTCAAGCACGTTCTTAAGTTTTATAATATTAGTAATAGATAGGTTTTAGCGTCTGACATCAATATCATCTGATATTAAAGAATGATGTTATCCAACACGGTAAACACGCTAAACCTAAACCTTACACGAGAGTCTCTTCAAGTGCATTTTCCGGACACACAAACATGTACTTGGCCGCAAGTTTTCAACTTGAGGGTGGTAGCTAACCAGGTAGACTTAGAAAAAGCCCTACCACCCTACTATGCTTTATCAGGATACTTTACTTCAGCTTCGACCTAGTTACATGGATCCGAACGCTCGACGTGGTGTCCGAACACGCTATCATTTAAGCCATCATTGCTATGATAAATGTAATTTAGAAATAGTAATATAATACTGTTTGTTGCTTTTATATTAGTCAATTATCATCACGGAATGGGCTGTGACTACAATTTCCACAAATATCACATTTCAAGCGTAGTTGCAGCGGTAGTGGTTTTGTAAATGATACGTTTTTGGTCTTTTTCACTACCGTTTTAAAAATACAAACCCTTTTTTTAATAGAATTTGTTGTTCTCTAACCTTTAATGTGATATAATATGGTAATATAACTGTTCCTTATTTAAACGATAATTCTTTTTATTTTCCTAAATTTATCGACTATTTCGATCCGAATTTATTCAGAGCCTAGACTCAAAACTGACTTACATTATGGTGTGTTAAAAACATTAATCGTGGGAACATCAAGCAGTGCTCAAAGCTGTTTCAGGAATTAATAAACAAGAAGGAAGCGATCAAAAATAATATTTGTTTTATCTACCTCAAAGAGGACGACAACGTCTTCGTATATGCATACAGACATAATTCGTTAATGTGGGTAATTAAATCGTGTAGATATCAATATATTGACATCGTAGCGATTACTAGATCTGCTAGATACTACAAGCTTAAAAGCAATACTGTCGCTTTTCGAATGCGAGTTGTAAATTTTAATTACTACTTACTAAGACTTGTTTGTCATAAGGATACCATTCATCAACGGCACAAACGAGTCAGGTTGAAATGAATGTAAAATAAAAGAATCATTAGAACTAAAACTTATTTACACGCTATAATACATCTTCGAAAAATGAATACATTATTTGTTGGAATAAAACATATGTTATCTACTATGTTTGCTATATACTAAATTAACATATATTATCCTACCTTGGGTTAAAGTTTATTGGGCAGCAATGTATACTGTATTGTACATGACTTCCGTCGTTCCGTGGAGATAATTTCTGAAATAACCGATCCCGTTCTGTAAATTCTTTTACTGATACGAAGTTACATTCAATACATCAGTAAAGGGCATAAGTTATATTCTAATATTATTTAATTCAAATGCGTACGAAGTCGCAAGTCATTGATAGTTTATTATATATTTAATCGCGAAATAATTGTAATTACGTGAAACTTTTTTTACTATTTTGTAGGTGGTAGAGCCACGCTGATGCTATTACTGGTTTTTTCTTTATATCATAGGAGGCAAACAAACAGGCGTGTCACCTGATGTAAAGTGATCACCGCCATCCATACACACTCAGAGAGTCGCAAGTGTGTTGCCAGCCTGTGTTTGGGGAGAACGTGGGATGGGGTAGTGGGAGTGGGGAGGGGAAGGGAGAAGAGTGGGAAGGGAAGGTGGGCCTCTGGCGCTCTCACTGACCGACCGAAACGCAACAATGCAAGCACTGTTACTTCACGTCGGATTTCTGTGAGAGGGTGGTACTACCCCGGACGAGCCGACCCATTCATGCTGAAACCAGTAATAGTTTCAGCGTGGCTCTACAACCTACTAAAGTTTCAGCATGAATGGGACGGTTCACCCGGGATAGTACCACCTTCTCACAGAAACACTCATGTGATGTGACAGTGCTTGCATTGTTGCGTTTCCTGCGGTCAGTGAGAGCGCCGGATACCCATCTCCCATCCCGTTCCCCCCTCCCCAAAACACAGGCTGGCAACACACTTGCGACTCCCCTGGTGTTGCTAGTGTCTATGGACGGTGGTGATCGCTTAGCATCAGGTGACCCACCTGTTTATTTGCCTCCTATGATATAAAAAAAATCTTTTCATAATTTACTGTTTTTCTTTATTACAATTCCAAGTAATTTACTAATAAAATACTGGATTAAGTTACTTTATTGGTACACATTTCAATGTATTATAGTACTTTGTTCGGTGTTGAGTAATTGAAGTCTGCTTTTTGTCGTTGATACCAAATAATTCATTGCGTTTTTCATTTATCTTGTATGAGATCAATAGTAAATGTTTGATTAAAGCTGTTATAAAATTTATGAAACCTTGAAATTCACGGTTTTACGCCTTTATTCATTTCCAAACGCATAGTTCGTATATACATATGCAAAATGGAGTTTAAAAATAGTTACCGTTATTTGCCCTCTGGCATTTTAACAAAATTTCACAGAAAAATGTCTGTGAAATTTTGTTAAAATACGGGGTCAATTTTTAACAGTTATAATTGGACTAGCCGACCCGTGCCCACTTCGTTGGGCGGTAATAAGCATTATCAAGCTACAACTTTTCTCTAGAACTCAATCATATATATCTCATAATTAAGGCAGCGTTCGTAAGAAACGTTTTCGTTCGACCATTTTTCTCCGACTCCCCAGATATTACCCCCTACAACCTCACAAACTTCACCTCTTTATAATATTAGTATAGATTATAGATAATATAATTAGTTAATAGCTTCTGCCCGCGACTTTGTACGCGTGGAATAGTTATTTTGGGCTAAGACGCAGCGGAAGCTCTCAAAAGGAAAAAAAGCCCCGATTTTAAAATATTTTTCATTGTTGCTCCGTTCCTATTGCCCTTAGCGTGATGATATATAGCTTATGACACTCACAAATAACGTGGCTTTCTATTGGCAAATTTTCAATAATTTTCAAATTCAGTTTAGTAGTTCCTGAGATTACCCCTTACAACGCCACAGCGTCACAACGTCACAAACTCACAAACCCACAAACTCACAAACTTTACCTCTTTATAATATTAGTATAGATTAGTACTTTCCGTAACAATAAAAAATCCTATAATTTATTGACGATTGTACTTATTTGCTTGATGTAATTAGAATTTCAAAATAATAAGAGTGTGTAGGTTTCGGAATACTCACTGTTTACCTATACATAAAAATACAATTGAATTATATTGTCTTATTGACAAACTTTTTAAAACAAGGGTTAAAAGAAAATAAAAGAATATTAAAAATATAATAGTGGTGAGATTCATTAAGCAATTTTTTAGATATAAAAATGTATTAGAAAAATTAGTTGTCTGTAAAGTCGGTTTACGGACAATAATTTTACGTGATAACGGCTCGGACGCATCGGCCGATCGCGCCTCTCTATCGCCTGTTCCTCGCTCTCGCTTGCACGCTTGGCTTAGGCGGAACGTGACACGGAGTCATGCATTTTCGTGCGTGCAGCTGGCGTTCATAGATTTACAAAACATTGTCACGTCAAATGGTTTCATGATTAAATAAAATGAGATTAAATTTCAGATGTTTTTTTAACATCGTGAAATAAAATAAGCTCAGTTCTTGATTATCTCTTGTCTTAGATTAAATATAAATTATTACTTAAAATTGTTGTCACAAGATAATACCAATTTTATTCCAGTTACATAACGATGCTTATCACCAACAACAAACCATTTTGTGACATTACATAACGCTAGCTTTCCAGTCGTCGTATATGTAAGCCATCATTTTTCACCACTTAATCCGAAGACAGGCTTCGTCAAAGGGAGCGCTTATCATGTACCCCAATTTATTTCCAAGGGATTTCGACGTGACATTGTCATGAAACCCATATGTCGGTTGAACATTTGGCGATTTATAAGTTTAACCATGGTTTATCATCGTATGTGGGCTTACGTTTTTGAATCTATTTAAGTTGTACTTTACGATTATTACTAAATATAATATAATGATTACCCATCGATGAATGTAGCTATAATGTAATCTTTTATATAAATAAAATGACATTGTTTTGTTATTGTTCGCGCATTATTTAAAAACTACTGTATACATTTTAATAATTTTTTTTTGTTTTACTTTTCGTCACTTATTCCTAATCACGATAGTCTCATTTACTATTAAATTATTAGGGTTTAAAAAGGGGGAAGTGAGACAAGCGGTGTGGTGCTTATATTTTTTCCTCTGTACATAAAATATATAAAGATAACAAACGACGTAGGCGAAGACGCGTGTATCAGATAGTGTTAAATAAGCGCATAAATCTCGAATTGAGTATAAGGAATGCTGCATTTTACATAAGAATGTTGAATGGACACGTCATTAATGGAGTGTACACGTACGTGAACTTTGTGCACATATTTTAAATATTTGCTGTACTGTAATGCTTTAGAATCGTCTGTAGGCCAGTGCGTTCTTTAACCGTAGAGTCCCTTTAAGCGTATTGTAGGGAGACGTTTATGCAGGCTCGCAAGACTGTTACTACTGATTATGGAAAACCGCTCTTTTGGTGGTCACCACTGTTACTAAATTACACTGATCTCATCATCAGGAAAAGTGCAGGCAATCTGCTATGCTTAAAAAAACTGATATCCTGGTATTAGGTATGTGTGTATTATATAATAAATAATTATCCGAGTGTTCCTGCTAGTGAAACAACACATTCAAATAATAAAAAAAAATATTCTTCACCACTTCAGTTTTTAATTTATTTTTCTATTTTCTTACGCCTTTGCATAACGCTCAATGAATAGAGTCGTTGACAAGAAGAAAAATCAACATGGCCGACGGCCGTCCAAAAATATGTTCACACAGAAGTCAAGACATAACCTATTATTTTATTACATTACACCAACATATGAATGAATGCTGATCTTGTCGCTAATCTTCTTCTATACATATACATACAATAAGAATGTAAATCTAACGTGTCTGTGCTTTTTCGATGTTCGTGAAAAAAATTGTTGCAGGTGTCTAGGAATAAGTAATAGAATACTTTTCAATCATTTTTAGAAATGTCTGTCTGTCTGCTATCAGTCTGTCTGTCTATTTGTATGAACACGCATCACTGCTAAAGTAATGGGTTCATAATAAATATCCTCGGGAGTAATTTAGTCTTTGTTTCGTTAAAATTGGTCCACTCTATCAAAAGTTATTGTAATTTTAATGGCGCCGCGACTTAAGTATGAGAGAAAAGTAGATAAGCAAATGGGCTAAATACGTTCAGATGAGTTTATTAGTCATTATTTTGTACATCAGGTGGACAAAGTCGCGGGCACAGCTAGTTTAATTATAAAAATATATTTAGGAGCAATAAAATAAGTAAGCTTATAATTAATTACAAGCATACGGCAACGATAATATTTCGAGGAAACATTAAAAAGAATTGAAAACAAATATATACATTACTTACAAAATTTCTTTATAGATAATGTTATTATTATTAATTAATTCACACATCGGCGAACCTACGCATGCTTATAAAAATCGAAGTTACACAAAACTTTAACTACTTTATATGAACTTTATATTAAGTGATATTTTTTTTAGATAAGAACCAATTGCCTAAAAAGTAATAGGATAAAATTTTTATATATAATTAATATAAAATAACACAAGGCAAGCGCATGTTATACTATTTAAATAAATGTGTACGTGATGATATTTATTTAGGTATAGATTCTTAACTGATGTAGGCTTAGTATAAAGTTCATAAAGAACTATATGATATGTCTCAAAGGAAGTTTTAACTGTAACTAAAACACTGCAACTAAAAAACATCGTTTTCTTTTGTGAAGGTGAAGATATTTCAATCACGTGTGATCGGGAATACGTCGCTCATATTGTATTGAACGCTTGGCATTTACTTTGTATTGTTGAAATCTAATACACGCAGATATGGGACCTTTTATGTTATGCGTAATGCGTACTTGATGGAATTCGATTGAAAAAAGATAAAAGGAGCAAAAAATTTTGGGAGATCACATGCGTTGGTAAAAATCTTCAAATAAAAGTATTTTGTTTAAAATTCAGTCTCATATTTATTTATGACTAGCTTCTGCCCGCGACTTCGTTCGCGTGGAATAGTTACTTTGAGCTAACGTAGCGGAAGCTCGCAAAAGGAAAAAAGAATACCGATCTTGAAACTTTCTACATTGGTGCTCCACTCCTGTTGGTCTTAGCGTGATGATATATAGCCTTCCTCGATAAATTTATTTAACACCGAAATAATTTTTCAAATCTGACCAGTAGTTACTGAGATTAGCACTGAAATAGTTGTTTATTTATTTCTATTATGTAGTTTTACTGATAAATATTACATCTACAATTTTTTTAATATCCCATACGATATCTGCCATCCCCGTTTATCCCCTTAGAGGATACATTTAAAAAAAATCACTTCCTAGTGAGTATCTATACTACGAAAAGAGATTACTGTCCAAATTTCATGTTTCTAGCTTCAGCTTCGGCTGTGCGTTCATTAGTCAGTCAACCAAGTAAAGATTAGCAAAGGGACATATAGTTGAACCTTATAAGTTATATTAAATGATCCTTGAAGTCTATAGCTATGGTAACGTAACTCAAAAAGAGCACTCATGACTCATGCACTCATGAGCTCGGCCTTCATAGGGTTTCACTGTTGAACTGAAAAGTTTCGTGTGCTTATGCAGTGTAGGCAGCTATACAGTTAAGAACAAAACCCATCAGTGCGACGCTCGCCTTAGTAGTCCGGTAAAGCTGTCAAGGCGTTCCTAGGTCAATAGCGTAGAGAGTTCGAGAAAAAAAAAACCATCATTGCGAGTACTATTTTGCTTTGTAGTAAAAAAATGGGTATATCTATACCACAGTAGTAGAAACTCGGTCACATTAGTGAATTATCCACATTCGACGATAATTATGATTCGAGAACAACTGTAATCATGACTAATCATTAAATGTGTCTTTAAATTTCCATACCATCATCTAAATACACTAAGTTGTTATAAAGAACTAAGAAATAGTCAAAAGGTCGAATTTATTTGTAATGAATAATATAATATCTAATTACATATAGAAATTCTTATGCCTAATTTATTGAAGTAAATTATATTTCAAAATCAGGACTAAATAAATATGATTTGTTAAACCTACTTTCTACGGTAAAATTTGATTGCACTAAGGGCACTGATCAAACAATATAATTCTCTTTTATTTTTTAAGCCACTTATTTGAGTTTGAACCGTGTACACTCAAGCAGTAAAGGCGCGGTCACACGAGACCGGATGTGGGGCAGGAAACTGACAGCTATCGTGATAGGGTACGATCCAACTTATATAGCACGGGTTTGTGTTACACAACGATAGAACTTTCTAGAAGAAACATCATTTTCCGCAATAACGTTTAAAGTGTATTAAATTGTTCAATATTTTAATATTTATTTTAATATTTTATAGCAAATATAGAATTAAAATAAGATTTTTTTATTAAAAATTAGTGTTTTATCTTTGCGTGTCAAGATAAATACTTATATTTTGTTGTTCCTTAACAGCTTCACTGGAGTACGTTTTTTTGTTGTTCCCTTTTCATTGTACTGTATGAGTTTTTGTATTCAATGAACGACTACATTCAACAATTGTTTGTTAATGGTGGTCCTATCTATCCTATATCTTTACATATAATAAGAATGTAAATCTAACATGTCTATACTTTTTAGATTTTTGTAAAAGAATGTTGCGGTTGTGTAGGAATAAGCAATAAACTACATTTCCAACATTTTTAGAAATGTCCGTCTGTCGGTTTGTTGGTTTGAACACGCATCTGTAAAGTACCTCATTTACGACAAAACCGCATAAAGCATATCGAATAATATTTAGTCTTTGTTTCATTGAAATCGGTTCACTCTATCAAAAGTTATTATAAATTTAATGATGATGACTTAAATACCAGAGAAAAATATATAAGTAAATGGACTTAATATGTTCAGATGATTTTATTAGCTACTGTTTTGTACATCAGGATCAACGCGGACGAAGTTGTGAGCACAGCTAGTAGTAAATACGAATGTATGTTAATAATCGTACAGTAAAACAACTTTATTAATAACTGTTTTTTTTTTTAATAAGGTTTCCACGCGGACGAAGTCGCGGCCACAGTTAGTATTCTATATTGCTGAACCACCAAAACTCTGAATTGACCGTTCAAACGCAATGTATTTTTGCAGCATGTCATTCTATAGAAGTTTTAACCAAATACATAAATGAATATATATGAAAGCCGATTTTGTTTTATGCGAAGTAAGTTTATTTCTAGTAACATCTGATTTTATGTCTCTGTTTATTAGGTTTCATACGTTCTAAGGTTGATGGAGCGTGCCTCTGCCCGTCTGCCTGTGAACAAGGGGGACACGGTTGTTTGTTCAAAGAATTGCCATTTTTATGGCACGCGCTCCATAAGCACATACTTTTTCATTACAAACACCCTTTGCGTATGAAACACGGACTTAACTAATAGACGTTTTGATTTTTTCATATTTCCTTCTAGTTTTACATGTTATTTTAACTACGATCTTCTTTCTTTCATGTTAAATAAATTTGTCAACATCTGTAATGGTATTGTTTAGTTATTTTTTCGTGAAATTTCATTTATATGTGACTATTTTTCTATTTTTTTTATATCATAGGAGGTAAACGAACAGGCGGATCACCTGATGTTAAGTGATCACTGCTGTCCATAGACACTAGCAAAACTAGGAGAGTCGCAAGTGCGTTGCTAGCCTGTGTTTGGGGGAATGGGGAGAAGGGAGGAAGGGGAGGGGAGGTGGGCCTCTGGAGCTCTCACTGACTAAACGAAACGCAAAAATGCAAGCACTGTTACTTCACGTCGGTTTTCTGTGAGAGGGTGGTACTACCCCGGACGAGCCGACCCACTCATGCTGAAACCAGTAATAGCTTCAGCATGGCTCTACCACCTACCAAAACTACCATATTACTATCCATCATTTCCTTTCTTTGTGGTCAGACTGATTGCAGAATTCAATCTCACATCGTTTATCACAGCGCCCGAGCAATTTAGAAGCTATATATAACATAAGTTCAATGTTTCAATTACAAATCTTCGAGGAACAACGATACCGTACATCGATCCATCGTAATAGGGACTGTCGACCCTTAACCGAGTTAGTTGAAGAGGTAATTAAACTGTCAATTGCAGGGGTCATAACACACGCGCGCCGCAGTATCGCAATATGGCCAACGTAAATCGGCTAATTAATCCCCTCGGCCCTTATTAACGATATAAATTTCACACACCGATGCACAATCGGGACACGACGTGGACTTGTCTATAAGGTTCAAATTAAAATACTTTTACTTTCATTTATTATGATGAGTTCGCTTCTAGAACATTATTTCTTGCTATGTATAAGATATCTGTTGATGACTCTAATTATTTACTTAGTACGATTATGTTATACACAATGGTAGTTAATATTGTGATTGTGTTGGACATACCCAAAATGAAGATTGACCGCCGGTTGTCAGCAGCACAAATGCAGTGACATATTGCCTGAACGAAATGGTAGGAGATAGCAATTACTCTCGACCAGGTCGCTATCGAATTTACCAGATGAAATACTCTCTGTAATGACACGATTAGGTTTGTCGCGTCTGGTAATCAAGTAGGGTTATAAAATTTCTATTTCCGATTGGCTTGCTATCATCATGCTTATGGTACTAAGCCTGGCAGGGGCTCTCGTTTGATTTGTCGCTTTTCAAAATCAACTAGTAGCTGTCCGAATGTTCTGATCTTGAGGACGGCAAACATAAGCAAAGGCGACAACTGCTCAGATAAAAAGATTTGCTGAAACGTCCTATGAGAAAGCTGATATAGAGCCTTCGCAATTGAAGAAACTAGCAGTTAAACGTCCAGAATTCATAGCTCATGTTAATAACTAGAGAGTAAATCTATAAAGAGCGTCGAATTACTGGACTCTATACCAGATGCGATGAATTGAAAGCCCGACTACCATCAGCTATCAATTTACGTTCCGAAGTAACATTGTTATATATGAAAACACAAGAGCATCGGAGTTGAAGGAGTCGATACAGTTGAAAACGGCCAGGAGAATAAATATTGTGTACAGCCGACTGCTGAAACGCTTGGAGGTCGATATGAGAACGACGATTGCTGTTATTATTGGATTGCACTGTCCGTACTATCAGGTCAGGTTTTGTCATGCTGCAATCATCATATATATTAACACGTGAAGCCAAAACTTTGTATCCCTTTTTAAAAGAATTGCGTGAATGGATGAACGTGAAATTTGGTATAGTTAAAGTTTATATGGAGGAGAAGTGCAGAAAGCTATTTATTTTATATAAAATGCATTAGAAGTACATTAAATTAATTAAAATATGCATTACTCACATTACTGCTTCAATTTTACACAACATATACACACATGTAAATAAAAAAGACATTTTGACATCCGTCAATAACGGACTTCAAAAAAGGTTGCGAAAGAGGTTGCTATGCTCGACTGTATGTATTTTTTAACCGACTTCGAAAAAGGAGGAGGTTACTACGTTCGGTTGTATGTATTTTTTTTTATGTATGTTAATCGATATCTCCGCAAATTATGAACCGATTTTAATGATTCTTTTTTTATTTGAATTAGTTATATTCAGCGGTGGTCCCATATAAATTTGAAGAAAATATTCAACCCCTAAGGGGGTGAAATATCGTTTATTTGATTTTCACCCACTTCATCTCTACGTATTTTCGTGAAATTGGAAATGATATATTATACCCATTACAAACCAGATATATTTATGAACACTAAAAATGGGGAAATAAATTTTTTTACAAAAAAAAAAATAAACCGCCTTCTACCTAATTATATATTTGAAGTCGATGCCATTGATAAAAGAACCCTAATAAAGTTCAAACTTTAAAAATTCAATGAACTATGGTCGAATGTCGACCACTGGGCGCCCACTAGTATAAAAAAATGTGCAAGTTCATATGTGGTACAAATGAAACCGTCAAAAACTGATAAAATATTTATATAAACGATAATGTATTCTTTCCCATTCTCTCTTACTTTAAATCCTACAAATGTATCTCTTTTTAACATCACTTTTTCGTTTCTGTAAGTTTTTTTTTCATCGAATATCAAATGAGTTTCTATGTGCTAAGGAAAGTTTTCATTTAGAAAAATACATTCTTAGTAACAAAGTTTTCAACTGAAGTCTGTTAGCTTCTCTAATAAATACTAGAGAATACCCAACGATCATGCCGTGGATTGATCTCGTTTTAATTTAGCGAAGGCTTAGTTTCCTTTTTTCAATCAAATTTTAAACCAAAATTATCATACAGCTAATTAAAATCAGGAATACCTTAGCAGTGTCAAATGCCTAAGTATATAATTCCTAAGTATTTTTTAAATTTTGTTAACTCTGGTAATAAATATTTGATATCCATCAGTGTGAGATATTTTGGTATGCCCAAATACCATTTTAACTGTGTACAAGGAAATAGCGCTCACATATTACCCACCCTCATAATCGGATATGATGAGCTGTGACTGCGTTAGATGAAGAGGTAATTAAACTGTCAATGGCAGGGATCATAACACACGCTCGTCGCAGTATCGCAATATGGCCAACGTAAATTAGCTAATTATGCCATAGCCCTTATTAACCACATAAATTTCGCGCTCCAAGGCACTCGGAGTTTGATGTGGATTTCACACGTAATGCACGCGTGGCTGTAGGTTTGAGAGTGAAACTACGTCACAGAGATATATTTTACGATCTGCATTATTAATCTCACCTCTGTTAGGTTTCAGATGATAGTTTCGCCTTTCGGTATCATATTCTTAAGATGTGCCACGTATGTGCGTGTAAAGCTGGTTGAAGAAAAAATTGCACAATACTGCGGGCGAATGAAAAGTGTACGATTAAAGAATTGTTTCTTGCTTATATTTTCGATACCTATACATATAAAACGGTTCAGTATTTTTTCTCTCTGCTTGTCAACTGATTCTCTTTGTTTTTTTTTTCTCTTTAGTAGCTACTGACGAGCCTAAGCTTGTTATGAATGTGTATCGTTAAGAGCTCCTATTTTGATTATTATAACCACACCTAGATAAGTAATTTTTCTATTATACTAACTTTTGCCTGCGACTTCGTTTATGAAATAAAAATTTATGAAACGATAATTCAGAATAGAACGTACAATGATTCACAAATATCTCATCGTATGCTTATAAATAGTAAATAACCGTAAATTGGAAAAGATTTGTTATTATAGACATTTAATCAATTGTGCCAATAAGAGTATATGTATAATTAGTTTTAGATGGATTTTAGACTGTCATGTAGTAAGTTTTTATTTGACCATATGTTAAATGTATTTAGTGTAGTAGATTAAAAATAATATCACGAAAAAATTAATCTGGCATGTTGGATATACTTCCTGGAAAATAACAAGGAGCCACATTTTTTTTACAACACCGCAGTCATCGCAAGACACTCTGTACTAAATACCTACTCGTTAATAACAGTAATACATTTAAATAGTGAGATTTTAATTGATTACTAATGTACGATCAAGGAACTATAATAATTGTATTTAATGTTCTATAATTCACTTAATATTTCTTTCATGTTTTATATCAGCTTTATACGCTTTCTAAATAAAATACATAGAGTTGCGTGGTTGGAAGCACTTATCGGAAAAATAAAATTGTGAATCATACTGTCCCCCGTTCGACAGACTCGACCGCCGCTTTGGCGCAGATGGTCTCTCCAAATGCATTATAGTTGATTAAACTTTATTTTACACTCTATCTGACTCATAACATACTAACAGTTTTAATTCCATTAGCGCAGTGTCATAATCGTAAATAAACAAATTAACACATACATATGTGTAACGAAGATATCTTGTCTCTCATTTACACCATTGAAAATTCTTACTATCCTTATCAATTATTACCGTGTTGTGGTAGTTTCAGTGTTCTAAAAAATGGCCTCTTTGTTAGAACTACCCAAAGAGGTTTTGTAACATTTCATAAGTTATATTCTGTATTAGCTATATAACCTCACTATTTATGCAAAATGCCATATACACCGTGACTGTTTAAAGAGTGACAATCTTCAATCGTGTGATTAACGTTCATGGTCACATTTAACATATAAAATAATAATATCAAAACAAATACTAATAAACAACAATGAGAACCTAAGTTAAAGTTTGTTTTGAGACTCTCAAAAGTATGGGTACACATTTAAATAAGCCTAGGTTGAATGGCTTTTACTAAACTCGACGGTCATTGACACTGTGCTTTAACATAGACGGCTAGAGGATTAACTATATTTTTTGTATTTTCTAGATAATTAGGTCAAATATTAAGCACCTATTTTTTAAATTGATTAAGAACTGAGTATCCTGTAAAAATATTGCTACCGAGTAACCAGTCACCCAGTATATTGCAAATAATATGGCTAAAAAATAAAAGCCATTATAAATTATTCTATACTGAAAACTCTTGTAACGAAAAATTACCATTATTTACAAGTTTCCCATGATATTTGTCTTTTCCTCAAATCAGCATTGCATAAATATTTGCCAGTGTCAGTATTTTATTTTGATAAAAATAATGATTCGAGCTTTTGCTAGTTCCTTCATCATCAATCAGTTTACAGTAAAGTCCATTATATTTTATGAAAACGTTCTGTGGAGATTTTTAGGTAGATTGCATAGATTTGATTATATCGTTCGGCATTAGTGCTTGTTCTGTCCCTCGGGAAAAGTACTTAATGTATATATAACATATAAATATATATAATCTTAATGTCCTTAACATGTATAAGCAGAATCTATTGACGATCGGTTCAGTATTTAAGGCTTGAAAGGGTCACAAATAAAGCGAACAAACAAACTCACATTCGCAATTATAATATTAGTAAGGATTACTATTACAGTAACATTTTTCATTTTAAAAACACGGTATGATTCTGTTATTGGAAAATAGGAAAATAGCTTTGTGAAATTATAAAATTCTTAGACAGAAAATACATACATGTTTCTCAGTACAAAGATGTACATCTTGGAATAATAATGGTTATATGAGTATGTCAAACAATTACCGAATCTAAAAAGCTGTCGAACAGCAATGAGCGTGTAATAAATTCCACTCTTGACTGGGAAGTGGTTTTATGTTTCACAGAACTTTATAGTACATCCAATAACGAAGATAATAATATCATACCAAGATCAAACCCATAAAAGTTACAAGTGATGACCAGTCAATTTAAAAACAGACCCGAGCGAACAACTAAATAAAATGTTATTGTGCTGATAGTCATTTATTAAAACGTCCGACAACCGTTCCCTCCGTCGCGACGGCTATCTTAAAGAAAAATTCAATGAGAATTCCGCTATTATTGCTTTTACTCTTGAGGTGTCTATTACGACCAATGCACTGGAAAAGATTAGCGTTTTATCTTTGACAGACAACGGATTCTTTCAGACGAAACGCGTTGACGGAATACTAATACTGCATTGGAGGGGATTGTGACTTGATTCCTTGTTGTTTTTTAAATATACGTTAATTCATACAAACACAGAATACAAAGGATAATGTAAGAATAGTGAATAGACGTACTAAATGAATGTTCGGCGAGCGTGACTATGATAAAAGCTACCAGTTTTATCCATATATGCTATGTATATATTAGCCATTAACGTTATAAGAACCCTCTTCCTTTTGGAGTCAGATGATGCGAGGTCAACGAACTGTGACTGTGTTGAACTGTGCATTCAACCGAATACATGGACTGAATTATATGTATTGACACGAATAGAAATTGGATTAAAGTTGAAATCATTATGAAGTTTAAATTCAATAGAATAAATTACAATTTTAAATAATGTGTAAATCGACCTATTAAACAATCGAGTATTGTTATCTGTAGTTTTTATTAAACATTAAGTCAACCGTTAATTACTTTAAGAAGTGGCTTTACAGTTATTTTATAGTAAATAAAAAAATATATTTATTCATTGTATTGACCTTTATCTATATTATTTCGTTTAGGTAATTATATTTACTTTTGCCGAACATGAACTTAAATACTGGATAAGTTAACATAACTTCGATAAATCCAGTAATATAATTAAATTTCATGATACACAAAATGAAATACACATTTCCATAATATACATCGGCAGTAGGATAGTGATTTTTGCATATAACTATACCGTTTTATTCCATAACTATCGGGCCCGGCGGACGTTGTCCCGCCCTGATAATTAAGACAAACTTTGACAAATTATATACCTAAACCTTCCTCGTGAATCACTTTATCTACTGGCGAAAGCCGCATGAAAATCCGTTTAGTAGTTTTTGAGTTTATCGCGAACAGACAGACAGACGCGGTAGGGGACTTTGTTTTATACTATGTAATGGTATAGTGCACATCATCTATGGATTTACAACTGTCAGTTGAATGAGCAATGATATTGGCTAATAGGGTGGAGTGAAAAAAACAAATTTTTTTTTTTTTCTTAGCCTGGGGGTCAAATTTATAGCTTATAAAAAACAAAAATTTTTTAAAAAAAAAAAAAAAATTTTACTCAACATCTTGAGCCAGCCCACTCATTTTTAAAATTAATTACGAGTAAAAATATTTGGTTGCAAAAAAAAAATTTTTTTTTTTCTTTGAATCTCTTAAAACATCTAAGAACTGGCAATTATGATCATTTCCAACTCAAATTTTATTCTAGTGCCCTAAAGAGGAATGGTACTTTTTGAGATTTTTTTTTTAAATTAAAACAATAGTCACAAAATTTTTTTTTTAACTTGTGATTTTTAATTGGCATAAAAGAGGATACTCTGAAGTTTCTAGAACGCCTTCAAAAATTTTTTTTTGCAACCAAATATTTTTACTCGTAATTAGTTTTAAAAATGAGTGGGCTGGCTCAAGATGTTGAGTAAAATTTTTTTTTTTTTTTCAAAAATTTTTGTTTTTTATAAGCTACAAATTTGACCCCCAGGCTAAGAAAAAAAAAAAAATTGTTTTTTTCACTCCACCCTATTGGCTAATAGGATTTAGGGAAGACTTAAGCTGTTATCATTCGGAAATACAGGCGCAGTTAAATGCATGCATAATGTCATATAATAGAATTGAATATTAGGTTTCGATTTTTAAGAACCTTTTGCAGTTTGCACCCTTTCTTCGAAACAAACACATTGTACTATATTTCATCGTAGGTCAGATAAACTAAATAATAAAACTTCGAAGGAAGAGACATCTCGACTATTTTAAGAATTATTAATATTTAATAGATGTTCGCCAAATACTTATAAGCACTACACACATTTCGATCCATTTTCAAACGTTTCCTCATAAACGAATATATCTACAGTCCACGCCAAACATTTTGATCGCTCTGAATATAGCTGTGCAGAACACAAATTTAGGTAAAAAAGAAAATGTGTGTGTACTTATATACGCGCGTTAAAAGTTAAGAAAAAACGACACTGACAACAGAAAAAAGGTATTTAATACATTGAAAGTTTTAATACAAAGAAATACAAACAACAAATACAAATAAACAAAATGTTGACTATAGCTAATTTCAGGGTGTCGGTTTTTCGTGACGGTGTGCGCGCGCATCGTATAAATTTACTCTCATCATTTTTCCATAACGCGCCAAAAGAAATATAACCTCATAAATAGATATTGTAATATAATTATAAAATCGAGACAACTTAAGGAAAAATAAATGCAAATTTTTTATTTACGATATTACGCACAAGCACGATCTTATGGCTATATTCAAAGCGGCCAAAAAGATTGATGAGAACTGTGCTGTTAGATTTAAAGAGTGTCATGCTAAAAGTTGAAATATGCTACACCAAAAGTGTTATGACATCATACATAAGTGGCAAATTTGAACACTTTTAAATACGTCTATATTACATTCACATTTCCATACTGTTAAAGGAAATTAAGTGACTGGGTCCAAGAATTAAAGATATGTAGGAAATGTAATTATATTGCTAATATTGTTTTTTATTTGAAAACACTCTTTTCGACTACGTAAACTTCTATATGTTGGATATCCATTTAATTATAAAAATTGATATATTTTTTATGTCATAGCAGGCAAACGAACAGGTAGGTCATCTGATATTAAGTGATCACCACCGTCCATAGACACTAACAACACCAGGGGAGTCGAAAGTGCGTTGCCAGCCTGTGTTTGGGGGGAAGGGATGGATTGGGAGAGGAGAGGGGAAGGGAGGGAGGTGGTCCTCCGGCGCTCTCACTGACCGAACGAAACGCAAGAATGCAAGCACTGTTACTTCACGTCGGTTTTCTGTGAGAAGGTGGTACTACTCCGCGCGAGCCAGGCCCATTCATACCTGTAATAATAGCTTATACCTGTAATAATAGCACCAATAATAGCTTCAGCGTGGCTCTTCCACCTACCAAAATATATTTAGATATATTTTTTGAATATTTTAACACTTAAATAGAGTTCAAAATATACGACCTGTGAACAAATGATTCAAAGAGAACCGTTCGGTTCATCTATACTAATTTTATTAAGCTGGAGGGTTTGTTTGTTTGTTTAGTTGAACACGCTAATCTCAGCAATTAATGGGTCAATTAGAAAAAATCAGGTTTACTTAGCCCGTTTTTCAAGGGAAGCTATAGGCTATATATCATCACGCTAAAACCAATAGGAGCGGACCAACAATGAAGAATATTTCAAAATCGGGTATTTTTTCCATTTTGAGAGCTTCCGCTGCGTGTTAGCGTTACCCCACATTAACTATTCCACGCGGACCAAGTCGCAGGCAGCAGCTAGTATTTTATAAAGTTCCATTTTTAGCTGTTTTTAGTCATTATTAGATAAACAAATCTAAAACTTCTTTATTTGTAACACCATTGTCAGTATATGAAATTATTCTTAGTATTTAATTTATGTGGACGTTTTCATAGGTCTGGCAGAGGAGCGGCGTACGCGTGTTCCGAAGGTGATGGCAACGCCCCGAAGTCGTGCTGCGGCCGACCTCCTCTCAGACTATGCGTGCTCTTCCTGGGCGTCGTGGGAGCGTGCCTGGTTGCCGCCGGCGCTGTTCTCGGCGCTTTGAGGCCGCATCCAAGAGCCCCTCTCACACTGTTATTACTCATGATAGGTAAGGATTTATAACTTACGGGTTTTTATTAGTAACTAGCTGTGCCCGCGACTCCGTCCGCGTGGAATCTTATATAAAAAACAGTGACATCTGAATGTATTAAGTCCATTTTCTTATCGTACTTAAGTCGCGTCGTCATTAAAATTGCAATATCTTTTGATAGACCGAACTCATTTTAATAAAACAAAAACTAAATGTTACTCGAAGATATGCTTTATGATTTTCTTACGCAGTACTTTAGCACTGATACGTGTTCAAACAAAGAAACAGACAGATAGAAAGACAGACGGACTGACACAATTGAAATGTATTTAATTACTTATTCCTACAGACCTGCAACATTTTTTTTTAATTTAAAAAGTACAGACACGTTAGATTTACATTCCTATTATATGTATACATAGAAGATTGGTGAATTTAATAATTACTATAAAATTCGCTGTCTAGTATTTGTTAAATATATACAATATACTATAACAAGCATTATTTATCATAAAGAATCAACAACAGCAACATATAAAAAAAAAATGGCTGAAACATACATGCACATAGTTAAAATGATTTATGTCACTAATCATGTTGCAGCAATAGCTTTACTCCTACGATTGTTGATCTCGGAAATTATAAGTTCCACCTCAGCATAAAGCGTACCTATATCTAATGTAATTAGTATTTTAAGAATAGTAGAACAATCACCACAGCAACAGATCTTCTAGTAGATTATTACTGCCATTGTCGAGTACGTAATGATATCACAAGTTTCTTGCTACCATATCAATTAACTAACAAGATGGTGGCCGTCTTGCTAGAACTTTCCAGGAAGTTTTTGTGGCGAGTCAGAATCCATGATCCGTGGTATTATTTCCGATCCACTTGATTTGTGCACAATAACCGAACTATATTACGTAAAATACCACCAATATACAGCCATATACATCAAATAAAGCCAAATGACACAAGATTATGAATAAAATATAAAGTCCACTACATAACATTCCAAGATCCCGCCAAAAACTCACCATATTTCTGCTGCAAAACAGAAGTTATCGTATAACTTTGACCCGGTTCAAAGGGTGTTTGAAGAAGCGCTGTCGCAAGAAACATTTCCGTTAAGTACACAAGAATAATGATCTATTAATTACTGGCATCTGTTAGTGTTTCGGTCCTTCTGAGGTTGTATATAAACAATTATAAGCTACAATGACCACTTGACATCTGGTGAATTTTGAATCACTTTACACACTATCGTATGAGCTATGTTTAGCTAAGAATCAGATACCCGTTCGTGATAATGTTTCTTAGATATATCAATACTTTGGCGTGATATCGTCTTATAAATCGATGAACGCCGGCTGCACGCACGAATAAGCATCACTCATTATCACGTTCCGCCTGAGCCGAGCGTGCAAGCAAGAGCGCGAAACAAGCGATAGAGAGGCGCGATCGGCCTAAGCGTCCCGCTTGTGACGCATCTATCTCTCTACCACTCCATCGGCCGATGCATCCGAGTAGCAGAGAAGCAGTGGTAGCACACAACATACACGTGAACTGTTTTATCAATTTTGTGCTAATAATTCAATTTAATTTATTAAAATATGGAATTTTTCATAAATTTTTTCTTATGACGTTATCACGTAAAATTATAGTCCATAAACCTACTAGGGATGATCGATATTCATCCATGTTCAAGAAACATCGATGTTTAGCTGAAAAACATCGATATTTAGATGTCGATAATACGATGTTTAGATGTCGATAATATCGACACATCGATGTTTTGATTTCGATAACATCGATGTTATGAGAATAAAATATCGAAATGTCAATATATTCTTTAGGGTCATCTAGCGTTGCATGTACTAGTTAGGGAGACTAGATAATTATCAAATTTAACTATTTTACAATAGTTATTTCTTTGCATTACCTTTTTTTTCAACGCTGGCTAACTCCTGTACCATCAACGGAACGGAAAATATGGGAAACACCCGATAAAGTTAGTTTTTTTACAGACAATTTTAATTGCTAGCAAAAACATCGATGTTTATCGAATATCGATACTTTTAAACCGATGTTTTTCTAATAATCGATCATCCCTAAAACCTACTTTATGTAGACAAACAATTTTTTTATAAGTGTTTACGGAAATGTTGTCTACTGACACTTTTTCGATCAACACGACCACATTAAACAAAACAACCAAGACAACGACTCAGTCAACGAAAGGACAAGAGGACAATTGTATATTCGGGGGTACCTGGCTAGTTGAGTTATATTCGATCGACAACCGCAAGTCGTTAAAAGACAGCGACCATATGAAAGTGCGAGCTAAGTGTAGTGTGGCGCCATCTCTTAACGACAAACTAAAATATGTTGAACAATTATTCTCTAACAGCAAGTATTAATTATTCATTCAATTTATCGGCTTTTACTGTTCACAGAATAAGGTATTCGATATCTAATGACACTAACCCATTTTACTTAGGTAAAAAGTTTAATTAAAAACTTTTTCCTTCGTAGCCGTTTCGTTGAGAACAAGGATATTTCCTAAACCCATTTAAAAACAATATCTTTTTTGTAATCAAAGTCTTTGATCATTATACAGTTTGTAGCTCGTTTAACGCTTAATCGCGTTTTTTCTTCACAGCTGATTAAAGTTACCTATTCTGATGAACCGGCTAATAAAATGTGGAGACGCTTTCTTTAACGCAGATTTTAGTATTAAACGAGTACCATATTGTTATTGTTACCAAGAAGGTAAACAGGCTAAACGTAGAGGGGGGACTGACTCTCAAATCCAGCTGCTAGAACCAATGATATTATAACTAAAAAGCTATAGATACATCGTAAGCGCTTCGGCAGAGTCTTGTTAAAACTTGGCTAGCTAGCATATTTTTGACGGCTGCCCGGTCAATCCGCCCGTATATCGTAAGTAACTAATTTTTCCTTTTTCACCACCGATATTGAGAATATGCCATCTTGCTTCCACATTTTATCGAAGACAGCGTGGCGTTACAATATTACTTACATACGTAATGTGTGCGTTATCGTACCATTTACTACGAATATTTTATTCGCAATATCTGTAAACAATTTTAAGTTATTGTAAACATTTCGTATTTGTTTGAAAATTGTGGATTTCTTAAAGGTCGTAACAATATGTTACATAGAAAAATGATATGAATAATGAAGTAATTTATTCAAGGATGGAAAATGGATGAAACTTTGAAATAATATTAAAACTATTGACAAATAACCATTAAAATTAATACTGGTTGTGATTATAGTGCAATAGAAAAATTTAAATGAGACATATAATATGGAATGGTTGTTATTTACAGTATAAAATAAACATCTTGAAATAACGAATAATGGATAAATTCTATGATATTGCTAGGGAAGGCTTAAAATAAACTAATAAATTTATCAAATTTTAATCTCGTGCACAATTCTGGGACATTAATCTGCACGCAATTCCTACGTTAACTATATAGGTAGGTTGTACTATTAAAACAACATGTGGAGTTGTTGGCAATGACTGACGTGTACAAATTGCCTTCGAACCGTACAATAGTTCGCTTGCCAGTAACAATATCATTCGTCGGTAGCGCTAATGAAAATCCAATTAATTCGGCTTCAGAATTCATTTGAAGTTTAATTGAAAACTTCGGCCGCTGAAGGGCGCCGATACGAATTATGTAATAAGACTTTGGCGTTTTCGAGCAAACTTCTCGTCACATGCACACTGAATAACAAATCAGCCTCATTGTTTACGTGATATTATAGCTGAAGTAAAATTCATTACTTTGGAATACGGATACAATAAGTTTCATGAGACGTCTTTCTCTCAAACATATTAAACGCAATGATATTATAACTCAAAAACTGTAGATTCGTCATAAGTGTTTCGACAGCGCCTTGTTAAAACTTGGATAACTAGCTTATTTTTTACGGCTGCCCCATCACCGATATTGAGAATATGCTATCTTACTTCTACATTTTATCTAAGACAGTGTGGTGTTACAATATTACTTTACGTATGTGTGCGTTATCGTGCCATTTGTTTTGTCAAAATATCATGTAGGTAACGTATCTACTGCTTTTTAGTTATAATATTATCGATTATACGTAACTGAAACGTACAAAAGTTGGTAATATTTTTAACAAGTTTATGTAGGTAATGCATTCTTATAATAGCTGAATGTTGTTGAAATGGCAGATGCGTGGCAAATCGCGTAGTTATTATTGCTTAACCGCATTAATAATAATTTAATGTCCACAATATATTGCTATATGCGGTTTTTACATAAAATTTACTGAAATCGTTAGCAATTTCATAAGATACGTACTTTTCGTTTTATTTACTGTTAATTAGTTCCTTTATTTTTATAGGTTAATTTCATTTAGCTTCGAATACATCGAAAAAATAACCTCAAAAATATAAGCTTTAAATGATTTTATTGTAAAAACATTCCTGTTATGTTGAAAGATTTCCTCTTTAGATGACATATTTATAAATGTCAGCGCTGTTTTATGCATTCAGAAGCGAGTTTTTACACATAATTTAATGATCTCTTTTGCTGTTTCACTGTAACACAAACATTTGAGATTTTACAGGCTGTGAAAATGACTTTTACATTTATACTTTTGCTTTATTACTTCATGTTGATTAAATTTACAGAAAAAATGTAAAGGCACCTCTTCTATTTATAACCTTTTGATTGCAACTGCATTCATCACCTTTTTTAATGAAGTTTCAAAACGTTTACCATCTACATTGGCCGTATATACCGTATGGCCGTAATATGTCAGCCGTTTTTAGAAACAATTCATAATTACATTACATTGATAATAGATAGTAATAATGTATTAATGATATTATAAGTAAAAAGGTGTAGATACGTTATCTACATGGTATTTTAACAAAACAAATGGCTACGATAATACAATACACACACATGCGTAAAGTAATATTGTAACGCCACGCTGTCTTATATAAAATGTGGAAGTAAGATGACATATTCTTAATATCGGTGGTGAAAAAGAAATAGTAATATGTTGCTTAGATATGGCCGGATTGACTGGCATTGTCTTGCTTCCATTAACTATGACACGATACTGATATCACGTTTGCTAGCTATCCAAGTTTCATCAAGGTGCTATAGAAGCGCTTATGACGTATCTACAGCTTTTTAGTTATAATATCATTGAATGTATTTTAATGTTGAATTCGCAGGTATAGGGGTAGTGCTTGTAACAGCGGCAGGGCTTGCATGGCGGCTGGGAGCTCGGGACGCGCCGTGCGCTTTGCTTGGTCTACGTCGAAGTTCATGCCGGCGTCTGGTGCCTCGCCTGCCACCAAGCTACGCGCGTCCTCATCATCCGTACGCGGCTATGCTGTACCCTGAGTTCCAGTACAGACCCCCACCGCCAACCTACCAAGCTTCAATGCAAGAGTATAGACTCAGGTACCAAGATACTTTTAACAACACTTCAATACTGTTACGGCTAAGGAGTGGAATTCACTCCTGACGTCTGTCTTCCAGTCATCTTATAACTTGGGAGCCTTCAATAGTAGAATAAACAGGTGAGATTGTGGCCAAGCGATGACATAAAAAAAAACTATTACTTAGATAAAGAAGTCGTGATAAAGAAACTATGAATAGGAGATATTTTAAATTTAAAGATTTAGACATCTGATTAGTTTCTCGGAGATGGCTCTGAGAATTTGAACCAAATTATATACTCAAGTAATGTTTTAGGTTCCAAGTTTATTTTGTTTGATGTCGTCACTGAGATTTTTTTAAATGTCAAGCTATATACTTGAATATAACTTAAATACCAAAAGTATATAATACCGTCCTGCTAACTAGGTGCAGGTTGTGGAATAAACACGCTCGAAATGCGGTCCGCCGAGCTTTTATATGCGGTCTGAAACACTCTCTCATTATCCGTGCCACAACCGAAAATGACGCGAAAGTAGTTATTCTCGCTTGGCCGGAGCTACTTCAAAGAGCTTTTTCCTCATTTCCTAGGAGGAATAAGTATACAACTACTTTGTCCAAATAAATGTTCTAATTACTGATGTTACGTGAAATAGTCACACAAAACATGTAATTAATACTTTATTGCAATATGTATATATTTCATAATTAATTTATATAAATTTTTATTTTATTGTAACATTATAGACATTATTTTAATGACGTAGCATTCCTAACTTCATATTTTACGTTCATATAAAATTTCATAATCTTATTATCCGTATGTATCAAAGTATCTTTATTTACTACTAGCTGTACCCGCAGCTCCGCACGCGTTTTTTTTTTATTCCTATTAAAGTATTATAAAATTTTGAGACTATGTACAATTATAGAAATGCTCTTTAAAAGCAATTGTAAGTATGACACGCACGCCACTTACAGTTACATGTAACGTGTACATTAGATATATAAATACTTACAGTGTGCCAAATGCGGTTCTTCATCAGCAACATATTTCGAAGCTTAACCCACAATATAACGACTACCTCAGTGCTCACTTACACTGTATAAGGCACTAATGAAACAATAACTTAAAATATTATTATAACGATTTACATTTACATTGACACGCACGCCACTTACAGTTACATGTAACGTGTACATTAGATATATAAATACTAACAGCGTGCCAAATGAGGTTCTTCATCAGCAACATATTTCGAAGCTTAACCCACAATATAACAACTACCTCAACACGCACGCCACTTACAGTTACATGTAACGTGTACATTAGATATATAAATACTAACAGCGTGCCAAATGAGGTTCTTCATCAACAACATATTTCGAAGCTTAACCCACAATATAACAATTACCTCAGTGCTCACTTACACTGTATAAGGCACTAATGAAACAATAACTTAAAATATTATTATAACGATTTACATTTACATTACATTTAATATACATTGACATTATAATTAATATTTTATGATTATACAAAAAATAATCGCTTGTCTGTTCCGCAAGAATTGTATTATGGAACTCTTTACGTATTATGTAAAAATAAAGAATGAGTTGAAACCTTGCTAAGTTTCATGCAAACAAAGTCGCGGGTAACAGCTAGTCCAAATAGAATAACCTCAATTACTTTTTATAAGGTTCGCTATCTAGCAGTGAAAGTCCCGTGAAAATAATTTTTAATAAATAGAATATTAAAATAATATAAATAAAATTTTTTTAATTACTTTTTATAAATTTAATATCTTTAGTAAATCTCGTAAGATCATCTAACCTTTTAAATATATTGCGGGAAACCCATTAACACTATCTAAATTAAAATAAACAAATTACTTTTTATAATCACTATCTTCTAAATCCCTAAAATAGGTCCAACCGTTTTGGAGATAGCATTGCAGACAAAGCCGTGGTTAATAGATAGTCTAATTTAGAGTAGCCTAAGTAACCCGCTGTAGTTTCAGCTATCTGCGAGTGAAATTCCCGTCAAAATCGGTCCAGGCGTTCCGGAGATTAGCCGGAACAAACAGACAGACAGACCGACAAAAATTTTAAAAATTGCATTATGTTATCTGTAGCGTGTATACTTTCGTACCCTATCAGTAAAAAAACATTATTTTGATATTACATACAGACACTTCATTTTTATTATATGTATAGATATAGAAGATATAGAATAGATAATAAAATTATCAAATACATTACATAATCTAAATTTATTATAATACAAACTTAAATTAAAAACAAATAAGTTTATAATTAATTCTTTTGTGAAATTAAATCTAATGTTCTTATAGTATCTATAAATATTAATTACTGGAGTTTTTTTTTAGTTGTTTTTGTCTTTATAAAATAGAAGGGTTTTCTTAATGTTATTAGTATCTTTCTTTTTGTAACACTAGATGGCATAATCTCAGATAAAGTTACAAAAGACAAATTAATATAATTATTGTCGTAACTTATAAATAATAAAATACTAGCTTTTACCCGCAGCTTTGCTCGTATTAATATAGTCTTGATTTTAACGAAAAATGCCTTTTGTATGCCCGTGACGATTTATTTTACGAGTACGATATATTTTTATTTATTATTCTTTTAAGTAGCCTTATTTCATGATAATCGGTTGAATAGTCATGTCGTGAAAGCGTAACACATAAACACAAATTCGCGTATATAATATTAGTAGGTAGTTAGAATTTCTATTTCTCAATTGGAACTGCCCAAAGACCGACGCTTGTTAATTGTTCAACCAGGAAATATGGTTCTACCGTAGTACAATTACTTTTATTACTATTTTTATTATTTTGATTCACACCCATATGTTTTTTTTTATTTATTGTTTCAGGTTACTTCTTTTAGATAGAAGTGCGCCAGCGGTATCTCCGCCTCCTACATACAGATCAAACTCGGCCAGTCTAGTCAGGTATGTCATGTGTGTAGACGATACAATTACAACGTACAAGGAATATTGCAATCAGATTCCTGCTGTATCTAGGATTATCTAATTTGATTTATTCTTTCTTCACATTGTTACTCTCCTTTATTACAATTATTAATATCAGTCTTGAAGTATCTTACCGTTTGGCATTCCCTAGAATACCCAGGAGTTAATTTTTCATACTAATGCACAATATTTTGAACGCTGAGATTTTTTTTTTCTTAAGTACGTTTTATAAGAATATTTCTCAATCGTTCAGGTCTCTCACGATGTTATCCTTCAGTCGATACACAGTAAACATAAAACATCTATTCAAATTACATATTTTTGCTGATCAAGATCGGCGGAATTATGATCTGATGTCAGCAGGTTCAAGCCTAGGGAATTTTGGAATTCACAGCAAAGCTAATATCTTTTATGCTAAGCTTGTTGTAATCTAGATGCTCTGGAACGGTAGGTTCTTCGGGGTCGATTATGTACTTTTCACGTCTTACAGTTATCCGTTGCATTAACGTATTTATATTATTTCCACTTCAACATCGGTCAGTAATCTGGTAGTTATAAGTGATAGTTTTTTATTTTAAAATGTACTGTAGGACAGATATCTGGTGTAGGCCATTGAAACCTTTTATACTTTTTCATAAAATCTCTGACGTATCTAATTTAAACCTATCGTTTCATTATTTTCATCTCGAAACAGATTATAGCGTACTAAAATATGTGGGCGTAATGTGTTTTGGCTAGCGGTCTTCTTATCGGTATTCGTTTGATGTTAAATTATTGTGTTGTCTAATATGGTAATTCACTGAACCTAAAGGAAACTGTCTTTCAAAGTGCAGCTGCCAGAACACACCTATAGGTGCCTAGCGGTAGATAATCAATTTGGTTGTAGTTGCTACCCCGGAAGAAATTGGCAACATTCCTTCTATAATACTATAACTTTATTACGATATGTTCGTACATTGAAAACACGCTACCACTGAGTTATTATCGCTTCAGTGCAATTGTTATTCATCATATCAAAGTTACACTCAGTCAAGATACTGTTTTTGTATAAAAAATAAGGTTGATAGTAGAATACACCTTTCAGACTAAAGGACTTTGACATAGTAGTCATTTTAGCAAATTGATATTAATATTAGTAATATATACTACATTTAGGATTTATGCGAATAACATTAACTTTTAATTTTACAGCAGAGGGTCTACAGGTGGTGCCTGGTGTGGTTCCGAGTATAGCGGTCCACCGTCATACCGTGCGCCACGCGTTGATCCACCTACGAATGTCGCAGATACACTCCCAACTATCACTCCTATCGAATTAAAATACTGTGACGAGACTATAGAAGCTTTGCCTAAACCAACAGAACAAGAGAAAGATCCTGATGAGCATCTAGTAACAATAGTTCATACAGATTCACAGCCTGTCATTGTTACCGTGTCTGGTTCAACAGCGCTAAACGACACTCAAGTGCAACCACCGTCAGAAATAGATATATTAGCACACTTATAACAAACCAAGTTAAATTTTAGTGCACTAAGTATGTATTACGTAATTTGGAAAGACTGTCTTTCGATGTAAGACAGAACATTGTCTGATTGAATTGAATGAACGAAATGATGGGACTGAATCAATCCGAGGCTTTCATCAGTCAAGCTTTCTGATTGGATTCTTATGTCAGATAGAAGATAGGCTTTAAACGAGTGAGCAACGATTAAAATAATGGACAGGAACGGGTTACACGACACATCTGGTAATTTATATGCGTAAAGTGATTTAATATTAATTGAAGTGAAATTTGAAGTATTCACTATTATGTGTTAATGAATTACCAAGCAATTGAATTGATGCTATAATTAAATACAAAAGACTAAAATGACTATGTTGTTTTGAACGTTGTAGAGACGAAGGTAACAATTAATTACATAAGATCTCAATTCTAACAGATCTCTGTTATAAAGATTTATTAAACCCTGTGTTAATAAATAAAAGTAGTTTACTGTTAAATTCGAATTTGTATTATTTCGAAAATTCCTCAGCGCGATTTAAAAAAAAAAATACAATTACTAAAACAACATTGTTATTTTAATTACGTTGCATAAGTAATGATTTCGAGTACCTTTTTATTATAATTAAGTTTATTGTAAATATTTAAATGCAGTGACATGCAATTTTAATTTGAATAAGTTTATTATTTAACAAATCATGTGCCGTGTATATATATGAATAATACAAATATTATTATAGATCTTTATCTATGGCTGCCGAGACTACGTAATTACTCAAACCAAACATTTCACCGTAATGTACAATCAATAAACCTTGTTAACTAATCATATAGAACCTATTTTTACGTTTGTAAATAGAAAAATAAATAATTAAACATCCTTTATGTTTCTTCTTCTTCTATTTTATTTTTGGCAACCAGTCTTCTAGTGGACTATTACTGCCAGTGTCAAGTGGGTAACAATATTACAAGTTTCTTGATATAATTTCAATGAACTAATAAGATGGTGGCCATCTTGATAGAACTTTCCTGGGAGTTTTTGTGGCAAGTCAGAATCCATGGTCCGTGGTATTATTTCCGATCCACTTCACTTGTGTACAGTAACCAAACTATACTACATAAGACATCACCAATTTCACACAATACAGAGTCAAGTAACACAAGATTATGAACAAAATATAAAATCCACCACATGACAGACCAAAATCCCGCCAAAAACTCCCGAGGTTTTAATTTCTCTTACGTGTTAAAATAGTTAAGTTCCATAGACAAATTGTTTTTACAAAATATTATAGATTTTTAAAATATGATGTATGCTGTTTTTATAATATGATAATAGCCAAATACATTAGTCTGTTTTAATTTCAAACATAATTATATAAATAATTAACCTTTCAAAATATTCATAATGTATTATTTTGAAACCTTCTGTAATAATTTCGCTGTTTATTTATTAATTTATTTCGACTGTAACTAGACACTATTGGGTAATATTATACCCGATATCATAACACTTTAATATACATTAATATGCAAATATTAAAAATGGTATCTATATAATTAAAAATGAGCATA
Organism: Antheraea yamamai; assembly: GCA_036509395.1. Lineage (NCBI taxonomy): Eukaryota > Metazoa > Arthropoda > Insecta > Lepidoptera > Saturniidae > Antheraea > Antheraea yamamai. The sequence goes on from AP028440.1 coordinate 10,644,985, forward strand.
TATTTCATGTAACTATGTACTAATCGAAAATATGTTTAACAGTGGTGAATTTAAGGATTATAGCACACATAACATTTGTGTATATATTAAAAACCGCAGGAGTCTCCGATAAGTACATGGGTTGAGCGAATAATACGACATTTATCTCGACACATTTCAATTGCTTCTAAATAAAATAAAATATACTGGTGGTGCTTCCTTCGATCGGAAACCACCGGTGATGCGAATCAAATGCGAGGTCAGCTAGAAGTAGTACCAAATGTTATGATCGCTCACCGGCTGCTGCGGGGTTCGATGCAGGAGGTCGACGCCGACAAATTGCGATGGTGCAAATAGATTATGGCGATACGAGGAGAGCGGCACGAGCGCGCGCGTCCTTCGCTTACGATGTGTGCGAGCGAACTGGTGTTTATAGAAAACGAAATTTCGTGTTAATAGAAAAAAGATTAGTGAAATAATCTGGTCGTATCTATTATATTTTAAGACTACGTTGAACATTTTAAGGGTTAAATCGGGGCACCTACAACCTTAACTACATGTTAAGGCTACAGAAAATTAAAACTTAAACGGATTTTGAACTTAAACGTCTACATACGGTTTTTTTTTTCTTTTTTTTCGAACTGACTACGCTATTGACCTAGCAAGGTCTTAACAGCTTCGCCGGACTACCTACTTACATATGCTTTCTAATTTAAAGTGTGTTTATTGTCCTTAAATTCAAATACTTCAAACATTGATGCTAATGTAAAATAGCCTAGTTAAGAAAAATATTGAGAGACGTGTAATGAACATGTTGTAAATAATACATTTATTTGTAATATAAGAAATAAAGATCTTTAGTGAAACCAGTTCTGTGTTTTCGTATACTATATTCCTTGTATAATTGAACTGAAAATTTCCTTAGTAGCGTTGAGCGATTTTCTACACAGGAAAAACTTATGGGTACGCGTCACCGATGACCTCGACATGCTCGTAACGTATTTGTTGCGCTTGTGCCACACTTGCGACGTGCAGTGTAGCGGCATGTGTACATGTAATATTGATATTCTGTACTAAGCCTGTGCAGCCCAACATGTATTTGATTAACCACTATATAAAAATGTATATAATTATAATTCGCGAGTGCCGATAGATGTAAAAACAAGGTTAATGTTAATAATCTCAAGTTACAGACTATAAAACTGAAATAATCAGAACTATAATAATTGATTTAAAAATAAGAACACGGTTATTTCGTTTTAGGTTTTCACTTCTGTCAGCAGTTTTTTGGTAAAGTATACGAATCTATATGATAGTACAGCATTCTACAATATTCAAAAGAACTGTACAGATATTAATGATTTCGAAATACATTGTAAATTCTATATTGGCGGTACTTATGAGACTGCGCATTTTATAGTGTTATCGAGAGTTATTGTTAAATGGAGTGAAGAAAAATCAATATTATTTTAAGGTAAACCAACCAAAGTGAAGTAATGTGGAACATTTTAGGGAGTTGATCGTTAAATCGAGTGCCGTTAAATGTAGATTATATTGTATATATTTTAGTATTTTTTCTCGCTATACTGTTTTCGTAAAAACGATTTTGCTGTTACATGGGAACTGAGTGTTTTATCTGGATTTATTTATTAATGCTTTTATTTATTTTATTGTAACATTTGTACGTAACCCATTGAAACTGATTTTAGATCACTTCACTTTTATCTTATCATCACTTCTTAGCCTAATGTAGTCTATATAATACTCCGAAAAGGTCTCTACTTGTCATCAAAAGTCTGGTCAACATCGGTTCAGCACTTTCCTAGATTAGTCCGGATAAACAGACTTCAATGTCATTGATATAGATAAATAAAATACTTATATAGTGTAATTACAAATTCCTTAATATGAACATCCAAGAACATTTGTAGAAATTAAAAGTATACCTTATTGTATCGACATTCTTAGTGCTAGTAATACATAAATATTTATATTATTTATATAACCTTTTATGTTATTTATTATTACCAACCAAATCTCTAGTCTAATGCGAATCTTATCAGTTCTCAAAATAAGTAAAATCGTTTTTTTTATATCATAACCTTTAGCGCTAAGTATCTTATCCGTTAAACAACGTATTATTAAATATATACTTAATTATTGAACAATTTACTATTTATAACAATTATGATCCTGGTAGGATTTCACTAAAGCTGAAAGAATCGAAATTGTTCCCATTCTAAATGTAAATCGAAATACTGTCAGCGGAAGACGGAACAATAGTCTCCTTTAATTATATTGTAAAGCAATTTAGTCTCGACGACCGCGACGATGCAAACATAAAAATTGGCCCAGTATTAATAAAACGCCCGGGATAATGGCTACACGCAAAGTGAATGTAATAAAGCAAAAGTTATGAATTAATTAAATTTTTAATATGCGTATATAGTACGAAGCGGTTCAAAACAAAAGTTTTTCAGGCGTGTCATGTATGTGTTATCTTTAAATTAGAATTACTGAGATTTATATAATGTTTCAAATTTACTAAAATGATAGTAGATCAAAAAAATAAACAAGAATAATAGCTTAACGTACCTACACCTTCATAGCATGTTGTATTCAAGTAAATGTTATTCCTTGTTACAAATAAACAGTTAGTGACTCATCATTACGGGAATCGGAAAAATGCGAGTTCTAAAAAAAGCCCGATTCGGATTTTGTCGAATCGTTCGAATAATGACGTCAGCGGCAGAGTTCTTCAATCTCCTTTATTGAAGAATATTTAAGCGCACGAAGCGACGGTCGTCTGAGTGGAGTTATATTCTAGACGTCGCAGCGAATATGAAGAGAAACAAAAGTAAAAAAGCGGAATACGTCTATAATAGCATTATTTATACACATACCAAGTGTTATTGTGTTACTGAGTCTATTTCATTTTCGTCTGTATGAGTAGAATTGTTTTTTTCTACAATAATGACAGTTCATTAACCTACGGGCGTAAGCGTATATAAGTTTATATTATTTAGTAGAAAGGTTTTCTAATATTATTTTCTCTGTTCTCCTCTAGGTTTAGCGTGTTACCGATTTAATCATCGTTTAACATCAGGTGAGATTGTGATTAAATATAAACTGAAGTTAAAACTTATCAGTGTGTTTCAATAATAGCAGTGGAAATCCTGTTTCACTTCTAAATTTATTACGTTTTCATTTTCGAATGCATCGTTAGTAAATATAAACTAAGATTATGATCGAACGGTACCTTGTAGTAACTCTGATACCTACTGCAGCTGTAGTCCGGTGAAGCTGTGAAAGCCTGTCAGGTCAATAGTGTAGTAGTCAGTTCGAAAAAGCCATATACCTCCCGAAGGAAGGTATGGGCATAGACAGTAGACACCACGCCAGTGCACGACGTATTAACATTTCTGTATATTCCCACATAGGGTGCCACTATAAGAACATATACGGTGTTATTACAAAAAAGTTAAATACGTATTGAATACTTGCTTTAAAAAGGTTTCGTATTACAAGCACCGCGCTCGCCCGAGGCAAGTTCGCGTTACACTTTTTGGCAAGTCTAACCTAACGTACCCAAAGCGAGACAAAAGAGCAAGATGGCGAACATTCAGCGACCGTGGAGTCATAATAAATGTATTACGAGACCTTTTTGAAGCAAGTATTCAATACGTATTTAACTTTTTTGTAATAACACCAATTAGGTTCAGTTTTCCTCACGATGTTTTCTGTCATCGTCAGCTGATAGTGGTACTAATTTAGATTAGCAAATGTACGCAAAATTTTAAAAAATTCGTTGATACATTCTTTTGGACTTTCCACCGCTCAAACCACTCGACCACCACGATTTATACAAGTGTAAAAAATATAAATTCGAATATTAATATCTTAGTATGTTCCTATTCAGTATCTATAACAGATAATATTTATCATGATATCTGCGAAAGTTTTTTACCAACGACTTTCAGAAAACTAAGAGAAAGCTTTACATCAAAACGAATGCGGCGGAATGTATCGGGACATGTAGGCAAAAGATCCGATTAGACGATACGCGTGATTGATGTTGGTTCTTTGGACGGCAAACTAGCAATAAATTCAGATTGTTGGTCGCTTTTACCAATGTATTGTTACTAGAAAGGTTTTGAAGATTAACAATACGGATTTGTACGTTTAGTCATCCATATCTGTTAAAAAAATAAACCAGCAATATGTAGTACCCAAAGCTTTGGATGGTTGATTTTGAGTCACGCGGTATTAAGCGATAGCTTCCATACCCTATTATTGGATACTGTCCCTAAGTATTCCTAAGTCTTTGCAGTACCGTGAAGCTGTGGAATAATCTCCCAGCCAGTGTGTTCCCTTCTTCCTATAACATGGGGTCCTTCAAGCGTACCGTGAAGGGGCATTTACGCAGGCCGGAACGACGGCGACGACCGACGAAGGATGGCGTATCTCTCGGTGGTCGTCGTTGTTTTTGTATTGTACTGTGCTTACCATTAGGCATAGTGCAATCACTATGGCGTGCTACAATAAAAATAAATAAAAAATGTGGTGAATAAGTTTAAAATGTTATGGTTTCTATATTTTATTTATTTATTTATCATGGGTCATCAATATGACAACACATTTGTAAATATAGTAGTAGTAACAATTTGTTAATTATATTTAAATGTAGTCATATTTATAGACGGCATGCTTCAACAATAAATTAATGTTCAATGAAATTAAATATTTAACGATTTTACAGATTTAAACATTCAACATAAATAATACGAAAATTAACATATAGATTTAAAGATTTGATATAAACAATATGAAACTAACAAATTATAACAGAAAAAATTGAAAGTACTAAAACCAATTATTACTCTCAAACCATATATCGGCGGAGCCACTATTGACCTGCGATACCGCGCTATTGACTATGACGGGAGTGTTACTAATGACCTCAAACGCTATTAGTTGAAGTTATAGGTTGTTGTAAGTGTAGGCGACTGACGACTAGAGTCTGGATATACACACTCAGACAGTTGGGCTAATCATACCTAAGGATTATTCGTCGTAACTATACTCAATGTTGTGTTTCTGTATCGGTTATCATTTTATTCGATTGTTCTTGGTGGATTGATCGATCAAATCATAACCATGACATCACTATCGATGATATCATACTTCTACATGGACGCCATTTTATCGCAGCCCCGACATATATTTTAAAATAATATAAAAAATAACAAACAATAACAGAACGAGAAACTTTAATTTAATAAAAGGAATATTTGTTGGAAATACATGTTTTCTATCACTAGAAAGTATTATACTGATTATTCTTAATAACTAAAAAACTCACACTGGAAGCATGATTTCTAATTAATCATATGAAAGTTGATGGCTATATTATTAGAATCTTTTTTTTACGTATTGAATATACCTACTCTTCGATTAACCTATAGATGACTATGTAATAAAACATTTCCAAAATAAAACTCATGTAAAAATTTAAACAAACTATAATACATACAAGTTTTATCTGTATACATTTGAAATTTTATCAATTACTAGATTACAATAATATCAAATGAATTGTAGTAAAATTTTCAAGACGACCGTATTAAATAAATGTGTTTCATATTCCCAAACGGGCTATTAAGAATGTTGGCAGAGAGTAAATCGCTATTCAATAGAATCGATAAGAGGAGAAATGATTTATTGACTCGGTTCGTAGTCCGCTCAGACCCGCTAATGGGGGCTGAATAAGCATTCGCTAGTGTTTGTTTTATTTTCGTTGCCGTTTATATATTTTAAATATATTTTTTTTTTTTTTTTTTTTTTCTTTTTTTTAAATCTTAAAAATTTTTTTTTTTTTTTTTTTTTTTTATTTTTTTTTTTTTCTTTTTTCTTTTTTTTCTTTTTTTTTTCTTTTTTTTTTCCTTTTTTTTTTTTTTTTTTTTTTTTTTTTTTTTTTTTTTTTTTTTTTTTTTTTTTTTTTCTTTTTTTTTTTTTTTTTTTTTTTTCTCTTTTTTTTTTTCTTTCTTTTTTTTTTCTTTTTTTTTTTTTTTTTATTTTCTTCTGCCTCGAATAAACATCAAATAAAAAAAGAAATTAATTTTTCTCTTCTAAACTTATTCAATTAGGAAGTTTATAAAAGGAGCCAATTGACTCGGTTCTTTGAAAGGCAATAGGAACAAATAAAAGTATTATTATATCAGTGGTGAAAAAAGCCCTGATATGAAATTAATGCCGAAGTAAGTAATATTTATAATCCCCCCCCCACAAAAATCCAATTATATCTACCTCCCCTCCTTTACCCTGTACCGCATAAATCCGTTCGTAGTTTGAGTTTATCGCGACAGCAGACGGCACGCGGTATGCGAGTTTGTTTATCTATGAATTTTATTAATTATATTACTAGAACGTCTTAGAATAAAAAAACACATAATGCATACACGGTATCGTTGTAAAGTTATTTATAACGGGTTCTTTTGGCTCGGATCCTACACAAATATTCCTGACTATTTTCAAGGGTGAATTATACATGTCACTTTGTAGAAAATGTAAATTTGTAATGTTTGTAATGTACAGTTGTTTTTTCAGAAATTACAGTAAACTATATTCTTTAGGCTATCTATAGTTATAGGATATGAAAGTAATAAGAGCGTTCAACATTCAACTAATCTGCTGTCCAAAGAAATACGCATATGTATTTTTTTTCAATTATTGATTTTTATTTGCATTATATTTAAAAGGAGTAGCTAATAATATTTTTTAGTTCATCTATGCACTTCTTTTCTCAAATTGCACTTAATCAAAAAACAAGTTAGATGTACCTATTTTGCTCAAGGGCGCAGACTACAGACTTTTCGACCTTTTTTGGTTCGTATTTTAGTGGTAGGTGGTAGAGCCACGCGCTGAAGCTCCTACTGATTTCAGCATAAATGGGTCGGCTCGCCCGGGGTAGTACCATACTCTCACAGAAAACCGACGTGAAGTAACAGTGCTTCCATTGTTGCGTTTCGTTCGGTCAGTGGGAGCGCCGGAGGCCCACCTTCCCTCCCCTCTTCTCTCCCCCACCCCGCTCATCTCCTCTCCCCATATATACCTAACACAGGCTGACAACGCACTTGCAACTCCCTTGGTGTTGTTAGTGTCCATGGACGGACGGTGGTGATTACTTAACATCAGGCGACCCACCTGTTCGATTGCCTCCTGTGACATTAAAAAAAAAGTTAGATTTCTTCGCTTTTCCTTGTAGAGACAGTATTATTTATTAATACATATCTTAATATATATATTTCTTGTGTGCGTGTGTATGTGACTGAACTCCTCCTAAACGACTGGACCGATTTTGATGAAATTTTTTGTGTGTGTTCAAATGGATCCGAGAATGGTTTAGATTCACAATTGGACCCGGTAGGTGGCGCTGCGGTTGACTTTTTTTTTTTATTGCCAAGGCAGGACAACGTCCGCCCGGCCCGCTAGTATTAATATAATTATATACATACATTAATATATGTAAATATAATATATGTACAATACATTAATATATATTTATATACGATATACAACTATATATAATATAATTGATAAGATGCCAACGAGGATAAACGTTCGATAAACCTCGGTACGGTTCGCTAATGATGGCTGAATAAGCGCTCACCAGTGTTTGTTTTATTTCTGTTCCAACTCAATGACTCTAATGAAAAGAAAATTATTCTATCGGAAAGTTGGATAACAGTTACCTTTTGGTGAATATCGGCAGATACTTGATTTTGTTCATTCATTCTAAATCGTGTTTGAGTTTTCTATCACATTCGACTTTACAAAAATTTAAAGATTTAGAAAAATAAATAGATAAAAAATGTTTAAAATTAGGCTTTTCAAAGATTTTGTTTTAATTTACATTTATCGGCATTATTTTAGATTTATATCTTTACTAGGGATATTTGATGTAAAGAGCAGTTCCATATATTTACAACAATATTACATTTATCATTTTTACTTATAAAGTCTATATATAAACTGTCATGGTGTGTGACTTATAAAGAAAATATAGATTTCATAATTTTGATTTTATTTACTGATTACATTAATCTTAATTTATTCGGCGTACACATTGTAATAAAAATACGAAAGTAAGTTTGCTCATTATGTTTTGGAGCGTTAGCTAAAACACTGATAATTGTGAAATTTTGCATACACGTCCTCAAATATGTACTGTTCCTGAGGAATAGGTGAAATTTATATTAACCCGTGCGACGCCGCGGGTAATAACTGGTATTAATGTAAATGACTATAACACAAAATTAGTTTCAAAATGATACGAAATTCAATTAAAATGCAAGCGAACATTAATTAAATGACATATTAATGCTTTGTGAAAATCTGTATATATGATCTTTTTTCTTTTGCGCTTGATGGAGAAGGAGTCTACTATCAAATCGTTCGATAATTTTATGAAACATGTAATTGTAAATCTTAAGACATTTAACGGACTTTTTACCACGACTCTCTGACTTGCATCTAAATCATTACTAACAAATCTTGGGGACTTTTATATAGTTCTCATGCAACACAACAAGGGAAAGAGAAGTGAATCGTATTTAATACGGAAAGAGAAGTAAATTGCGATCACCTCTCTCTCCTTTTATATTGCTAATTCCAAATAATCTCTGTGCGAAACCAACTAAAAAGAAAAAAAAATGCAGGACGTAAAATATTGTGAAATTTCTTACACATGTAAGATTGTTTACAAGTTATACTAACACTATCAAATTACATAGTAAATCTAGTTGAGATATTTAAAAAATATGTACATTTAAATTTTATTTACAAAATGTCAGTAAATACTATGAAAAAATGTGTGTGTGTACTTATAGCAATTTATATATATAATTGTATATATATGTATATATACAATTATAAAATAATAACAAGATAAAAATCTTTTGAAAAATTTTACCTTTCGCCTTATTCTACGTGTGTAGAAAAACGACAGTAACAATAGAAAAAAGGTATTTAATGCATTGAAAGTTTTAATACAAAGAAATACAAACAACTAATACAAAGAAACAAAATTTTGACTATAGCTAACTTCAGGGTGTCGGTTTTTCGTGACGGTGTGCGCGCACATCGTAAAAATCTACTATCAGCATTTTTCCCTAACGCGCCAAAAGAAGTATAACTTCAAAAATTACTTGATAATTTTAATTCAATAGTATCATTACATAGTATAAAACAAAGTCCCCTACCGCGTCTGTCTGTCTGTCTGTTCGCGATAAACTCAAAAACTACTGAACGGATTTTCAAGCGGTTTTCATCAGTGGATAAAGTGATTCTTGAGGAAGGTTTTATTATATAATTTGTCAGGGATTTTTTTATAATAAGGGCGGGACAACGTCTGCCGGGCCAGCTAGTTATTATATAAAAGCTAAATAAACTATTTCGTCATCACAGAAATTAAGCCAAACCAAAAGCGCCTCGTATAAATTTCTTCATTTACATAAGCGACTTATATCCATTTCATACTCAAACCTTGCAGATTTGCCTGGGAAATGTTCACCGCACTCAGAAATATTGTCTGCTGGTTTAGCTCGTACCTATTACTCTATATGCAAGCTCACAAATTCTCGCATCAGCGATTTAAACTACTTACGGCTATATCTTTAGACGTTATTAAATTTACTTACCTCCTGCTACCTGGCGTTATATTGTCAAAAGTTAAGATCTAATATTAAAGGTAGCGTATATTAAATTTACCCTAAAGGGTCTAAATTCTACCGTGAAATACTTAATACTAGAGAAAATTGCTCAATAGTGAATGAAAATTTTAACTATACTGTGAAATATACATATCTTAAATGATATTTAATATTTATCATTACATAGTATAAAACAAAGTCCCCTACCGCGTCTGTCTGTCTGTCTGTTCGCGATAAACTCAAAAACCACTGAACGGATTTTCATGCGGTTTTCACCAGTGGATAAAGTGATTCATGAGGAAGGTTTTGGTATGTAATTTGGTGAGGATTTTTTTTTATAATCAGGGCGGGACAACGTCTGCCGGGTCCGCTAGTCTGTACATATAATAAGAATGTAAATCTAACGTTTCTGTACTTTTTCGATTTTCGTGAAAAAAATTGTTGCAGGTGTCAAGGAATAAGTAATAGAATACAATTCAATAATTTTTAGAACTGTCTGTCTGTCTATCTGTCTGTTTGTATGAACACGCATCACTGCTAAAGTTCACAATAAAACCTTATATACAAAAATCATAAAGCATATCTTCGGGAGTAACTTAGTCTTTGTTTCATTAAAATCGGTCCACTCTATCGAAAGTTATTGTAATTTTAATGGCGCCGCGACTTAAGTACGAGAGAAAAATAGATAAGCAAATGGACTAAATACGTTCCGATGACTTTATTAATCACTAGCTGACCCGTGCAACTTCGTCTGCACCAAATCGGTTATCACTGGTGCCAATTGTATTTTTAAACGCGAAAAATTTTAATATAGGTAACTAAAACCTTATTGCAGCCACACCATCGGTTTCCAATTGTGAATCCAAACTATCAAGGGACTCAATCAAACATATACCCAGATGGTATGTGAGAAATCTTTTAAAATAAGCCTACAACCCGTTCGTAGCAACCAACATATATTGGTGGTAATGTGAAAAAAAGCTTTAAAGGTCTATGGACACCCAGTTTCTATCGAAGTTCCTTTCCCTTTTTGTAGACGTTTACTATACAGTCAGTATAGTTTACATTATAAAATATCAAGTTGATAGAGTTAAATTGTAAATTAAACGATAAAATGTATTCATAAAATAAAATAATGATAAATGAAACACTGGATAATATCATAACTATTTTCAACTTGTATTAAAACTTTTTCACACTCCAATGTATTGAAGAAAAATATAAATATTACAAAGATATGAGCACGACGCGTCAAATGTCACTTGTCTGTAACTATTTGTCTAAGAGCTAGCAACGGTTTCGAAAAAGAAAATAAGCCAGTTTTTATATATTTTTATGTTCTTTCGAATAGAGTGCGGGCTACCTGGCTGCCGGTAAACGTTGCGTTTATTAGTGCATATCGCACCTTTACAGGCAAAAATATTGGTTTTTATATAATTTTTGAATGTTTTGTTTTTTACTAACTTAGAAACGCTACTAAAACATTTTTGTTATTAACAATAATGTGCCCGATGCAATTTTTTTTGTAAATAAAATAAAGTATATCCAAACCATGTTAAGATAGCTGTAATTTTAATAATATTATTATTTATTTTTTAATGAAGGCTTAGTCACCTTCTCGGCTATATCGCCTAAGTGACATACAACTATATAACAATAAGAATGACAATAAACTTAACAATAGCTTATATTAATTTTGTACAATTCTTTAGCATCTTTCGAAGTGGGGTCAGACAATAACGAATTGTACAAACCAGTGTGGAACGAACCAGAAGCATTAAGCCGAGATCTAATATCTTCGTTTCGAACACATTCTGCCAGGATGTGGTGCACGTCATCGATGAGCTCAGAACTCTGGCAGAGTGGTGATAGTACTTTACGCATCAGGTAGGCGAACTTTTTACATGGGATGTGTTCTGAGCGTAATCTTATTCCTGTGATTGCTTCCCGACATCAAATCATACTGTCATTAATCCATGGTGACCTTAAGGGGCGTGGCTGAATCTTTCTGTACCATATTCGTTTTGTTTTAGAACGCTCATCAAAGTATTCCTTCCAATGCGAGTAACAGCTATTTTTAAATACTGAGCATACATCCAAGTAAGTTGGTAAAATATTAATAGGAGCACCTTCGGAGGATCCTTCTCTAGCTAAAAGATCAGCTCTTTCATTCCCAGTTATACCTATATGAGAAGGGATCCATTGTAAAACAATTACTTTGTTCTTTGCTTTGAAATCTAGTAATTGCTTCAAAATAGTGTATGTAGGCTATCGGTATTCCTCGAAAAGTCGAGGTACATCGCGCTACGTGTTGAAGAATACTTTTTGAATCGGATAAAATAACAATCTTAATGGACTCAGTTGATTGTGCAAATGATAAGGCCTCTGCAATTGCTATTAATTCAGTGTGCATAATTGAAATATTTTCATAAATTTGAAATTTCATAAAAGTTTTGGAATTTGACTCAAAAAATGCGGCTCCTAAATAATTACCAGCTTTAGATCCGTCAATGTATATTTTAACAAAATTTTGATAATATTTATTTATATATTGAAGACAAATATCTTTTATTTTAACAACATCATATTGACGCTTTGGCTTCCAAATACCATCTACATTTATTTTAATTATATTGTGCAAATCAATGTTATCGACCCAGGTGTGTAAAGTGAACATTTCATGTTTAATACTTGTTTGACTTGGAGTATTTTTATATTGAGAAAAAATAGTGGTCTTTTTCTTTTACGCAAATAGAGTGATTGGAAAGAGGTGGACAGTTCTTCTGATACATTAGTTAATTCGTGCTTTTCGAATGACTTAAATTTAAATAGAATTTTGCCAGTTTAATATTGTCTCCTAAGACATAACGGACATATGCTCAATTCGCTTTCCATAACATGGATTGGAGTACTTTTAATGAAACCCCCGATAATTCTCATGGCCTGGTTTTGGACTTTTTCAAGTTTATAGAGGTTAACCTGAGCACTATTATCATAAAGAAAGCTGGCATAGTCAATTCGACTGCGTGTAATATTGAAGTATAAACTAAATGTTATGGATGAACACCCCAATTGAAACCGGCTAATGTTTTGAAAACGTTTAGAAACTTAGAGCTAGATTCTGCAACTGCATTGATATGTTTACCCCATTTTTTGTATGATAAAGATAGCGATAATTGTGGAAGCGCCTGTTATAGACGCATGTATTCAAGATGACGTCAGTCTCAAGTCATATGTCTACGTTTATTCTCAATTCTCAATATCATAATGGTTAATAAAATGAAATATGTTCTTTGCAATGG